>OZ012692.1:12086728-12120878 GCA_963942565.1 Maea johnstoni | reverse complement strand
ATATATATATATATATATATATATATATATATATATATATATATATATATATATATATATATATATATATATATATATATATATATATATATATATATATATATATATATATATATATATATATATATATATATATATATATATATATATATATATATATATATATATATATATATATATATATATATATATATATATATATATATATATATATATATATATATATATATATATATATATATATATATATATATATATATATATATATATATATATATATATATATATATATATATATATATATATATATATATATATATATATATATATATATATATATATATATATATATATATATATATATATATATATATATATATATATATATATATATATATATATATATATATATATATATATATATATATATATATATATATATATATATATATATATATATATATATATATATATGTATATATATATATATATATAAATATACATATATATATATATATATATATATATATATATATATATATATATATATATATATATATATATATATATATATATATATATATATATATATATATATATATATATGTAATATATATACAGATGTGTGTGCGTCTATGTGTGTGTGTGTGTGTGTGTGTTGGATAAGTGTTGATCAAAGGCCAACAATTAAAGTGCACATATGATCAGTAAACTTTGATTTAAAAAAACTAAAATGAACAAGATTTGAAAATTATTCGTAGAGAGTATTCTTAATAAGACAGCATTAACTTGCTGTCAATGATTTTTTCAAAAACATTGGTTATTGATGAGAGATCTCAAAATTGTTAGATCATGTACAGTGCTGACATTCAATTCCTGGACTATATGCGTGGGCAGCCCGGGCATAATATGCAACCGCACCTCCGATTGCCACCCTCAATCCTCACAACTTAGCATACTTTTGATTTGCAAGCTACATGTGTTTAATGCGCTTGAAATCCTTTTTGACATCTATGGGTATTTGTACAGCCAGGCCATGGCAGACGTCCGGTCGCCTGGTGCAGGAATTAAATGCCTGTTCTGTATGCGTTAGAGATACGCATTAGATCAACATGCCTATCAGCCATGTATCTAATTTCACATACCGACAGGTACAATTTCATCCCGATGTTTCGTGGTCGATTAAATAACCTCATAACAAGATATACGAGCTTTGTATTGCTTGTCCGCGTAAATGTTATGGACGACACTGTCATATCTCTGAGTATATTTCACGTCGAGCTGTGTAATATGTTTCGACAAAAGCCACAGTTCCCCGTTGGCTGTTTTATATTGAATCTAGCATTCTATGTACCTTTCCCCGGGTTTGCGTTGTTAATCTATGCAATCGCTTTGCTAAAACAAAGACCAGAATAATGTTGAGGCAATATCATAAGTCGTAAAGTAGACTGCTAGATGTTAACAAGTAACTTGCTCTCTCGTCTCTTGTCTCAGTGCCTGTTATAGTCGTAAACTTACAGCACCGAAATTTAATTTCTGCATTAAATGCGTGGGCAGCCCGGGCCAAATAATCATCTCAGAAATGACTATTCGCGATCCCTGACCTTAGTTGTGGAACCTCTACAAAATGTGTATCTCCATTGAGGAATTCGAATAACTTGTGGAAATCGTTTGGAGAGTACCCAAATGAAAATCTTTTGTTAAACCCTTATGCTGCTGGTGACTAATTTGACCAATACAAAATGATGCAATCAAATGGAAAATGACTGAAACCCTGGCACAATGGGTACTCATCTGAGACTACTCCCTGAGAGCTATACAATAAATACCAACATGCCACGGTTTAGATGTTCTTCAAAAATATTTGCATCCTTGTGCTTTGTACGAAAGTAGCCACAGCATTGGAGGGGTTAACAGAAATGGTCTGCTTACAGTGCCCTCTGAAATCCCTGCAATATCAATTCATTTGTGCATGAAAAAGAAATGAGATATATGTAGTTTTGTCTGTCTCACCTGGTTGCCACCCTGGCCATGGCAAGGGAAGAGTCCAACTGAAGAGGTACCTCCTGAATCTAGACACGTATTAAATCCTAGGTTACGCAGCTGAGAGAAAATAATACACAATTACACATACAAACATATATATATATATATATATATATATATATATATATATATATATATATATATATATATATATATATATATATATACATATATATATATATATATATACATATAAATATATATATATATATATATATATATATATATATATATATATATATATATATATATATATATATACACACACACATATATATATATATATATATATATATATATATATATATATATATATATATATATATATATATATATATATATATATATGTATATATATATATATATATATATATATATATATATATATATATATATATATATATATATATATATATATATATATATATATATATATATATATATATATATTTATATATATATATATATATATATAGCATTTATTCAACAAAGACAAAAATGCTCGGATAATTTTCTGCATAGTCTTACAGAAGTATGGTTGAACCGTGTCTGTATTCATCTGGGATATTCTGAGGGAGAACACTCTTAAGCTATTCATATCAATCAATAAAATAAAAGATAAAAATTCCAGGTTCACTCACAAAGTTGGGTTAGGCTACCGAACTAGCTGAAAGGGCATAGGTTTCTACAGGCATTACTACTTTATCATCTAACCCTGACAAACTATTTACTAAAACAGACATATATAAAGGTATTCGGTTTATAGTCTTTTATCCACCGATTAGCTCTAACACGACCTTTCTCCCCTAGCAGGCCTGTACACACGGACACTATTTCAATTCACCGAGGGGTATTCCAGAGCAGTTGGCAGCATATAGCGCACAAGCTCGAAGCACTGCCTTATTAATGCTAGGTACCCATTTTGCAGCTGGGTAGACTGAGGCAATATGGGATAAGCTGTCTTGCCCAAGAACAGACGGAAGTGCCCCGGCCGGAAATTGAACCTGCGACCTACTGATTACTAGTCCTACACCTAACCAACTGAGCTACTTTGTCCCCACCTACGGATTACTATTCCGACACCTAACCAACTGAGCTACTTTGTCCCCAGATATGTAATATGTATAGTTAATTAATGGAATAATAGACGCATCTTAGTCCGTAAAAAGCAGATAGAGGATTGCATAGCTCAAACAAATGAGAGGGAAGATCAGTTCAACAAGGTCTGGAACCTAGCATACCTAGATTTATCAAGTTAAGATTAATGCTTTAGCTTCCTTTAATCTGTTTTATTTATAGTATCAGCAAGGATTGACAAATTTAAAACAAAAAAGGTTAAAACAATAATCGTACCAGTTGTATCTTCAGTATCTATGTCTATGTTTTTGTCTTGTCTCTTTGTTATTGCAAAGTTTAGAAAATCTAACCCTAAGGAGGGTACATCTTTAACAGCATATAATTAAATGTAGATGAAAAGGTATAACTCTTCGCAATGTTATGCATGCGTAGTATTGGACATACTACTAATTGCATTTATATTGAAACTATTCTAGCAAACGGGATTATTTCAGAAATGGCGTATCAATATGTTCCGCAACCACCCTTATCATTTATATAGTGATATTCGTTTATTTTCATATTACTATATAGAATAAACATAATTACAATATCTTATCTTAACTTTATACTATACATATTATTTTTTCTTAACATAAAAAATAGAATATATATGCCTCCACATATTCAACAAACCTCGCCAGTTGCTTGTGCAGTCATTGACGGAACATGCAATTCGGGAATGATATTCGTTAGGTACCATTTAAATGGTTTGCACTGCATTTGTTTACGTAATTCTCTTCTACCTGACACATCCCCATACTTGGCAGTTCGGAGGTCTGGTTTCATCAAATAGAAAATCTGAAATAAAATCACAACTTGCAATGAATGTACAAAATAACATATTATTGTTGAAACGTTTCTTATATAGATAATAGTGATGATGATAATAATTAAGACTTTTACAACAGCAAAAACAATAAAAACAAGAAGTACAACATTGAAAAATAAAAAATAAAGACTAATAATTATAATAACAATTATAATAACAATGATAATAATAATGATGATGAGGATTATAACAATAATAAAAATAATTAAAATAGTAATGATATTGAGAATAATGATTATAATAATCGTTATCATAATGATAATTATGATCATTTATTATCATTATTATAATTACCATTATCAATATTATCATCATCATTATCATTTAATTAACAATAATAATAATAATAATAATAATAAAAATGATAATAATAATAATAATAATTATATAATAATAATAATAAAAAATAATAATGAAAGTAATGATAACAACAACAATAATAATAATAATAATAATATTAATAATAATAATAATGATATAAATAATAATGATAATAATAGTAATAATTCTAATCATGATCATAAAATGATATCAATAATAATAATGATAATGATACTAATAAAATAAGATAATACTAATGATAATATTAATGTTGATAATAATGATAATAATAATGATAAAAATAGTAATAATAATGACAATAGTAATAATACCAATAGTAGTAACGATAATGATAATACCAATAATAATAATAATAATAATAATAATAATAATAATAATAATAATAATAATAATAATAATAATAATGATAATAATAATAATAACAATAATAATAATGATAGAGATAACAATAATGATAATATATATAATAATAATGATGACATTAATATTAATATTAATGATATCAATATCGATAATATTGACGAATATAGTAATACTAATTACAATGATATTGGGGATACTGAATTCCTACAGTTGAGAATAGCATGCTTTGATTAAGGTCACATTGCAATCTAGTATCCATCACTCCTACGAACCACTTCAGATATCTATACGTAATGGTGACCTATGAGGGCACATACTTTAGTACAAATACTCTCTCCTTGGTTATTTTAAGACAGTTCCATCCCTGTGCACTGGGTATGCCCATAAAAGGCAATACAGCTTTGTCGTAGATAGAGCACTTGATGGACAACGTAATTGTACGCATGCTCTCGCCCACTTAACGCTGTTAACCCTTGCAATGGTTAAGGCTACTTTTGTCCAAAGCACAAGGACGCAAATATATTTGAAGAACATCTAAACCCTACCATGTTGGTATTCATCGGATAGCTCTCGCGATGAATACCAACATATGAGTACCCACTTGCCAGGGTTTCAGTATTTTTTCAGTTTTTTGCCTGATTTTGTATTAGCTAATTTAGCCACCAGCAGTACAATGGTTAAATGTGGGGGCGCTGTCGCCTTTCCTCGATAGGTCCTTAAACATAAGTATGGATATCAAAAGAAAATATTGCGCATGAGTAGTGATCACTCGACACCAATCTCGACAAAGCGACTCCCTATTGACGTGCTCAAATACAACTTTAATTAGTGATGTTTTGATTATGACATAGTTGTTGACGTCATTGAACTACATCACGAAACATCGCTTCAAAGCATTTACGCTGAATATTGATGACACATACATGTAATTGCGTAAACTGTTTCCTGTTGTTATAAGTATCATTTTACTACCGTGGATCCCCAGATCTATCTCCATGTAGATAGATAAATTACTTGTAGCTGGTATAAATAGTATTAGTATCATAAGTATCACTACTACTACATGTACTACTACTACTACTACTACTACTACCACCACCACCACCACCACCACCACTACTACTACTACTACTACTACTACTACTACTACAACTACTAGCTCTACTACTATTGGTAATACTATAACTAGTAATGTGTTGGTTTTCTTCAGGAGCTTCGGTTCTCTCATCCATTTACAACTGGTTAGTCACAACTTAGCCGCAACGTGTCAGAAAAGGTGACGATAAATCGAAAATCCACATTACGATTACTAATGCTACTGCAACTACCACTACTATTACTATCACTATTACTATTTCTACTACTACTAGTACTACTACTACTTCTACTGCTCCTGCTACTACTGCTGCTGCTACTACTACTACTACTACTACTACTTCTACTACTACTACTACTACTACTACTACGACTACTACTACTTATACTTCTACTACTACTAATACTTCTTCTTCTTCTTCTACAACAACTACTACTACTACTACTGCTACAAGTATTACTACTGCTCCTACTACTGCTACTACTACTACTTCTACTACTACTACTTCTACTTCTACTACTACTACTTCTTCTTCTACTACTACTACTACTACTACTACTACTACTACTACTACTACTACTACTACTACTACTACTACTACTACTGCCTCTCCTCTTACTACTACTACTACTACTACTACTACTACTACTACTAATACTACTACTACTAATACTACTACTACTTCTACTTACATCATTACTGATGATGATGATGATGATGATGAGGAGGAGGATGACGACGATGATGTTTTGAGGATTAAACTGTAGAAGGTATTGATGAAGAAGAAACTATGCATATTGAGGTTCACTCATCTACAATCGCCCAACGCCCACATCACGGACCGACGTTAGTGTATTAATATGTGACAATTCAGCAGAGAAATTGTATAGGTACTTACATTCTTATAGTCATCCAGCCACACTTGAGCTATGCGAATACAGTTCCTCATGAATGTTTGGATATTGCCTTTGGGGAACTTGTACGGTTGCGAAGCACGAAAAATGTGACCTACATGTGAACACGGGAGTATTTCCAACGTCCCTCCGCAGGTCCATATCTAAAAGAGAAAACCAATAAACTAACAAGGAGGTCTTTATTTCGTTAATGTAGTTGCTTCTGGAAAGCGTTGGCCTATTCCGGTAGATGATATTGGTAAAACAAGAAGTAGAGGTATAGGAGACACTAGTAAGCGTTCCAATGCTGAGGCTACTTTCGTCCAAAGCACAAAGATATTTGAAATCTAATCTAATCCCTGCCATGTTGGTATTCATTGGAAAGCTCACGCTGAGTTATTCTCAGATAAGCACCCATGTGTCAGGGCTTCAGTCATTTCTTAGTTTTTGCATCATTTTGTATCGGCCAAATCAGCCATCGGCAGCATACGGGTTATAGACATACTAGTAATTGATCTTCATCAAGTATCTTAAATTATTTTGAATTTGAGCTAACATATTTTCAGAGTTGCAATTAATCCTAAGTAGCATTATATTATCTCATATTGTTATCATCATATTGTTCCGTTTTCAACTTAAAAGTTTATTTTGTTAAACCTATGTACATATCGCTCTTGTATATGGTTAATCTTGTTTGTATTCGATCGTTTCGTTACATTTTGTGACATAATCTTATAATATGTTGTATATGTCAATGTGTGTTCTATGAATTGAGTCAATTGATTGCATTACTTTAAATTACATAAGTACATAGTGTATAGTTTTATAAGGTTTTCACAACAAACAAAATGCAATTGATACATATTTGAGTCATTACGAATCGCAATGCCAATGCCACGTGAAGCAATTACTCTCAGAACTGCAGTAGTTTCCGTTTATGCTTCGCCCACACCACAAGATTCCCGTGACAGGGTTCTTTGCTGATATCATGTAGGCCCTCCGAATCATATGTATTACATGTAGGAGGAAAAGATATGGACAGTTCTCATGGTCGATTTACTCAGAACCACCCCTTTTTGAAAAAAATGTATTAAACAAATAAAATGAACAGTCCAGTAAGTATTATTGCATCGTTGTAATGCATCATATTGAACTCTATTATCCATATTGATACGTTACACACCTACTTAGATACATAGAAAACAATGTGTTCAATTAAGTGGAGGCGTGGTATTCAACATATAACCATGTACACATCCATAATTGACACAGATGAATGGCAGACTCCATTGCCAAGATGTCTAATGTATCGCACACAAACGGCTCGCTGTGTTAACCAATAGTGATTCAGTATAGACTGTCATTGAAGGCATAGTAGGGTATTCGGCAAGGTGATCGTTACATCTAAAATTTAAGTCCATTTAAGAAATACCCCACAGTTAGATATCCATTAAATCTTGAATACGCTATCATTGCCAGATTCCATTTGAATATCCAAAATATGAAAGGGGGGTCACCAATCATGCCGGCTTATAGGTGGCGCGATAGTGGACCTTCCGTTTGTGAATAAGATAGTTTGCCACTTTGGTGCCACCTATACGGACTGCATGATTGGTGACCTCCCTTTTTTATTTTGGAATTTCAAAGGGGATGTAACAATGATAGCTAATGCAAAGTTTAATGAAGTTCTAACTGTGTGGTATTTTCTAAATGGTCTTAAGGTAATACAGTGACGACATTTAATTCCTGCACTAAATGCGTGGGCAGCTCGGGCATAAAACATGACCGTACGCCTGATTGCCACCCAGTTTTCTGGTCATGGACGTATGGATGGGTATCAGGACAATATCCCCCCCGGACAATATCCCACCGGACAAAATCCCCCCGGACAATATCCCCCCGGTGTGTTAGTAAAAGATTTTTTTTTTAATTCCAGTGTTTTAAATTATCCCAAAACATGTGTTAGTAAAAAATATTTTTTTTTTTTTTAAATTTCAGTGTTTTAAATTATCCTAAATCATGTGCTGGTAAAAAAAAATTAAATTTAAAAAAGAATCCAGTGTTTTAAATTATCCCAAAACGTGTTAGTAAAAAATCTTCTTTTTTTTTTAATTTCAGTGTTTTAAATTATCCTAAATCATGTGCTGGTAAAAAAAATTATAAAAAATTCCAGTGTTTTAAATGACCCTAAAACATGTGTTAGTAAAAGAAATTAGGTTTAAAAAATACAGTGTTTTAAATTATACTTAAAAATGTGTTAGTAAAATAAAATTGAAAAAGAATTCCAGTGTTTTGAATTTTCCTAAAAAATGAGTTGGTAAAAAAATTGAAACTTAAAAAAAAATTCCAGTGTTTTAAATTATCCTTAAACATGTGTTAGTTAAAAAAATGTCAGTGTTTTAAATAATCCTGAAAGATGTGTTGGTAAAAAGAATTTTACAAAATTCCAGTGTTTTAAATTATCCTAAAACATGGGTTAGTAAAAAAAATAATTTTTAATTCAAAAATTCAAAAAAGTGTTTAAGAATAATTTAAAACACTGGAATTTTTGAAAAAATATTTTACTAACACGTTTTAGGATTATTTAAAACACTGGAATTTTTTTTATAAATATTTTATTTTACTAAGACATGTTTTAGGATAATTCAAAACACTGAAATTTTTGCTAATTTAAAAAATATTTTTTTACTAACACATGTTTTAGGATAATTCAAAACACTGGAATTTTTTTTAATTAAAAAACATTTTTTTACTAACACATGTTTTAGGATAATTTAAAACACTGCAATTTTTTTTAAATCTTTTACTAACACATGTTTTACTAGAGATATCATCCGGGGGGATATTGTCCGGGGGGATATTGGAACAGGGGGATTTTGTCCGGGGGGGGGGGGGGTTTGTCCTGGGGGGATATTGTCCAGGGGGATATTGTCCGGGGGGATATTGTCCGGGGGGGATATTGTCCTAGAACCGTATGGATGACCTCACAATTGAACGTAGCTTTGATAAGCAAACTACGTGGGTCATTGGTGTGTTTGGCTAACTTCCTTTGACATGTTATCCATGGGTGTTTGTACAACCAGGCACTGGCAGACGCCCGGTCGACTGGTGCAGGAATTAAATGTCTGTACTGTAGTAGCTACTATCACCTTGTGGAATAATATACGATGCCTTTAAAAAACTCCTAACTGTCGATGCAATCTACATGTTCTCACCTTAAATGAAAGTTCTAGATTTTCTCCTCCCCATATCTCGAGACCTGGATCATATGTTCCTAGTTCATAGAAGAATTGTTTGTCGATAGAAAACAAGCCACCAGCCATTGTAGGTGACCTATAGCAGAAAAACAGTATTTTAACAAAAAAAATCTTTAATTAAAGAGATGGTCTATACCGAGTTGTAAGAACACCAACACAGTATAACCCAGTGGAAATGGATGATGATGATGATAATAATAATAAAAATAATAATAATGATAATAATTATAATAATTATAATAATAATAATTATAATTATAATGATAATAATAATAATAATGATGATAATAATAATAATAACAATAATAATAATAATAATAATAATAATAATAATGATAATAATAACAATAATGATAATATAATAATGATAACAATAATAGTATTATTAATAATAATAATAATAATAATAATAATAATAATAATAATAATAATAATAATAATAATAATAATAATAATAATAGTGAGAGTAATTAGGGACAGTACAGCACTTAAAAAGTCCAAATCATAACTTTATTTTTATTTTGAACATACAACTTCAAGATGATGCGACCACTTTTAAACTACAACCTCTAGCCAAATCGAATTCCTGATAATTTCTTCCTATTGGTCGAAAAGTCATTACTGATTTCATTCGCAACATATAAAGATCTACCGCGAGGATGGGTGTGGTTTAAAAGGCATTGTTCATCTTCTGAGGTATATTAGACAGGTAATACTTTTGTGTTTGTACATGTACACGTGTATGTATGCACCCTTTGATCTTTGATTGAGGTTGCCAAGCAAAGACGTCAAGACATTGCATTTCATACGAAATCCATGAAATCGTAGACTTTTACTTTGAAGTCAAGCAGTGTTTACGTCGGCCATTTATTGATTCAAGTCCATCAGAAATGCAAAGATATCTGAGAACTGAGAAGATTTATGAGAACTGGGAATTTTAGTCATAACTCAGGGAATAAGGTATTATTTCAAACGAATTATCAAGAGGATTTTGTCGAGAGAAATGGGGTCAACAGAGTTCAGTCTAACATTCCTATATTTTATTCGATATGTCAATTTAACATTTATCACGAACTAAGTTTAACTACATTGTAATATTGGCAGATACATTTGAGTGTTCACGTGTAATCACTAAAAGCGATCGAAATGACATTGATGTCGTTTTTCATGTCTTGTGCCCGATAAAAACTAGCATTAAACTGAGGTTAAACAATTAGCCATATAACTCCTACCTTTAGTTGCTTAGGTAGGTGGATAGTCCGTGTCCACTTAATAGGGTTCTTGGTCAGGCCCAAGTTTAAAAAATGTTATATATATATATATATATATATATATATATATATATATATATATATATATATATATATATATATATATATATATATATATATATATTTATATATATATATATATATATATAAATATATATATATATATATATATATATATATATATATATATATATATATATATATATATATATATATATATATATATATATATCATGAGATATTATAAGTGGAATCTTCCTATTATGGCTACAGTGCCGACATTTTATTCCGGCAATAAATGCGTGGGTAATCCGGGTATGATACACGACCGCATGTCCGATTCTTTCCACCCAGTTTCCTGGGCACGGATGACCTTATAACTGAACCTAGTTGATTTGCAAGCTACGTGGGTCATTGATGTGCTTGGCTTATTTTATTTTGACGTATTATTTATTGATGTTTCTATAACCATGCACTGGTAGACGTCCGGGCGACTGGTGCAGGAATTAAGTGCCCGTACCGAATAAGTGTTAAGAGTTATGGTTTATGTACAAGTATATTACTGTACAACATGGAACAGTAAAAAAAGACATAAAATGCTACAATCCAATATGTATTTGAAAAAATGTTAAGCATGATAACTTTGTAGACGCACCTTACTGGGTCGGTTTCTTTTTCTCGCCTTTTCAATTCATAATCCGGAACACTTTGCCAACGGAATTGTAGATCCCAATTAAATCCACCACGGATGTGATGAGAAGCTCCCATATACCTGAAAACGCCCAGGTAGAAAGAAAATACATGTAAATGAAAAGCATGTAATTTGTTTATTGTGTGGATAGGTTTATTGAATTATGTCATTGAAATGCCATAGAGCAAAAACAACCGCTTGATTGGCAAATTAATGTCACATTGCATGGTGCGGGAATAATCTTTTTTAAATTCCCTGGCATTGAACGTGCAAACAGGTTTTCAAGCCCTTTTATGTTCCCTGACTACTTTGCTGTACCTTCGGGTGCAACCGCGTGTGAGCGTGATAATTTATGCTGGCGTCCCTCTACTCATTGACAGGAAGCCAAGTATACTACAGGTTGGCGCCACTCTTCCCACAACTTGCTACCAGCGTCGAGCCGCGATGGTAAATTTATCATCTACCCACCCATGGGATTCTGGTGATTCGCGCTCCACGTTTTAGGTGTGGGGCCTCATTACCCCTCATTACGGGCTCATCAAAGAAAGTAGAAGTGAATTACTTCCAGTAATGACTAACATCATAAATTCTTCTCTCAGATCTAGCCAGGTACCGAAATCCATGAAGTCGGCTATAGTAACACCGTTACTTAAGAAATCTACCCTAGATCCAGATATTCTAAAGAACTACCGTCCTGTCAGTAACCTTTCTTACATCTCAAAACTGTTGGAAAGGGTGGTGGCGGGGCGACTCACTGACTACATGACTGAGAACAACTTGCACGAACATTTACAATCTGCCTACAAGCCTGGTCACAGCACTGAGACTGCCCTAGTAAAAGTACAGAATGACATTCTAACCAGCATTGACCAGCATGGAGTAGTTATACTGGTCATGTTAGATCTGAGTGCGGCATTCGACACCATCGACCATGATATTCTATTCAGCAGAATGGAAAATACACTAGGTATTACGGGTCAAGCACTTGCTTGGTTTAAGTCTTACCTGTCAGGTCGCACACTCCGCATCAAGATTGACAAGTCGTTCTCTGAGTTACAGGACATTCTGTGGTCCGTACCACAGGGATCAGTGTTAGGACCATTGTTGTTCCTGATATACCTCCTACCCCTTGGAAAACTTATCAGAAAGCATGGTTTAGAGCTTCACATATATGCAGACGACACACAGCTCTATCTGGCAATAAAACCCATCACTCAACAAGCTGTGGATATAGGAGTTGCTAGGCTGGAGGGCTGCCTCACTGACATATATACATGGATGTCACAGAACAAGCTAAAACTGAATGCAGACAAAACGGAAGTCCTTGTGCTAGGTACCCCTAAGCAGCGAGCCAAAATATCTGTGCCTAGCATCTCAGTAAATGGTGAGATTGTCAAGATTCTCAATATACCTATCGGCAATCTGGGCTCTGTTTTTGATCCGAGCATGAATATGGCAGCACATGTGTCAAAGGCAGTCAAATCTGCAAACTATTACCTGCGAAACATCGGAAGGATCAGAAAATACTTGACTGCAGAATCAAGTAAGAGTGCTGTCATATCCCTGGTAACCTCAAGATTTGACTACTGCAACGGACTTCTCTGTGGAATACCCGAAGAGCTAATACGTAAGCTCCAGAGAGTACAGAACAACGCTGCCAGGGTGATCACTCTAACGAAGAAGTATGACCACATCACTCCAGTACTGAAGGAGCTGCACTGGCTACCAGTCAGGAAGAGAATTGAATTCAAGATTCTGCTACTGGCGTACAAGTGTTTGCACGGAACTGCACCTTCTTACCTGAGGGAATTGCTTAAAGAGTATGTCCCACCCCGGACACTGAGATCAACATCCAAGAACTTACTCTGCGAGCCAAGAAACAACATGAAAACCTACGGTGACAGATCGTTTAGTGCCTGTGCCCCAAAACTATGGAATCAGCTCCCAGATAATATTCGGGCAGCTGGGAGTGTGGCAATCTTTAAACGACAACTGAAAACACATCTGTTCAAAGATGTATATATCAATTAACTATGTGGATATCAACATCTATCCTTTGACAATGGAATGTAATGCGCCTTTGAGCATGTTTATATGGAAAGGGCGCAATATCAAATGACAATATTATTATTATTATTATTATTATTACCCATTTGCGTTGACACACATACATATGGGCAAGACTGCCAACCATCTGTTCACCAGTTCATAGAACTTGCCTCAGCCCACTCTGGTGAATCCAGGGTTCAACTTTCCCAGGGGCCCGGGGGAATATGCCCCTATATTTTGCTCTGGGCCCCTAGATTGTTCAGTCTAGGGTACCGAAATAGTACGAGAAATAACCTGAAATCCTGTTTTTGACCACCAATTCGTATCGAAATACCTTTTCGGGCCCCTAGCCTGAAATCTAAGTGTCAGACCCTGGATCCACGCTCCACGTTTAAGGTGTGGGGCCTTACTCCTTTGCGTTGACACACATACACATGGACAAGACTGCCGACCATCTGTTCACCAGTTTACATAACTTGCCTCAGCCCCACGGACTGGTTTCTTATCAGATCTCTGTGCCCAGGCCTAGTTTCCCCTGTCCATGTTTCCTCTACCCCCGTAACCCTAGTTTACACTTAGGTGTGCCAGACCCACAGCGGTCAGTTTAAGTGACCAGCCCACTTGTAAATTTGTTGCCAACCTCTATTGTACATGTACATGTAGTAAGCCGTACAGCCCAGTACTTAACCCAGCGCCAACTGACCCGGCACCCGCACTGACCACTGTCCAAGCCATCTAGCCAGAGTTGCGACAATGTATCCATTTACCTGTTGACTATTTCACGTTTGCATCTAGCTTGTTCACTTGTTACCCATATTTAGGGATTTTTGGATTCCCCTTACAATTAGTTAAAACACAGTTTGCACCATATTGCAGATGTCGCTCGCGGTATTCAATTTTGTCAGCAGGTTGTCACAGCGTCAGAGATATTAAAAGATCATGGTAAAAGGAACTGCGGCATGAAATCTGTTATGAAATATTTATAGTTAGGCATTTTAACATATTTACATATCTATAACATATATTTATGTATATATATATATATATATATATATATATATATATATATATATATATATATATATACACATGTGTTTGTGTGTGTGTTCGTGTGTTTGCATACATGCATACATACTTTGCAATCCATACAAACGTGCATACTTACCTAACTATACACACACCCACATAATAGAGACAGACACTTACGTGAAATCCGTGGCATCTATTGTATCAATGACCGGAGTGACCACTGTCCTCCTGTCACGCCACACCCTGTCCAGCAGGGGTTCCAGCCATCCTATGACACACTCGATGTGGGAATCCAGGAAAGTTAGAACGGGTGCCCTGGCCACTTCGGCACCCCTCAAGCGGCACCGTATCAATCCCTCTCGCTTTGGTAAGCGGATCAGTTTGACTTTTTCCAGTTTCTCAAGGTAATCTTCAAGAGGCTTTTGTAGATAATCTGAAATGGAAATGTATGTACTTGAAGTATTTCCTTTTATATTCTCCGTTCACATAAAAGTGGTCCTGTAAAGTTTTTTCGCTATTCTGCAGAGAAATTTTTATCCCTGCACCAGTCGCCTCGTCAAAGCCAATTGACAGGTATATTGATGACAAAAACCTCGTAGCTGATTGGAGGAAGGAAGGAAGGAAGGGAGGGTTGGGGTTTATGTCGCTTTCAACACCTTAGGTCATATCGCAATGAAATAGGAACACGGTGCCGGGAAGAAATTACCGTATTCGACGTATGGTTCCAAGGGGTCGTTTATTTGCAGAATTACCATAGACAGTCTTCTACAACACTGCACGTTTATATAGCGACCAGGCAAACCCGCTTTCTGATTGGACGGGGATCAGATATTAGGAAATGCTTTGTGTCTGGAAAAGGTAGCTATCATTAGCTACAGTGACGACATTTAATTCCTGCACTAAGTACATGGGCAACCCGGGCAGAACGCACGACCTCACGGCCAATTGCCACCGAAGTTTTCTGGGCATGGATGCTTGGATGACCTCACAACTGATCGTATAGTTGACAAGGAAACTACGTGGGACATTGACGTGCTTAGCTTATTTATGTGGCATGTTATCCATGGATGTTTGTACAACCAGGAACGGGCAGACTGGTGCAGGAAGTAGATATCTGTACTGTATCTCGTTTAGCTGTGAGGCTGTGGGTTACGTCACTGGTTATGCATAATCTATGCTCAGGCAACCAGGCGACTCGTAGGCGTGTGGTTGTGTACACTGCCTGGTTTGCCTGCGCAATTAGTGCAGTAATTACATATCCGCCATGTATGGTTAATAAAATTGCTCATCAGCTCGGGGAGGTTAAACTTCGTCATTTTCCTGAAGTCAATATAAGCCTTAAGCAAGAGGAAGGAAGATATTAATTATTGCGTCGCTTTCAACAGCTTAGGTCATATCGCGACGAGATAGAAACCCGGGACCGGGACGAAATACCCTACTCTAAACGAACAGTTCCATGGCGTCTTTCATTTGCAGAAGCAGCATAGACAGAACACCACGACGCTGCACATCTATATAGCGACCATGTCAAACTACTAGCCTTAAAGGACAAATTCACCATCGGAATGATTTAGATTCAAAATGAGCTCATATGTGTCACCTTTCAAATAAGACCTACCTCAAACCTGTCCTTTTCAGCACTACTCAGTTATGGCTTACAGAAGTGAGCAAGTAACAGGCCTGAGGAAAGCAAGTCTCTCTATTACTGCTACCTCTTGAGCACTGGTACAGTACGGACATTTAATTCCTGCACCAGTTGACCAGACGTCTGCCAGTGCCTGGTTGTACAAACACCAATGGATACCATGTCAAAAAAAGCCAAACACATCTTTGACCCACGTAGCTTTCGAATCAAGGCTACGTTCAGTTGCGAGGCCATCTATGCATCCATGTCAAGGAGACCGGATGTCAACTGTGCGTGCGATCGTTTATTATGCCCGGATGCCCACAGATTTAGTGCAGAAATTAAATGACGGCACTGTAGCACAGCTGGTGCTCCAGACGATGCCATGAGCCAGCATGCGGCTAGGTAAGATGGATGCCCCCGTATGGAAGCACATAAGCTCATTTTGAACCTAAATCATTCTGATGTTGAATTTGCCCTTTAAGCACAATCACATATATGTACGTAATAGACGTAACGTTGAAAGATTTTGAAGCTTTGGATTAACAATACTGTAGATTCGTAAAATGTTGCGTTAGTTTAACCTTTTGCGTTTTACGTACCAAGAGTGTTTGACGGGCACCTTGTTGATTCGTTTGTTTGAAATCATGGCAGGCATTGATAGTTTTGATAGGTCTTAGATAGGGGTTGCGTGACTTTCCAATCACAAGTCCACCTTGATATATTATCAGCCCAATTGAAGAAGATATCCAACAACAAAAAATCTTACAAAGCTACTAAAAGATCTTCATCCCCCAATTGTCAGTCAAGAGCAATATATCACCTTCTATTGACACTTCGATAAGACATCTAAACAGGATTATAGCTTTATTTTGCCAAGTTAAAAAGCCAAGTCAAATGGTCATCATATACATTTCTACTGTTCCAATGATGTCCGGCAATCTTACATTTCTATTACTAGTATTCCAGAAATATGGCCAAGCCATTAGAATGTTTAACATGGTATATATGAACTTGCACTAGAAATCTCTAGATGAGCACTAGATGAGCTCCCTGACAACATCAAGGCGGCTGATAGTGTGCAAAACTTCAAGAAACAGATGAAAACATTGCTATTTCGAAAGGAGTTTAATTGACTTTATGGACCATGACAACTGTCCAATGACTCTTAAGCGCTTTTGAACATCATAGTTGGAAAGGGCGCTATATCAAATATCAATTATTATTATTATTATTATTATTATTATTATTATTATTATTATTATTATTATTATTATTATTATTATTATTATTATTATTATCGGACAAAGATCCCTCCAGTGCATAAATGCCAGTGGCCAAGTGGGAAGAGGTTAATTATCGCTACTTAGGATTGCATGCCGTCTGTAATTGAGTATCGCATATTGTTATAAGCATATCATCTAATCTAGGATGTCAGGTCATATAATAGCGTTATGATTTAGCACACTATGATATCATCAACGATGCCACGCGCTTGCCTGATTGTATAAGCTGTTTGTATGTATGTATGTATGTATGTGTGTGTATATAAAGTTATATACACAAACATATATATATATATTTATATATATATATATATATATATATATATATATATATATATATATATATATATATATATATATATATATATATATATATATATATATATATATATATACATATATATATACGTATATATATACATATATATATATATGTATATATATATATATATATATATATATATATATATATATATATATATATATATATATATATATATATATATATATATATATATATATATATATATATATATATATATATACGTGTTCCTTCGAAAAGAGTTGTGAGTAACATGCCTTAGGGTCACCTTCCGCAAAACTGCCTTAAACACAGTAGATAGTGATGATAAAATAATTTTGGTTTGGTTTGTTTTATTCAACGCGGTTTTCAGAAGTCCGTATATCATGCTTTCTTCTCTAACAAGATAGGGTGAAAATAATAAGGCAGACCGAACATAGGATGACTTATCCACGGCAATGTTATTTAACCCATAAATACTTAGAGTTAATCCAGGAATTGTCGGCTGGATCGATGATACTTTTGATGATAACTTTGGAATTCAGAATGATTTTACAAAGTATTTGAAGGAGAGTTGTTGGTAATGTTCTGATCAACATTTCTCCTTCAAATAGTTTGCAAATCGTACTAAAGCCTGCAAGATTTCATCAACATTGTCAGCCTGGTGTGAGCATTAATGGGTTAAGGTAATTGCTTTTTCAGAGTATCCATGATACATGTACTTGATACAGCTTGTTTGCTCGGAAAAGGGGACATTTACCAATGTAATTTTCTACAAAATGCCCATATCTGTTTACATGTCAATATAAAAGGACAAGTGAAAATAGCAGATTCAGATTTCATTGCCAATTACTCTGCATGTCACTCGATATGCTATACACAAATGCCTCTTTTCATTTCATCATTACATCATCGGTGCCAGTGTCTGACTGCTAGCTGTCCCTCACCACTGTCCAGGTTCGAATATATATATATATATATATATATATATATATATATATATATATATATATATATATATATATATATATATATATATATATATATATATATATATATATATATATATATATATATATATACATATATATATATATATATACATATATATATATACATATATATATATATATATACATATATATATATATATACATATATATATATATATATACATATATATATATATACATATACATATATATATATAAACATATATATATATATATATATATATATATATATATATATATATATATATATATATATATATATATATATATATATATATATATATATATATATATATATATATAAACTAGGTTCCCACCTGCATAACTATGTCATTCCCCTTACGCGTCAACCTTTCATACTTTAATTCACATTCTGACCCATATCTGATATAAGTTACACTCCCTTGAGCAAGTGTGCCGATGATAAATGTACTGAGTCACCCCAATCATACTCACTACTTAAAGGGTGTTAGAAATGCTAATTTGTTTGCAGCTGTCCTATTAGATGGTGCTATATTGCCTCTTACCTTTTAGCAAAGTTTCTAATGATTGCATGTCATAGTAGTGTAAAGACCTTTAAGCCATCATACTGATACGCTATTGTATTGTTGTAATGTATGTTTATTGACTGTACAAAATCATACAGAGTACAAAATCAAACTTTACGGTAATAAAACTTTTGTGAAACAGAACAAAGATAAGATACATAAAAAATAACATAAGATAGCTATTAACTATGTGCAAATGAACTGACTCGTTAAAGCACGATATATTGTATACTGAATTATGACACAACACATCCCTATTGCATAAATACTAATTGTACATCAATATGCATGCTGTATGTAAGACATAAATTATGTGCACTGGCTTTTCATCAAACTTATGAAATACTCATTTTTCTGAAACTCTTAGAGCATTCTGGGGTGGCCGGAGACATGACATAAAGTAGCACAGATATAAGGAAATGGACAAAATCAAGATGGTGGAAGCAGAGCACACAAAAATGCAGATACAATAGGAGAGACAAAAACAAAAGTGAAAACTAACTCAATATTAAGAGAAGTAAATTTAGCGAAAAGGTATGCTAGCATTAAAAGATAAATTAAATTGCTGTTTACAGTAGTAAATTCGAAGATGTTGAGACAATCGGATTTTATCATAGACATACACTAGACACTACATTTCAGATAAGTTGGAGTCCTGGGAATGTTTACCATGGTCTAATCGTCCACTCCTATACTGCTCCCTAGTAGCCATGCTGGGGCATCTGAGGGACTGTTTTTCGAATTCTCAGTTAGTATCATCACCAAGTTGGTACAAATTCTGATACATATTATTCATTTTTTTCTTTGTAGGCAGGGCATTGCATTATGAGACGACAAACATGTCCCATCTATAGCAGAATCTAGTACTGTGGTTCAAACGCTTTAGTCTATTTAACTTAAGAAGACTTGATCTACAAATGATCCTTGCATTAATTTAGGGAAGGCATCTGATATTTGCCGCCGAATTAGCAAAATGGCACACTTAAGCTATTTGAAACTTACCCAGTATACAATATCTAATTCGATTCCAATTTATAGCTGCAATTTAAAGGTAAATCGTGACTAGCTATTTGTAAAAGGTGACAGAAACAGGGAAAAAATGGTAAAATGAAAGTGGGGATAAAGGTCTTTCATATTTCAGTTACAGTTTCTTTGAACGTTGAACTCTGCAAGGAGGGTATCGCCTTCTTTACAGGTAATGTCATATCTTTATCTGAATAAAAGGACTTGCCTTTAAGATACAGGTATATTGTACGGAAATTAAAGTAAAGTCATGATCATATTTACGATAGCAATAAACAGCATGGTACTGTTATAGATCTATGAGAGAGGCTTCAATACGTCAGAAATATTTAGCTTAGAAAGTAACATAATAGTTCTATTTGAATAAAATGGCTTGCCTTTAAGGTACAGGTCTATTGTATAAAAAGTATTTTATTTATCATTTACTATCATAGCAATAAATAGCATGGGACCGTTATAGATTTACGGGAGAAGCTTCAATACGTTACATATATACTTAGCTTAGAAAACTATTTTCATTGCCATGTGATTATCATGATATGAGATCCTTGACTGATTTAGGCGGAGCCTGTGGATGAGTTTTAAATAGAAAACTGCTATGAGAGTGTGCATACGAGATTTCTTCGTGCAGTACAGGCATTTAATTCCTGCACCAGTCAGCCGGACGTCTGCCAGTGCCTGGTCTTACAAACATCCATGGATAACATGTCAAAAAAGTAAGCGAAACACATCATTCCCCACGTAGTTTACGAATCAAAGGTACGTTCGGTTGTGTGGTCATGCATGCATCCATACCTACGAAACTGGGTGGCAATCGGGCGTGCGGTCGTGTATTATGCCCAGGCTGCCCACTCATTTAGTACAGGAATTAAATGTCGGTACTGTACATACGATAGGAAGCATTATGAGAGAGTTCATAGGGTAGATGACCCTGCTTCAGTACAGGCATACAATTCTTGCACCAGTCGACCGAACGTCTGTCAGTGCCTGGTTGTACAAACACTCATGGATAACATGTCAACAACGAATGCGAGCACATCAATGACCTACGTAGCTTGTTAATGAAAGCTACTTTCAGTTTAGGTAATCCATGCATCTAATCCACGGAACTCTTGTGTCAATCGGGCGTGCGGTCGTGTATTATGCCTGGGCTGCCCACGCATTTAGTGCGGGAATTAAATGTCGGCACGGTAAGGTCACTTTCGTCCAAAGAACCAAAAACACGAAGATTTTTGAAAACCATCTAAAACCTGTCATGTTGGTATTTATTTGATAGCTCTCGCAGAGTGCTACCAGATAAGTATCCGTTTGGCAGGGTTTCCCTAAGTTTTAAGGTTTAATTATTTGCATCATTCTGTGTTGGCCAAATTAGCCACCACCAGGATAAGGGTTAACGATTGGATGACCTACGACGATCGGGATGATTTCCTTCTAGAGATTTTATATGTTGATAAAATAAAAGATGCTTTATCTAAAATGCATTCCAACAAGGCTCCAGGCTATAATGGTATTACGACTAACACCGATTAACACCTGCACTTTGCCAGTGAGTTACTTTTTTGAGATGCTACCGATTGTTTTTGAAAATGTTATAAGACTAGAGTATGTCCCGGTAAACTTTGAGAGACATGCATCTTCCTCTATAAAAGACAAAAAAGCAGCTGTCCGCCCTATCCCAATAATAACTGGGGGTACAGTAAAGACATGTATGTCCTGCACCAGTCGACCGGGCGTCTGCCTTGCGAATCAGAGCTGCGTTCACCAGTGGGGTCAGCGGCTTGTGGTTGCATCCATGCCCAGGAAACGGGTTTGCGATCGGTCGTGCGGTCGCGTTTTCATGCACTGGCTGCCCATGCATTTAGTACAGCAATGAGATGTTAGCACTGTAATTATGTTGGCAATCGTTTTGAAGTGCTTTAACGCAAAGAGCCTTGGTGGACAGAGAAGAGTTATTACTGGAACACAAGGGGCTTTACCTATTTTAAAGCATATACCTTTATCTCATAACAAGATGAAGGACATGCCCTGATGACCGAGTGGTCTGAGGCATGGCCATTTTGACTGCTAGCTATCTCTCGCCACTGTCTGGGGTTGAATCAATGCTGGGGCGTGTGAGAAAGTTGCCAGTGACTTGGGCAGGGTACCCCAGTTAACAGCAGCGCCAGCACTGTCTACTGACAATTAAGCTGCAATATGGCAGTAAAAATGACGATGATTGAAATTTATCCATTCATCCATAATCAGACAAACTACGCCTGTCTAGTCCATTGCTCCTCAGCTAATGATAGGATAAGTTTAAATATAATAAGAAACATAATGGATAGATGCATAATTCTTGGTGCCCGGTGGTAGTAATTTATGCGCTAAAAAAAAAGCGCTACAATTTTAAGTAGTGTTAGCTTAAAAAAAACGTTATCTTGCGAAATATTTTAGGGAAACCTAACTCTTAATGTGTTATATTCTTTCGATTTCTGTTCATATGTCCTATTTGTATTAGTACTGCTAATCAAAATTGTATATTTTGTGTTTATGTACTGCGATGATTTTGTACAATTTGCAAGTAAAGTCAATAAACATACACTATTAAAGTAGAGTTAAAATTGGTAAAGCACAAACATGCCCCTGGACCAGTGAAAAATCGTATACTGTATATTCACAAAAGATTGTGTAGAGTAAATTTTGCGAATTTACAGAAAACCGATTTTTGCTTTTTTTAACTTTGCGAATTGGCCGCAACATGGAGTGCCAGCTATACCCTTAAAGTGGCAGCACTAATCATTGCGAATTTTAATTTCGCGTCTCAGGTTAAACGCAAAGCGCAAAAATTAAACTAACGCAATCTTTTCCGATTTTACAGTACTTAAGAAAAAATACCAACCTCTTTGACTAAAGTCATCCACTAGGAGTATTTCTAGCAGGAGTTCAGGGGGAGATCTGTTGAGAATACTGTGCACAGTTCTCAGAAGAGTAGACCAGGATTCCTCAGTGAAACAGATGATCACACTTGTCTTTGGCAATACATTGTAGGCGTACTGCAAACGATTGCATCTGGAAATAAAAAAGGAATATTCAAATACGGTACAATGCCGACATTTAATTCCTGCACTAAATGCGCGGGCAGCCTGGATATAGTACACGACTGCGCACATGATTGCCACCCAGTTTCGAGGGCATGGATGACCTCACAACTGAACGTAGCTTTGATTCGCAAGGACTGTGTGGGTCATTGATGTGCTTGGCATATTTTCTTGACAAGCTATCCGTGAGTCTTTGTACAACGAGGCTATTTAAGACGTCCGGTCGACTGGTGCAGGAATTCAATGCCTGTACTGTAGGAGTCTGAATTAGGGGCGGAGCATTTATTAGTGGGGAGGGGGCTATCCTTGAAGATCTATGAAAATCAAGAAAAATCATACTGGCCCTGAAAATTAAGAACAATATTCTGGCCCTGAAATTTGAGAATTTCTGGCGCTGATAGAGGAGAAAAATTAACTAAATAACCTTTTAGCACTGGCATATGCCTTCAGGCTCAGGCGGTGTACCAATATAGTGCCAATAAAGTTACCTAGTCAGAGTATAACCCCATAAGAATATTCATGAAGAGCGAATGCAATGTAGAGCAATGAGTGATATAATCCATGGATGTTGTAATTTTATGTCACCGACATTGGCAAAAAAGGTAGAGAAACCACAATAGTTAGTGATTACCTCGCAGCACATGCCCTTATTATATAAGACTGTGTGGTCTATGGTTATAGGATAGGACAAAAGGAATGTACTATTTAAAGATGTCGACAGCTGAATTGCATTCGCTATTTTGTCTAGGTTGTTTGGATTACGAATTTTTGATTATATAAACGAATAGACAGATGACAGCATTCATACCAGTCATTGTATTGTATTGTATCATTTATTGACCATACCATAGACGTGAAAGATATTATCATTGTGGCAAAATGCACTCATTCAAAGCAATGTCTGAAGCATGATGTAATGTGTGGGCATTTAGATCTGCATATGCGTCATCACCACCAAAACTGTTACGCCCTCTTTCAACAAAGGAGTTATTTGCCGAAAATAGAAAATGGGCCACTGCCAATTTTGAAATTTCTGCCGTAGTGTGGCTAAGGGCCGTTCCATTTAAAGGTGTGGGGGTGGGGGGGGGAAGGAACGCAAGATAATTTAAAATTCGACACCACCACCCCCCCCCCCCCCCTCCTGCCAGAAATCATATGTAATCTAATGGGATTAATCAATTCAGAATTCGGCCCTCGATCCCCCCTTTAAAAAACCTTCCGTTCCTCCGCCCCCCACACTTTTAAATGGAACAGCCCTAAGGCGTGACTAGCTACCAGTTGAATAGTTTGCCTCATCGGTCGCCATCTCGGCTTTCCTTAATAGATAAACCCAGCCAGACTCGCGGATGATTTCGTCCCCAAGAACATATGTGTAAACACCTGAAGTACCATCGTAGCCTGAATACAATGGAAGTTACGGCTGAAACCCTAAAATGACAGCCATCTTGGACGCCATCTTGAATTTCTCAACATGCTCAAGGCTGACCATGATTCACCTGGTAGATTCTAGATAAAGGTAAAGGTATTCGGTTTATAGTCTTGTATCCACCGAAGTGCTCACACGACCTTCCTCCCCTAGCAGGCCTGTACACACGGAAACCATTTCAATCCCCCGGGGGATATTCCAGAGCAACTGGCAGCATATAGCGCACAAGCTCTAAGCACTGCCTTATTTATTCTAGGTACCCATCTTGCAGCTGGGTAGACTGAGGCAATATTGAATAAACTGTCTTGACCGAGGACAGACCAAAGTGCCCCGGCCGACACCTAACCAACTGAGCTACTTTGTCCTAAATGGGTACAAGCTCAGTAACCAATATCAGTTGAGAAAAAAATGTAAAGATTTCCAGGTTCCACCATACTTCTGCCGGACTATATCATCGTTATTCAACACAGAACGACTCTTGGCAGCCTTACATTAATAGAACCATGGGTTAAGCAATATCCAAACAAAAATACGCTCAGTTTGGCCAAGCATGCACGTGTCTAGGTCGACATATTTGCTGCCGGAAATTGACTATGAATAAAGACTCTGCTCTCCATATTTAGTCAGGTTTGACATTTACCACCTATCGTCCATAAAAGCTCTACATGGGTGGCCTCAAGAATAGCTTTAACTTGTGTGGTAGGGCAGGTAGAATAAAGAATGATCATCCTAAAAAGGACTTGAGAAATGTTCTCTAAAGCTATTAATATTTCTTCCAAAATTCCCATATTAGTATGAATTGACCCCCATGCTGGTGGTGGCTAATTTGGCTAATACAAAACGATTCAAAACGCCTGAAAAATGATTGAAATACTGGCACATTCCTACTAATCCTTGAGCACACAGCGAGATCTATCCAATGAATACCAACAAGACAGGGATTAGGTTGTTTGCAAAAATCTTTGCATTCTTGTTATTTGGACGAAAGTAGCCTCGGCATTAGAAGGGTTAGCGTTATGGAAGCCATAATCACATAGATATCGAGCACTTTTTCTGGCGTTGCCCGCAATATGTGTTTACAATGTTACGCGCCCGGGGGGTCACTTGGGTATTTAGGGGGGTGCATACGTTCGTTATCAAAATTAAAAAATACCCCTAAAGCACTGATTTCTGGTCAAAAAAGAACCCTTATTTTAATAAAACGCTGAATTTTCCCACTAAATAAACACCCCTTCTTTTGTCAAAACACTGACATTGGATGAACGGGACACGTATTTTAACTTAAGATTTTATAATCCTCTGCTTGTTTAGCGGCAGCAAGTGGCGGCAGCAAACTCGGAAGCCCAGTCACTTCAGGAGTCACTCGGCGTCAGAGCCGCGTATATTTCGTCGATTGTAAGGGGATTTTGAACCCCATACTTCGTACCTGAGTACAAAAAAGTACCCTTCTTTTACAAAATCGCGGACATGCGGAGGTCTTAAAAAAAAGACCCCTTCTTTCGCGAAATACGTAACGCAGGTGCGACCCCCCTTATGTACCTGAGTGCCCCCGCCGGGGTTACGCGTACTCTGTAGCGAACTCGGTAGTATTTCACACCTTCACCAGTAACGGCCTGCTAATTCATAGTGATAATCACCACTTCATGCTTGAGGTCGCACTATACAAAAACATACTAGACCATCCTCCAATCTGGCGTCTCATCAATATAACTAGGTGAATATGATCTGATATCACACGACCAAGGCGAATTCTCCAGGGTAACTCTCCATTTACTCAGGAATGCAATTATCTCTGAAGTCGAGGGGGGGGCACTACAGATTTTTTTTCGCAAGGGGTTACTTCTAGTTAGTAGGTTTAGATCAAACGTAATGGCGTAGTAGCCACAGTGCTTGACCTACGTCTTTAAATGAAACAACTCTTTATAACTACGCAGATGATAATACAATCTGCAACAGTGATGAGAATATTGAAAATGTCAAGGCACACCTAGTAAGTATGACTAAAATTGCCATCGACTGGTTCGAAAGAAACTGCATGCAAGCAAACCCTGAAAAAATTCAGGCAATTTTTCTTGCCCCTGGTCACAAAAAGGTGCAAACAGACTTCTCCATTGACAACATCAACATCAAACCTGAAAAATCTGTAAAACTTCTAGGTGTAGAATTGGATGACAAACTGAAATTTGACATTCAAGTATCCTCAATGTGTAAGAAGGCTGCAAAACAACTTAGACCAATCCAGCAGACTGACAATTTTTCGCGCCTACATAATGTCAAATTTCAACTACTGCCCCCTTGTATGGCACTTCTGCTCCAAGCTAGAGAGGAGGCAGGAACGAGCCCCGCGCTTTGTTTACAGGGATTACAAAAGCAGCTATGAGAAGCTACTAGACCAGGCTAAACTACAAAGCTTACATCTAGGTAGACTGAGATCCCTAGCTACAGAGGTCCACAAAGCTGTCCATGGAGGGGCCCCTCCCTATGTCAGCTCTCTTTTCACAGAGAGAGAATCTGAATACAGTCTTAGAAGGAACCACTCTCTAATATTACCTCCATATAACACCATCTCCTTTGGAAAGCAATCAATTAGATATACTGGATCTAAAGTATGGATCTCCCTACCTAACAACTTAAGACAAACAACATCACTAAAAGAGTTCAAAAACCTAATCTCAACCTGGTCTGGAACTAACTGTACATACCTGCTCTCTCTGCTGCTATAAGTAATACCAGTAAACGAGCAGAAGTAGTTGCTATTTTACTCAATAATCATAAACATATGTCCTGAAAGAATGAAGATATTACCCATTGTCAATTAATGTGTGCCAACTTACTTCCCCTCTACTTATCATTTATAATGCTGTTAAACCCTGTATGTTATATTTTGAATTGTTATTTTGTAGTCGGCCAAGAGCCCTGGCAGCTCGTGTTTACTATGTAAAAATGATTACCGACTTGAAATAAAGATTATCTATCTAGAATATATATACCAAAGTCAGTGGCTGTAGTGGGTGACAGACGTATGGAAGGGGACTATTCTCTCTCTCTCTCTCTCTCTCTCTCTCTCTCTCTCTCTCTCTCTCTCTCTCTCTCTCTCTCTCTCTCTCTCTCTCTATATATATATATATATATATATATATATATATATATATATATATATATATATATAAAGGGTACTCTAACAACTAAACACCCTCTTTAATTTGTATATATATATATATATATATATATATATATATATATATATATATATATATATATATATATATATATATATATATATATATATATATATATATATATTTATATATTTCTGTACACCCCTTCTAGAGGCAGTGAGCAAATTACCTCCCCCGTTCCACACCTCCACACCTCCCAGAAACGCAACACCCCTGTGATTTGCATCAAATTACGTCGACGTCGCACGCCAGCCAATCGTCGCGCGGTATCGTCGTCACGTGATTAGTGTAGGCCGCGAGCGTACGATAAAATGGCGGGAGCGTGGCGCGTGGGGAGTCAGTTTTGCAGGAGTTGGCTCGCGCCAGTGTATTACCAGCAGATAGCACCAGTTGTACGGACAAGAGCCCGCCGAGGACCATGACTAGCTATCCCGTTCAGCTTGCCTGCGGCGTGCTACTCTTCGTGCTTATATCACACGTTCAGGCTTATCCCTTTCCGGGAAGAAACGAGAGAAATTTAAATGGACTGATCAGGCAACTTGAAGGAAGGCCGTCGCTCTATGAACCGGGTGAGTTACATTTATAAGAATTGGAAAGATGCCATCGCAATATCTGGGATTTGCTGTAATCGAAGACGTTTATACCTCTGCATGGTGTAATAGCTATATATATATATATATATATATATATATATATATATATATATATATATATATATATATATATATATATATATATATATATATATATATATAATATGTATAGTATATATATATATATATATATATATATAGATACATGTATATAGTATATATATATATATATATATATATATATATATATATATATATATATATATATATATAGTGTAAAAGGAGGTTCCTCGAATCCTTCTAACTCTCTTCATATCGATAACTTGATATACAGCACGCTTACCAGTCGGACTCGTCTACCTCGGATTTTTACTTATCCCGTTCAAAACCACTAGCCCCAAACCAATCCTATATACTTAATAGTAATAACGTAGCTCGGATCTCAGTTAACTCGGTCACTTTTATTTGGTCGCTATTTGTTCGAAGTAATCGATATTTTCAGCATTACGATTGACAGTGCCGACATTTAATTCCTGCACTAAATGCACGAGTTGCCCTGGCATAATACACGACCGTGCGTCTGATTCCCATCCAGTTTTCCGGGCATGGATACATGGATGACCTCACAATCAAACGTAGCTTTGATCGACAAGCTACGTGGGGCATTGATATGTGATTGGCTTATTTTATGACATGTCATCCATAGGTGTTTATACAAGCAGACATTGGCAGACGTCCGTGCAGGAATATAATGCCTGTACTGTACATTGCATTTACACGATGGAAGCAGTAGTGTACGTGCAATCCCTCGGGTTTGCTCTTTTGGGTCTGATATGTTAGTTTCATTCGGTTCTATTCAATAGACGCTTTCAGTGTTTTCAGATTCTATATTTAACCCTCCCAATACTAAGACTACTTTTGTCCAAAGCACAAGAACGCAAATATTTCTAAAAAAAAACTCTGCACCCTGACATGTTGGTATTCATCAGATAGCTCTCACTGAGTAGTCTCAGATGAGTACCCACGTGCCAGGCTTTCAGTCATTTTCAGTTTTTTTGCATCATCTTTTATTGGCCAAATTAGCCACCAGCAACATGAGGGTTAATGAATGCTAAGGCATGAAGTAGTAGGTGCGTTACTGTTAGTAGTATCTCAGGCCAAATTAGAGATATAGTATGAGTCTTGATTATACGGTTTCTCGGCATATTATCTTGTCGATGATTCGAGTCCTGTTTCTCAGTTGAAATATGAGTGAAAGCTGCATAAGGCATATAGTGAAATATTTAGCATCGACAAATACAGTGACGTGATACGTACATATTGAGCGTACATGTGAGTTTCAACAATGCACCATATAGTAATAAAAAGGTAATGGCGAATCGAATGTGCAAAGCTAAATTTGCACTAGATTTCAAACCAGGTATCAGCCAGGATCTGTCCAACCTCACTTCTGTACAAGACGCAAATTGAAAAAAAACATCAGACTGGCAAAAAAATTCAATTAAGATTTAACTGGGGTAATAACCATTTTTGTCCTAACAAAGATTCTTCGAAGATATCATTAAAGTGTTATCCACCCTTTCTGACACTACAGGATGCTTAATTTAGTTGAAATGAGGATTTGAATTAACTGATTAGTCAAGTCTGGACGGGTAGAAGTTTTGTGATTGTTCTTGACAGACATTATAGGTAAAAGGTAAAGAGGTAAAGGTATTCGGTTTATAGTCTTGTATCCACCGTAGCGCTCACACGACCTTCCTCCCCTAGCAGGCCTGTACACACGGACACCAGCAGCATATATCGCACAAGCTCTAAGCACTGCCTTATTAATGCTAGGTACCCATTTTGCAGCTGGGTAGACTGAGGCAATATGGAATAAACTGTATTGCCCAAGAACAGACCAATGTGCCCCGGCCGGGAATTGAACCAGCGACCCTATGATTACTAGTCCGACACCTAGAAAATTGAGCTACTTTGTCCACAAGTATTATACATTAAATCGTGGCTAGAACCCTGTGTCTGATTCATCTTATGTAGATAACAAAGGTCTGAAGAGGAAGGAATGTCTTTAAAGGACAATTCCACCGCGAGATAAGCTATTAAGAGGCTAAAATGGCCGCCCCCAGTGCCTCCATTTAGTGTCTGTTAGGAGAGGTTTAAACAGCAATATACTTCTTGTATGAGGGTTGGTAATGGTGGGGACTTGGGTTTAAGTAGAGAATACCATAAGTAACTATTTGGGCCTCTGTTTTATTCATGGTGGAATTGTCCTTTAACGAATGCAATTGCAAACCTTTTAAGGTTTAGCACATAAAGACTTACATGTATCATCGCTGATGGAAAACATAACGTTACGTCAGCGTCTTTTATTTGCAATAAAAATCAATAAACACTACATATGGAACTATCTACATGTACATTGCTGCAAATATACGCAATATCATACATGTACGTGTATCCACATATGTATACTATTTAAGCATATAGTATATACATACATCGAACTTATAAACGATACATAGTTGAAAAATACGCAATGTCATATGTATATCCATATATGTATACTATTTAAGCATAAAGTATATACATACGCTGAACTTATAAACGAATGTGTGCACGTAAATACATGCACACAAACATAGCTGTACCATTGGATTATAGTGCACTTACACAGTCTCTTTAAGTCCTATTCACGGTGTTTTCCCCACTACAGCATAGTAGTTTATAGCATTAACTTGTACTAAGGGATTTCCGTTGCTTTCAACAGCTTATGTCGTACCATATACTTCAGTTGAGCGGAAGAGGAAGAACTATAACGTAGGCTATGATAGCAGCTTTCAACACTTACCTAGACCATCACTTCCTGACCAACATCTTCATATGTTCCCAACTGTCTAGATATTATTTCTTTTTATAAAGGGCTGCCTTGATTGCCGAGTGTACATGGCATATGTATATATATATATACATATATGTATATATATATATATATATATATATATATATATATATATATATATATATATATATATATATACATATATATGTATATATATATATATAAATATATATATATATATATATATATATATATATATATATATATATATATATATATATATATATATATATATATATGTATATATATACATGTATATATATATATATACATAAATATATATATATATATATATATATATATATATATATATATATATATTTATATATGTATATATATGTATGTATTTATATATATATATATATATATATATATATATATATATATATATATATATATATATATATATATATATATATATATACATACATACATACATACATATATATATATATATCCTAGAAGCCCGTTTCTTTCCTTCCCTTGAACCAGAACGCACAACCTCCTTGGCAGCAATAAGATGACCAACAGGTGAACTTTTAAAGCACTCAAATCCTATCGTATTCTTGATAAGACAACTGAGGCCTGCCCCAGACCAGTGGCATGACACATTACTACCATCGATGGTGGGTGTAAGTTATGATAATGTAATAACGCAAGTTTAACTTATTTATTTTTCATTTACGTTGTAACATTCAATCAAGTGCCTGAGTGCCCTTCTTAAAGTTCATAGTGTACGTGCTGACTGCCTCAGAACCTGAATCTAATGCCAAAATGGGAAATCCACCCCCACACAATCGAATGAAGGAAACGGGGTGAATATATCCTTCAGCCAAAAAGGGCATTCTTACACCAACCTTTACAACGTCTCTTTACCGTTAATTTACCTAGGCAAAGATGGTTATCAATTGAAGCGAATGATACCAAGCTGATAGTTACATCACGTGACCTGACTACAATAGAGCAAGTGTGAACAGCAGAATTTTTTTTTCGTTTTTCCAAAAAAAACATCGTCAAATATTTCTTCTTGCGTTCACCCCTACACCATCGTACCTGACAATCAACACTCTTTGAATACTATTGTGGAGTCTTATTGGTTATGATTTTGTATAAACTGACCCTTTTGCATCGATTTCTTCACTTTCCACGTGATCATGTTAAGATAAAGATCACCAAATGTAATTTTCTGTGAAATTTCGTTTTTCGTCACATTTATGCCAATTGTGGCTAATTCGCAACTAGCCAGTTGTTAGTAGTGGAGGAACCCGGAGAAGCCGGCGAGAACCACCCCCTAGACCCAAGTCACCAAATGAAAGGGTACCTCTTTGGACGATATTCCACACGGACAGGAAATGTATTATCGTCAGAGGGAGAATTGTACTCAACACTTCTAGTCCAGCTATGCTGTTGGCATTTCTAATTATATCTTAACAACTATCAATCTACTTGATACCTGCCTGACTGATGACTGCGGAGAGGATTGAAATCTTGTCACTGTCACTTGTGACGGTATACATGTCTTCAAGTCCTACTTGATAGTGTTCAGGTATTTGAAACAGCGTCCATGCGACCATCGTGCACGTGTACAGGAAGTCTCAAATGTACTTGCTACGATCTTACAACTTAAATTTCTTTCACCATAAGAACATTCGATGCAATTAATCTACAGTACAATATTGAAGCAACTTCTGCATATTGTATCATTGTGCAAGTATTAAAGAAGTCTCAAATCTACTTGCTTCGATCTTACAACTTAAATTTCTTTCACCATATGAAAATTCGATGCAATTAATTTGCAGTACAATATTGAAGCAACTTCTGCAAATATTATCATTGTGCAAGTATTAAAGAAGTCTCAAATCTACTTGCTGCGATCTTATAACTTAAATTTCTTTCACCAAATAAAAATTCGATGCAATTAATTTGCAGTACAATATTGAAGCAACTTCTGCAAATTTTATCATTGTGCAAGTATTAAAGAAGTCTCAAATCTACTTGCTACGATCTTACATGTACAACTTAACTTTCTATCACCATAAGAAAATTCGATGCAATTAATTTGCAGTACAATATTGAAGCAACTTCTGCAGATTTTATCATATATATATATATATATATATATATATATATATATATATATATATATATATATATATATATATTATTATTATTATTATTATTATCTAGTTCGCTAAT
>OZ012692.1:12013698-12083698 GCA_963942565.1 Maea johnstoni | reverse complement strand
TCATTGACCAAAACATCGGAATGGTCTTTGATTTTTCAGGAGTAGATTTACACAAAGTATATATAGTCTTTGAAGTGAAATCACCTTTGAAATTTAGATTTTTGTTTGTGTTCTTATACCTTTCATAAGGTTTAGCATTGGTGAAAGACAACACGCAAACGAAGTAAAAATGATATACTAAGGAATCACCTTTGAGATCTGGAATTTCATTTGTGTTCCAACGTTTTTCATATGGTATAGCAGTGTTGTGAAAGACAACACGCAAACGAAGTGAAATTAGAATACTATGGAATTTTTGTGTTCCTACGTTTTTCATAAGATTTAGCAGCGTTGAGAGACAACGCACAACCGAGGTAAAACTAAAATACTGAGGAATCACTTTTGAGATCTGGAATAATCTATTTCATTTGTGTTCCAACGTTTGTCATAAGATTTAGCAGTGTTGAGAGACAACTAAAATACTAAGGAATCATCTTTGAGGTCTGGAATTTCATTTGTGTTCCAACGTTTTTCATAAGCAAAGGCGAGAAACAAAACGCAACTGCGGCGAAATACTAAGGCCTAGGGACTATCGGATTGGGCCACCTAATGCGAAGTGGAGTGAGGGAGAAACAAATGATTATCATAAATACAACTTGACAGAATCAAGACACAATTGGTATTTATCATATCAATATCAATTGCAGAAAATGGAGGATGCCCAAAATAGAACAGTAATGTCACAAAGGTAGCCGGTTTAGCTTAAGAGTGAAAGTGAGAGTTTTTCCATACTGTTGGCTTGTAGTGAATTCGAACCAATCAATGTACAGCAAAGTTCCCAGTGTTCACCGCCAGATGTCGCGATACGTAATCTCCCACTCTCTTGAGAACACTCTACAATTGTCTGAAGGAGCCTATATCGGGATTCTATGTGACAGAGGGGCCCCTTCAGAGAGTGTGTTAATGTAGGGCTTGGTACGTGGGCAGTCTCATAGAATACCAGGGCTGCCCCCATGGCGAAACAGTCCAGCGTGCAATCCTCCAGCTGCTCGCATTGTCTGCTATACAAATAGTCAGGGGTTAGAACTCCCCCATAGACAAGCTATTAAGTTACATTCATTGCACCACTAGACGAATGACTTTTCGTCTTTGATACATATACAGTACAGACATTTAATTCCTGCACCAGTCGACCGGAGGTCTGCCAGTGTCTGGTTGTTCAAATACCCATTGAAAACATGTCAAAACATAAGTCAAGCACACCAATGACACACGTAGCTTGCGAATCGGAGCTACGTTCATTTGTGAGGTCATTCATACATCCATGACCAAGAAACTGGGTTACAATCGGACGTGCGGTCGTGTATTGTGCTCGGGCTGCCCACGCATTTAGTGCAGGAATTAAATATCGTCACTGTATGTATTAGAATCTTAACTTTTACACATATGGTCTTTTTTATAGTGGCTGTGCTGTGCGTTTGTGTTTCTGTGCACTCCAGATTCTGCCACCCTTGATTTCAGCCTTAAGTCACCATTATGTCATATATTAGGCGACACATATCAATATTCCCTTGTGCAGAATGCCGTGAGCGAGCATTCTACTGATAATAATGATAATAATAATAAGAAGAAGAATATTAATGATAATAATAATAATATTAATGATAATGATGATGATGATGATAAGAACAATACTACTAATAGTAATAATAATAATAATAATAATAATAATAGTAATAATAATGATAATAATAATGATGATAATAAAGATAGTATTAATGATAATGATGATCGTAATAATGATAATAATAGTAATCACAACCACAACAATAACCATTATGATAATAATTAGTAGAAGAAAAATAAAGAAGAAGAAGAAATAGAAGAATATTTATTATGTCTATAATGACGATGATAATGATGATGGTGATGATGATTAGAATGATGATAACAATGTGAATGGTGGTGACGAAGATGATAATGATGATGTGTATATAGCCTTCGTCTACCTCTCGGGTGTAACACGAATCAGATTAATGTCAGCATCAATGTTGACTAAGGACACGTAATGATCTATATTCCTTGGGATTGTCAGTTTGCTCAGTTCGTTACTTAGTGTTCTAAAGGTATCGCCATGTTCTAATTACCGCTTTCACATAGTGGCATCCACTCCCACCAGTTCGCTATAGGTATTAGGTAACCGTGTGAATCTGCTAAGAGTTACGTAGTGATGCGGGTATCTTAAAAGGACTGTGGGTGGATCTGTGACGTAAGCAATAATTTCCTGCATTACGTTCTTTACGGGAAATGTTTCTGGTTGACAGGAATAACGTAAGTTTCTTAATTTAGCAATATTGATATTACCATGAAGGTGTAAATTATACGTATCTTTCAAACTACAAGGCATACATTTATATAACATTTATGGTATCTGTTGTTCACGAATACGTTTAACAAACATTGAATTACTGGCCAAGTAGATTGTCTCCTACAAGGGAAAGGAAAGCACCAACATGTTCACTACATGAGACCTTCTGCATTCAATTTAGGTAAATATAGTGGTGGAGTACCACTAGATGAAACATACCTTACACACACACACACACACACATATATATATATATATATATATATATATATATATATATATATATATATATATATATATATATAATATATATATATATATATATATATATATATATATATATATATATATATATATATATATTGCACTTCGAATCAGTTTCCTATTATACAGTATATATAAATATATATATATATATATATATATATATATATATATATATATACATATATATATATATATATATATATATATATATATATATATATACATATATATATATATATATATATATATATATATATATATATATATATATATATATATATATATATATATATACACATATATATATATATATATATATATGTATATATATATATATATATATATATATATATATATATATATATATAAATATATATATATATATATATATATATATATATATATATATATATATATTTATATATATATAGTTGTATTCAATTCTGTTAAATCTATTTTGTGTGTCCAATATCCCCTGTGCGATAACCAATTGGAGCTTTTTCCTCTTCTTCAGCCTCATCTCTCGTCGTAGACAATGCCCTCAGATGCAATATTTGTCAAATATACACAACGGGTCTAACTATATTTGTTGATCGCTAATGGAGTATTAATATGGTTTGTGATACAAAAGATCCCCCGTGATAGATACACTGTAGATCCCTAAGGAACTTAGGTGTATTTGAGAAGTCCAAGGAATTGCGAGGCAAATCCGAGCAACTCCGAGGGAAAGTACATGCACCAGAGCTTCTAATGGGTATTTAGCACTGGAGCTACTTTCCACCGCAACATAACAGGCTATAGAGTATCTTGGGTAAGCATCGTAACTTATAATGGTCATTGACTAACATTTTTAGTGCGATGGGAGTACAGTTCATATTTCAAGGCCTCTGCTTGCTGGCTACCCATCTCACTATGGTATAATGCAGGATATTTCTAGAAATCAAACGTAACGTGTTGTTTCTTTTTTTCTATACTGCATAGCATTTTAAGCGAGACTCATCAATTAGAGCAAGTATATACTAGTATTCATTCCTACAGAATCACATGCGATGTTTGGAATGGAATTTGGAATTTTGATTATCATCACCCATTTTTGGCTAATTTGAGAATAACCATTTGTACTTCGTGGAGAAAACCGGGGTGGATTCGAATCCAACCATACATGTACACCTTCCTTCATATACTAATGTATCCTAAACACTTCCAGTACAATACACAGGCAAAATACACGACTGAACGTCCGATTGCCACACAGTATCCTGGGCGTGAGTGCAATGGATTACCTCACAACTGAACGTGGGTCATAGATGTGCATGGCTTATTTTGTTGACATGTTATCCATGGGTTTCTGTACAACCAGACACTGGCATACGTCCGGTCGACTTGTGCAGGGATTAAATGACTGTACTGTAATTACCAAGACCCACATACGACCATCTAAAACCTGTCACGTTGGTATTCATTGGATAGCTCTCGCTGACTACTCTCATATGAGGTTTCAGGGGTTCAGTCATTTTTCAGTTTTTTTGCATTACTAGTATTTTGTATTGGATGACCTAGCCATTAGCAGCATAAGGGTTAGACACATCCTAACATATACGAATTCATTAGTTTACAATTAAGTGTCTTTTTTTCGCACAGACACGCTGTACGTTTTGGTATTGGTATATAGCTTATTTGTTTGAAGGATTTTATGAAATATATGCACATCATGCGTTTAACCCTTTTAATGCCAAGGCTAACGAGCAAAGATTTTTGGTAACCATCTAAAACCTGTCATGTTGGTATTCATTGGATAGCTCTCGCTGAGAGGAATGCCCATGTGATAGGGTTGCAGTCATTTCACAGGTTTTTGCATCATTTTGTATTGGCCAAATTAGCCACCAGCAGTATAAGGGTTAAGCATCTTTTTTCTTGTCACACTTAATCCCGGTCTCGCTAGAGCCATAATGCCGTGGGGAGGCTTCCTAAAGTCACGGGTACGAGGTTTAATCTCATGACCCAGCTGTGATACGGTTTCTTTATTCCTCCTAGAAAATGGTAAAACCAGTATCATCCAATTGCCAGTAATCACATAGGCTCAGGACATAGGTTAACACAAATCCCTCAGGATCCGGCGAGTACTTCTAAGGTACCTTCCGCATTAACAATTGACACTGTTAATGCGAATTAGCCACGGGCAGCCACTGTCGAGTCCTTCTACCAGTCACTTTGAGACACTTGGGGGAAATACACAGTTTGAATAAAACAATACGATCCATTTAACTAATGCATGCTGAAATGTTAGAATGACACAATGGACTTGGGTGTAATTTGCGTAGTTTTTTTTATCGTTACCGTTTTTGCCACTTTGAGGCTAAATTGTATTAATACAATTGCAAATGGTGGAGGAATTTTGAGTACCCGTGAGAAACATGGGAGGTTCCTAAAACATCCTCAGGAAATTTGAGTACCCGTGGGAAACATGGGAAGTTCCTAAAACAACCTAAGGTCTAATTTAAACTAAGGACGTGTGACAGTGGTGAGAGAGAGCGAACAGTCCAAGTGTATCGCTCTAGCCATGAGGGTTTTGGAGTGTTGATACCTACTCGCCAGCATTGTGGCGTTCAAGGAAGAGGCTCAGATAATGCGATCATCTAACCCAGTGTGGTTTCATTTTCATTCAATGAAAATGAATATATAATATGTGAAGATGTATATATATATATATATATATATATATATATATATATATATATATATATATATATATATATATATATATATATATATATAAATATATATATATATATATATATATATATACACACACACACATATATATATATATATATATATATATATATATATATATATATATATATATATATATATATATATATATATATACATACATATATATATGTATATATATATATATATATATATATATATATATATATATATTTATATAGATAGATATATAGATGGGTATAGACACAAACATGTGTGCATGTATTCAGTTTCTGCATCACTCCGATACTAGCAGCTTATTGGTCAATTCCTTTGTTGCACCGGGCTATATTGGAGGAGACAGCCTCGATGTGGAGCCTAGAATATCATTGCGAACGTAACTACATTCTGCCCGACAAAGCTCGCTTCTTTTAGCAATGCAGAAGTAAGAGGGCGGACATTGCTCTTCACACCTCCGCTAGAAATTGTTTTTGGCGTTTAAAACTATTTGCGCATTATAGTCTGCCAGAATGGTGTATATCAGGTTTGTATATCACAAATTCAAGTGAGAAATCATTGCCGTTTGGTCTGCGTCAGGCGAGTATGTGTATGTGTATGTATACAGATAGGAAGTGCATTTACCTTATTCATTCATTATGGGTGAATGGCGATGAGATGTCACGTTGACAAAACAGCCCTCCATGTAGTATATATTAGGATTACTATTTTGTATCATTTTACGAGCGACTTGACAATGATATTGAGATCCTCATGTGAAGTATCAAACGAGCAGCATATTTAGTTGACGCCTTTGAAATAGGTATATCATTACCCACCACATCAAAAGAATAAAGATCGCCCGTTAACACCCATTTGAAATTTTTTTGCAAAAGAGATTTGTGTTGTAGAAACGTGATTAGTAGATTCCTTTTATCCCTGACTATCAAAGAAGCAACATGTTGTATAGTATAAGATCAGATTTATTACGCGAGAGAGAGAGAGAGTACGTGCGGTTTGAAATTAGCCTTATCATACAGTATGGCCAACTTGTCGCGTCACACCTACGCGCTCGTAGACCCAATTAATTAGCAAATCTGAAAGAAAGATGAAAGGCATTTTTGATGGTTTTTATTTAGATTTAATTTATTTCTACATCTTCTCTCATGGTCATGCAATTGTTGCCCCTACGATTTAATGCGATGTATCTTCCTACAAAATACCCATGAAGTTTGTAGGATGATAATCAAAAGTACTATTTTTCTGTAATTCAATTTTAAAAAGCCTCTTAATTTAAATTGAACATAAACCAAATTGTTATCAATTAAGAATATTCCTGCTTGAATTCTTTCAATGAAGCATAAACTTTCATTTATCCAATACATATTTGTAAAATGTAATCACTATGCTGTGGAAGATATTTCCTATGTAGTTATGCAGTGTCCATATGTCCAATCTGATAAAGGCTATATGTACAACGATGAAGCGAAGATAAATTTGAATCGTGTTCATGTGGTAACTGGGATGACTAGCAAAGTGTATAGGTCATGTTTAAGGTATGGTGTATTTTGCAACCACTATGTCTTGAATATAAAGTTATCAAAGGAAGGAAATGAATCGGTTAGAAACCTACATGTAGCTATGAAGCATTGGGTAAAACAGAATCCGACTCAATTAAGGGAGAAAACTGTAATGTTTTTTATGATTCAAAATTTCATTTTATGAGTAAAGTGGAGTGTTTTCCTATTGGCAAATAATATAAGTAAAAGTTTCATCAGTGCTTTCTATGCTAATGTCATTTTGGGGGTTTAGTTTTAAAAAGCCTGCTATTTTAAACTTTGAGTACATGTTTTGTAGAGGATTAAGAAATGCTGTTTATATTGACTTATTCTCAAGGCGTCTGATTAAGTATTGACACTGTCAAGGAAATGGCTTAAGTTTAAGTTTTGGTTTCTTATTTTGTTTCTCTGTGTTAATTAGATTTTAACTGTTTCAGTTTTCAGTGATCACGTTTTTTTATCACGTTTATTTTTGTATTTGCTATGGTTATTAACTTTGTTTATACATATGCCATATGGTCAGTAAAGGATACATAACAATACACTATATATACATATATTATGTTAGTCATATCATGTACAGATTTAAGGATTACAAAAATAGCTAACCGTATTTCATTATTTTTTCCAGTGTGCTTACGAATACAGTTTCATCTTATTTACATTTTGGATATGCCACCTTTAAAAAGCACCAGTTTCATTATAAACATGAAATAAAGATGTGCTGACAAGAATGACAATACCATTTCGAATATACTGGTTCAGTGTTTAAAAGTAATATCCATGACAGTCGTAAATACCAAATTACGTTCACTGTTATCATCATCCCATGTATAATGATTGCGTTTATCACAAAGACATATGGTCATAACGTACATACATACATACAAACCTGCATTCACATAGATGATGATACATACATGTTGTAGAGAATGCTGTGTTATGCCGGAAAGATATATTCAGAAAAAATAGCTGTATAATGTTGAATGCATGACGTTTATTGACAGTCGATATGCTAGTTATATTATATAGATAGATTCATACAGACACACATACATACATACATACATACAAACATAGTGTAGTGGTATGTTATCAACAGAAACCTTTGTTTTAATGACAGATATAATGAAAAATGACAGGTCAGGACAGGGACACACAAAGTATGTCGCTCATAACGATATTCATCTAGGACGAGAAACATAAGCAATTCATCTAGTAAATGTTACTTAAGAGATATTAAGATATGACCGTCATCCTCTGAGTTTTCTCTCACGTCCCTTAATTGACCCTGCAGATGCCAGGTTATTGGCCTGTGACTATGAAAAGCAATTAGGTCACAGTGCATGGTCCCCTTGGATATCGTTATCGCATATTACCAATCCCTTTATTGTTTCAGAACAGCACGGGGGATCACTACATACTCAGGGTATATAGAGACCTCCATGAAAAAGTCTCACGTGGCTAAATCAGTTGCAGTAAACGTCTGCATATTATCTCAGTAGGCGTCAACTGTCTGTCAACAAAGACAGGCAACGAATGCTTTCACTTGTGGTTCTGCAGGCAAGACCAGGACACATTTGCTCTCCTGAGAGGTGAACTTCATCAGCAATCATATGTCCAGATAGAACCCCCCCCCCCCCCTCCCCCTAGCATTTCCAGCTTCAACCCCAGAACCCAACGAGTTTATCCATCACTTTGTTCGCCTCAAACTTGAGCTCTACAAGTCCCAACAGAAACAATCTGAGTACGCATATGACTTCTATGTTGCTTTCACTTTACGTTACAATTCTAGGTTCCTGCACTATATGTATGCATCTTCATTGACTACATATATATATATATATATATATATATATATATATATATATATATATATATATATATATATATATATATATATATATATATATATATATATATATATATCAATGACCACTTCTCTTAAACGACCACTTGCCTTGAACGACCGTTTCAAATCCCCCCAAGGCTATTCCCTGTATATTTTACATTGATTAAGCGACCACTTGCTTGACGCGACCAACGGCCATGAAATCTTATCCCTATGAGTAAATGGTCCTTTATTCAACGGCCACTTGAATGCCTAGACGCCTTGTATATTGGAAAGGGCACAATAAAATAATGAAATAATCGGTAAAAATTTGAAAGTATATCATTTCTGAGGGTCCTCAACTAGTGATATAGTTCAACTTTTATTTTTCTGAATTGTCTATTCTTAAAATGTTAATGAAGAAATTTCAACAAACGCAGATAAACATAACAACCTCAATAATTCCAGGTCATTGTTGGAAATTTTTGTTTTTTCTTAACCTCGCTCAAAACCTCAACCCCTTCTTAAGAGACCACCTCTTTAAAAGACAACTTTTGACATTTCCCTTGAGCGGTCGCTTAATAGAGGTTTGACTGTATATACAAACATATGTACATATATACAAAAACAACCACAAATACTCCATCTCCTCATTCCAAACTTCCCGACTGGAAGAATTCGAAATTCCACCCCAGGAAAAGTACGAGAAAGTTCTTGAAGGACATAAAAGTATACACCACATTAAAGAGCTAGTCTGAAATTGTTATGTTGGTGCTATATTGAATAGGACACCCACTAGGCGAATTGGTAGTAGCAGTAATTTCCCAGGTGTCTAATGTATTAACACGTCATAACCTTTCTCGGTTATTCATCCTATAACTCACCGTGTCGTTGAGTAGCTTTCCTTGTGGGTGGGCATTGTGTCTTGGGGCACCTCGTCATTACTTATCTCCTGAGAGATTACGATGAGTTATCAACAAATGGAGGATGAGAAGTTGGCTTTTCTTTCTTCAAGGTCATCAAAAAGACCATTAGAGATAGCACGTATAGTATGTATGTATGGATACACACACACGTATATATATATATATATATATATATATATATATATATATATATATATATATATATATATATATATATATATATATATATATATATATATATATGTATATATATATATATATATATATACAAGGCTCGTATATCTTATGTGTCCAGCTGGAGCAAAGAGAAAAAAATTGATGTTTTCAAAATGATAGACAAAACATTATTTGCTCTTGACCTTCGAGCAAGGCCTATATATCCAATACGTGTCCAGCTAAACGATGTTTGCTGGACGAGTAGAAAACGGATGTTTTCAAAATGAGAGACAACACATTTGCTTTTGGCAAGTTTGAGCAAGGCTCATATATCCAATATGTGTCCATCAAAAGGATGTTTGCTTGCCGAGTAGAAAACGGATGTTTTCAAAATGAGAGACAAAACATTATTTGCTCTTGACCTTCATGCAAGGCCCATATATCCAATACCTGTCCAGCAAAAGGATGTTTGCTGGACAAATAGAAAACGGATGTTTTCAAAATGAGAGACAAAACATTATTTGCTTTTGACCTTCGACCAAGGCTCATATATCCATTATGTGTCCAGCCAAACGATGTTTGCTGGTAAAAAATTGGATGTTGGAGTAAAAATTGGATGTTTTCAAAATGAGAGACAAAACATAATTCCCTCTTGACCTTCGGCTAGCATGTTGTGGTCGAGCAGCATTGTCCAAGGACAGTATGTTAGATCGTTGACGTAAATGGACACTTAATCAAGTCGGGGTAAATACAGTGTGGACCTCCAAAGCTATCTATAAATCAACGAAGGAGGATGTTTTGAAGGAAAGGTTCTGACGCTTGACACACCTGTCTTTACCCTTAAACGGGCCCATATATTTCCCAATGACGCCTACTATGCAATTGATTAAGTCTGACCAAGTATATTATTTATCGTTTGAGGACATTGGCTATGATAAGTTGATAATGCAACGAGAGCTGTTATTTTTTGCGGCAGACCAATTTATATTTTCGGGGTGCGGGGGGCGGGCTATCCTTTTTTTCCTGGTCATTATGTATTTTCCTCTGAAATGTTCTCCCCTTGCAAATCTCAGTTTTGAGGGTCAGATTGTGTTCTTATCTCTGAAAGCCAGAATATTTTTTTCTTAATTATTAGGGTAAATTCGTTCCACTTATAGGATAGTCCCCCCCCCCAACCCCCTTCACCGGGAATATCAATGGGGTCCGCCCGTTAGTAATTGGCATCCACAGGATGTCCAACCACGTATAGTGTGTATTGGTCTGACTAGGCGAACGGTTGTATTGCCATGGCTGGACCGCTCGGCCATGGACATGCGCCAGGCAGATAGTAAACGTCATTCGCCGAATATCTAGATTTGGCGTCAGAGTCCTGCGAATGTAATTGGTACTTTGACGCAAGTATGCAAGCATTTCGCACCCATTTTCAATTCTCCTCATTAACTAAGGGACCGTCCTGGAAACCTTGGCATGCTGTGAGGAACTAGGCCCTCTCAAAACTGCACTCTGAGGTTAGAATTGGAATTTCGATGTTTCGTCACTTTTTTCCCATCGTGACTATCCAAATTAAAATTGATGATGAAACCGTGGAACCCAGCCAAAACAACCGTCTAACCCAAAGTCACTGGCAACTTTCTCACATGTTCCGGCCTCTGAGGCAAAGGCATATACCGTTGTAAAGTAATTTAACTTTTCTCATCACGTATGTAGTATCTAGATATTTTCTCGATTTATGAACTGGAATCTATTTTGCATTTAAACATGCTTGCTGCTTTTGACCTAATCCAACCGAGAGCTGACTAGACCTACATTAGGAATGCAAACTCATTGTAAAACAATGGTGGTTTGTTTATCTAATAATGCGTTTAGCACACGCTCTAAAACTATTTGTAGTTTTTGTGATATTTTTGACAAAAACTTCTTTTGAGGAATGGCTGATGAAGAAATGAAATGCATACGTAATCCACAGCATTGAGTAACTTTCAAATGGGTGATGAAGAGATGCAATAAAGAATCTACAGTATTGACTAACTTTCAAATACTTTGATTGATGTTTGAGTAATTTACCAAATAATTGTATCCTGAAGAAATTCAAGAGGCACTCCATAGATGACACAGATTCTATATATATATTCATGACACATAGCAACTGAGAAATATTGAACAGTGGATAGCTTTGTACTATGGAAATCTGCATGCACTCGGGAATCTTACTGGCATTTCCTAGATGCTGGCGAGGTATGTCTGTCAAAACAAATGACATGCATTTATTCAGATTGGTCATCAGCCATGTGTCCAGCTAATTTACAATTACGACAGGACGACTCGGTTGGCCAAATTAGGTTCGGTTGATTAGGGTATTGATACATGCACATTCAGTGTCTTATACAGGGGGCAGCCATAGCGATGAATCAGTGCTGATCAGATGCGACGTGCAAGTAAACATTCATTAACACTAACAATGTTACACTCTGTCTAGATGCCATCGATGTACTTCAAATCGGGTGGTTTTCCATTCTATTTTGCACAAAACACAAGTATATATATATATATATATATATATATATATATGTATATATATATATATATATATATATATATATATATATATATATATATATATATATATATATATATATATATATTTATATATATATATGTATATATATATATATATATATATATATATATATGTATATATATATATATATATATATATATATATACATATATATATATATATATATATATATATATATATATATATATATATATATATTTGTGTGTGTGTATAGATAGATGGATATAGGTATACATATGTATAAGTTTCCGCTTGATATCAGAATCTTAGGAAGATTTCATACATGCATGAGCTTAACATAAATGCCTTTAACGACCAACCTTAAGAGCATGTAGCTCTTCTCATGAGGGAGATGTTCTGGCGAAATAGCACCATGATAATTACACAGTATTATAACATATAAGAAAAACTGGTATCACGATAGAAAGCGATGCCTCTTTGGCATGCCAGTTTCATGCTAGTTTCATAGCCATACCAATCGTTAGGAGACGCAGATTATACCGTCACTTAACGTTGCCAGGGGTATGTAGAAAGGCAGATACCTGTAATCACAGTACTTGATAGTAACCTCAGACTAGATGATCACCCCAGTCCATGATAATTTATGGTTCAACTCCACAACAACGGTATAAAACGGTCATCATCTCGGCATGCAGTGAAGGACTATTTTGACAGTTGACAATGTATATAGGGGCTATCACCTTCATTAATAAGCTCTCAACGTAGGACTAATGAGATACTGATGAAGGGTATAGGATGGCAGCGCACAGTGGAGGCTGGCCCGACAAGACACATCTATAACAACTTAGTCTAGCTCTAGGCTAAGATGTTTTCCCTATTTTACGTCGAACATGTAAGGTTTACCAACTCAAAGCTAGGTTTACTTTGATTTAGTTCTACAATCGATTACCAGGTGGCCATGGTCACAGTAAAATCTTTCTTATTTTTATAAGCTTATGTCGGTGCTCACATAGCTATTTTTCGGGAGGGGGTGGGGGGAGGGTATAATGATAAAGTTTGTTTGTTTGTTTTTATGTTAGAAAAGGCTGAAATATTATATTGCTTTAAATAGCTTAGGTTACATCGCGACGAAATATAAACCCGGAACCAACCGGAACCAAGAAGAAATTCCCTTCTCTTCATAAAAGGTTACAGGGGGTCTTTCAGTTGAAGGACCACCATAGGCAGCACTCCGAAACACCGCACATGTATATAGCGACCAGACCAACCCTCCAGAGGTTAGACTCGAACTTGCGACCTTACGCTTAGGAGCCAGTCGTCGCTGTCACTAGGCCACGGTGGATCCCTCTGATCCTAACATTTGGCATTTAGTCTTTTATCACTTTTTCTGCCATATCAGGGCTAAGTCGTACCATTTGTAACTGGTGAAGAAAAACGGAGTACCCGGCGAAAACCACAGCCTATCCAAGTCACTGGCAACTCCCTCTCATGCCCCGAGCTGACCCTTAAAGACTTGGGTGATTAAAGACTAAAAATAGATAATTTCACGGTTTGATTATACCGTGGAGCAAGTTCACTATGGATATTAAAGTACGTTTACCAGGTAACACATGCAGCATACACATGACCTTGCATTAAAAAATACCTTTTTAAAACAAAATGCTTAATTTCGAGAAAAAAACATAATTTGGCCGAGAGATGTTAATATATTTGGATCAAATCTTCGAATATTTCTCAAATATCTGACTGAATTAACAGTTGTGTTCAAAACGTTTACCCCGCGCGTGCTATAGGTGCAAATACCCCGCTTAGGGATCGTGGGTGTATGACATTTGTATTTAGCTATTTATGTATGCACTCGATAATTGTGGGAGTAAGGCGAAGCTGTCAAATGCATTTTATGTCATTCATCCATAGAGGGCAGACTGATAACAAACGTAAATACAATAAAACATATCCTACTTGTGTACACCTGCATTAGCATACAGTACAAACATTTTATTCCTGCACCAGTCGACCGGACGTCCGCCAGTTCTTGGTTGTCCTAGCACCGATGGACTACATGTCAAAGAACAAGTCAACCATATCAATGACCCACGTAGTTTGCGAATAAAAGATACGTTCAGTTGTGAGGTCATCCATGCCCAGTATACTGGGTGGGAACTGGCCGAGCGGTCGTGAATTATGCCCGGATGGCCCACGCATTAAGTGCAGGAATTAAATGTCGGCACTGTATATGTGCAGATACATGTATGCATATATGCGCTGCCGCTAGAAATTGCTTTTTGTGTGCGTTTAAAACACTATGTGCGCATTAAGATCTCCAGCATGTTGCATATCTGGAGGATGCGATATGGTGGGAAGTTATTGAGATAGATCTATGTATGAAACTCGCGAGTTCAAGTGAGAAATCATTTCCCGTTTACTGCGGAGTCAGGTCAGACGAAATGTTTTCTCGGATGTCTGCTACAAGAACCTTGAACTTAGAACTTGTTGTTCTTATCGTAATTGAAAATGTATGTGGGGATTTGTAAGAGGAGAGACACATTTCTGACTAGGTCAAACAAGGATACTTAACTTAGTAGGCTACTTAGTAGGCCCCTTGTTCACTATCCTGTTACACCGGTTAGTATACCTGGGTCCTTTTACTTGTTACACCGGATCTTTTGACCCGGTATACCGGTAGCTGCGACAGTGTAGTACGTCTACTTTCAGTATGGCTTCCACACCTTGTACATTTGTACATAATTTGTTCTATCTCTGACATGATGTATGTTTGTAATGATATTGTCACAATGTCTTATTATATGTTTTGTATTAATTCATGTCCTTATTTGTATGTTATTATTTCATATAATTTGTATTTGATATGATTTTGTACAGTACAGTACAGTCAACAGAAAAATATAATACAATAAAAAAGTTAACCCCCCCCCCCCCTGAATATCAAATATCAAATGGCACGCCCCTAACCTATATGACAACGCAATGGCGACCAAGAACGAGCAGTCGTTGAGTAATGCGTTAGACAGCTCAGAAATGGGGGCGTGTAATAATGTATCATCATCCTATTACATAAAGATTAAACAGGCTTTTGTGTATCGCATTTCTAATGAAATAATGATTTATATGTGAAACAATAGGCATCGCGTGCACAACTCATTAATTCGAGTGAGATTCTGCCACTGAGCAGCGTGCACTCAGCACTCTTCTTGATTAATGTGAAGAATATTGGTTCAAATTACCAACTGTTTATGGGTTTTGGTTTGGAATTTCGCTTTCCGTCACATTTATGCAAATTGTGGCTTATTCGTGACTAGCCAGTTGTAAGTAGTGGAGGAAACCGGAGTACCCGGCGAAAACCACCGTCTAACCCAAAGTCACTGGCAACTTTCTCACATGCCCAGACCGGCTGTTTATGGGGCAGATGTATTGTATTGAATGTTTATTGACTGTACGGGACTGTACAAGATCATAGAAATTACAAAAAAATTAAAGTGTAACAGGACAAAATCATAACAGCAACAGAAGAGTGATGAATAGAAATAATATGACATACAATCGAAAGCAACACAAGCTAACCAAAATTAAAGTAAACTTAAGAATAATTCAAGATATAGACACCACAAAAATAATATTGGAATACATGAATAGTTATTTAGTGACGTTAATCTATGTGAACAGCAGCAGAACTGAATAGAACTCATTTCATTTGAAGTATACCGAGCCTGCCCCCATAGCAGAGCGATCTGGCACCTCACACAGCTGCCCGTATCCAATAAAAGCACGAGCTATGCTGTAGTTATCAGTGACCTGGAGTTAGATGGTTGTTTTAAACGAGTACTGCGGTTTATGTTGCTACTATAAGCATCTGATTAGTCATAATCTAGCTTTTACGTGGCATAAAAAGTGATAAAAAGACGAAAATCTAACTCCAAATATGATAATATAATAAGTGTTTCTTAGCGCGTTATTTCTTGCCCACGTTTATATAATCCCCGGTTCCAAACGAACTGAATGCAATACAATAACGATCAAGGCAACCTCTGTATAGGGATATGATATCTGTACTGTTTGAGATAAGATATTTTTACTATTCGTATTTTGACGTATGTATCGAGAATAGAATTGATTAAACAAAAGTGTATACTCGAAACGTTGTACATACGCAAAAATTAGCGGGATACCTTTATACGGAAACGGGCTGGTCCTATAATTTGTTGAAAACAATTCTATGCACGATATGTATTAACCGTTGACATGGATATGTTTGTCCGACAACGCAATTTAGGTTCCAGAAATTATTCAAAGGAAGAAAGAAGATACGTTCCGTAAACGCAATTCGATTGGAATACGTGAGTAAACACATTTAGCTAAGTGAGAGAAATGAAAAATAGTGCGACCATGAATAAGACATTCTAAAGCGACTAGGAAGCGCACTTGCATATCAAATGTAAAGCAGTTTGTCACCCTCAACAGTTAAAGTCCTGTCGCGGCGAGAGAGAACCGCCGAGATTATATAGAAATCTCCTTCTCGAAACGACTGATCCCGAGTGGTCCCCAGGTAGTGTATCTATGGCTGTTAGGTGGGGTAATTGATGGTCTAGACATCAACAAAATGGTGGATTGCCAAACAATCGATAGCATGTATATAAAGGTACAGTACAGATATGTCGTTCCTGCACCAGTCGACCGGACGTCAGCCAGTGCCTGGTTATACAGACACCCATGGATAACATATAACAAAAAGAACAGGCCAAGCAAATCAATGCCCCTCGTAGCTTGCGAATCAAAATTATACGTTCAGTTGTGGGGTTCCTAAGTGACTCATGTTAATTAATGCATCCATGTCAAGGAAACTGGCTGGCAGTTTGGCGTGCAGCCGTGTTTTATGCCCGGGCTGTCAATGCAGTTTGTGAAGGAATTAGATGCCGGCAATGTAGATAGTTATCTTCTTCTCGAAACGACTAGTGCTAAGTGTTCCCCAAGTAGTGCATCTATTGCTGTTAGGTGTGGTAAGTGATGGTCTAGACATCAATACAATGGTGGATCTTTGGTTAATTGATGGCCAAACAATCATTTGTAAAGAGGTAGCATTGGGGAGGAAGGGCATAGTATAATTGGCCGCCATTGTTGTTGCTATGGTAAAGCGACCTCTGTCGGGGAAGAATGCAGTTAACGGTTGCCATGGCACTATGTGATAATCTTGAGATTCTAGCAATGAACGTTGTGATTGTGAACAGCATTTTTAGGACTTGTATTGGGCTCCTAACATTGATACTTGTTAAAAGCAAAATTAGGATCATTGTGCTGTGATTGCATTACAGTCCAGTACAACAAAGACATTGACCAATCAGCTGCTAGAACCATAGTGGATCTGCTAATAAAACATAATACTGACTGCTTGTCGTCTCTCACCATTGTCAAGGCATGCAATTAGTCTAGGTGCATGTGAAGCGGGTGTCTGGGAAAAATAGGGGGTGGGGGGGGGGGGGGGGGGTCGTACGCGGGTTCCCTATTTCCGTTCACCATTTGCAAGCGCCCAGTCTGGATTTAGTCTTGACATACGGTAGTAGTTGGGAAGGCACGATAGGCAAAATTCCGAATGCAATTCCCTTCACTTGTAAAGGCATCATACACAGAACTTCAACATGCCGCACATGTGTACATCAATCAGGTGAACTCCCATTCATTCTAGTTAACATCTAAAGCAATACTAGTATTATATAGCCTTTATATGCATTGTGGTAAAGTTTATCGTCACTTTCACTACCATGATATATCGGTCATGTTGTACTTTGCGACCTCAATTCTGGTATGTACCAGAATCGTTAAGATAATTTTGCAATTCTAGTACGTACCAGAATTGTTCCCTGCAAACAATTCTAGAACGTACCAGAATTGTCAGAACAATTCTGGTATTATAAGTGTCCCAGAATTGTTGATTCAGGCAATACTGGGACGTACCAGAATTGTCCGAGAATTTTTTACCTGCTGGCTAAATGGTGCCGTTGGTCACATACTTCGTCGTAATTTATCAAGTAGTTCCGGAAGAAATGTCAAATGATTGAATGAACATCAGTGGCAAAATACTTAACTTACGGCGTCATTCAGCAAGCAATAGGAAAATAATTCACGAACAGTTCTGGTACGTCCCAGAATTGTAGTAACAATTCTGGAAGAAAATGCGTACCAGAATTGTATAGTCGGACAATTCTGGTACGTAACGGAATTGCACAATTCTGGTACATTCTAGAATTGCTATATATGATAAACAATTCTGGTACGCACCAGAATTGCACAATTCTGGTACGATTGAGGAGGTTCGGCTTTATGGTAAGCAGTTTTCGTCTCATCCGCTAAAGGTTTATTTTTAGTTGAAATAATGATTTCTAGTTGTGGCAATCTTCACAATAATCATACCAGTACTTGTACATAATCCGTTATAGGATATTTCTATCAAGATATTGATAGTTTCTATGTATGATACGAGTACATTTCCGTGTACATTTCATGTTATTTTGATACTATGGATTTGGTTAGCTTAATGTTGTTATTCTACATATTTATGACAAGATTATCTATACCTTAATGTAATTCACATAACACATCCTGTATTAGCTATATTACACATGACTAGTGTCGTTTTCCTAATGTCTTCTAATGGAGTTTACGTGTAATACCATAACGCGCATAACTCAACCTCGGTAAACGTGGCGACAGTATAATTGATATCGTATTCACAGAATGACACCCTGGGTATTAAAAGACATTTGCTGCCCCTGCAATGACGACAATAATCGTATCGGGTCTACTCTGTGTTGGATTTCCAACACTCCCAGACAAGAATTGTCACCACTATGATGCAAGATTTGTAAAACGGGGTGCGTGCGTCAATCTAGGAAGGAATTTAGGAAAATTGCTTCCTAGATTGAATAATCAGGTGGCGCTGTGCTACATAGGAATAACCTTACCTTTCTAGAGTTGTCACACCTAAGCTTGGGCTAAACTATGTACATTTTTTTCTCGATAAAACAGGGGATTTCCCTAATAGCCGAGTGGACAAGTCGTCTCCCGGATATATATATTTATATATATATATATATATATATATATATATATATATATATATATATATATATATATATATATATATATATATATATATATATATATATATATATATGTATATATATGTATGTATGTATATATATATATATATACATAGTTTTGTTGCACCCAAAGTAATAGGTAAACGGCGAAGGATCACAAGGAAACTATCATGCCTCCGCGCATGCGCATTGAAGTACTCACGTTTATCTACTGCAGTGAACATGAAACACATATTACATCCTGGAAACTTGGTATGTTGGGCGTCATGAAACTGAACAAAAGCTCGATAAAGACAATATATGTCACGTGAAGTTGTCCCCCGAGGGGGAGAGGATAGCTGAAAGGGATTCGACCAAGTAACCACAGGGTACCAAAAATTGCCATTATAAGATATTATGACCACGACTTGTGGAGTTACCATGCCTTCCGTGGATAATAAAACATCATTTTATGATTCATACCGGCTAATGGTCACTCAATCTGCGGCCTTGGGGCTAAAAGGAAATAAGGTTAAGGGGGCTCGGGACCTTCGTTCTTCAAGTGTGACTTTCATGTTAAGATAGACCAATATCTTGGTCTATCAGTACATGTACAGGAAACCCCCAATAAACTATATATTTTATGAAAGCTGAGATTCTGGGGAGGTCAAATATTCTAAACTTATCTTGTGACATCTTCACAATTTCCCCGGGGTGGGGCCGAAAGACATACAGTATATTTTATATTTTAATTTTTTTGTTCCGAACGGAATTTAGAGCAAGTTAAAGTCATGATCAATATTTTTTTTTACAATTTCACTATCCTTCATTTTTGAAGTCTGATTAAGAAATAACTAGACCAGATATCAAAGAAAAGAAAGAGAGTTACGTGCCCACGGATGTCTTTAATAGTGTAGCAAGACTTCAGCTCTCTGGAATCAATATTGAATGAATGAGGTTGTATCGAAAATGAGAAGTATGGTGATTTCAGAAAGCAGTCTAAAGCCCAGTCAAAGTGCAAAATACATTTCTACATTCTAAAATGACGTTATGCTCCATTATAAAACGTTAGGGATTAATTTGGAATAAGAATATGATTTGCTTGCATTGGTAGAATGGTTTGAATATTCACTAGTTTACTTGGTACTTGAATTACTGGAATAAAAAGGGATTTTTAGAGAAGATTCTGAGTTTTCTGAAAAGAGGCTGGTACCCCCTGGTGAGTGCTCCTCCCCCAGCTGATAAGAAAATATAACAAGCTATTAGACTGCTAATTGCTAATTGGCTCGCTAGAGTAAGTATTGGAGGAGAGTTGTTGGCTAGGTACTGATCAACATTTCTTTTTCAAATATTTTTCGGAATATAGCTCGAACCATATAAATAATTGAATAACATAATTAAAATAGAGTAATTATGAAAATAACTATGGGAATAAGGGTAAAATTCCAAACTATTTCGAGGAGAGTTGTTGGCTATATACTGATCAAAATTTCTTCCTCAAATATTTTTCTGAAAATAGCTCTATCCATATAAATAATTGAATATAATAATTAAAATAAAGTAATTATCAGAATAACTTTGGGAATAAGGGTAAATTTACAAAATATTTATAGGAGAGTTGTTGGCTTGGTACTGATCAACATTTCTTCTTCTTCAAATATATCTTTTGATTATAGATTTAACCATATAACTGATTAACCTCAAGTATCTTTCTAAAATTAGCTCTGATCACAGATAAAATATAACTGGCTCCATGAATAGTTAGTGAATTCACAGATTCCTCTTCCTCTAATGTATCCACATCTTCTGGCACAGAAGATATTGCATTCCATCCAAACCCCCTCTTTCTCTTCCTTCTGGAGCTACTTCCCATTGTAAGGATACATTCAGACCGCACTGTCCAGAGGTCAGCATCTAAATGCTCTCCTAACCCTAACTCTAAAATACAGGAATCCCTGCTCACCTTTGTAAGAGGAACCCTGAACATCCTGCCACAAACCAGAATATTTCTGGGGTATTTGATTGGTTTTACCTGAACTGTCTGACCTACACCTGCAAAGCAAGACAGCTGATGCACAAGAATCACATCTTTCATTCAATACCCTAATTGCAATACAATCACTCAAAACGGCCCAATGCTGGCTTCCTGGGTAGCAGGAAACTTCTAATACACATTAGAATACACATTCTGGAGGCGGCCAGGGGAGCATACCTCCCAGGGGGATCAGATAAGGAAAGGCTATTATGATGTAAGATAAACATCACAGCTGGGATTTTTTTTAAAGTCCTTTTTTTGTCATTTGTGGTTCTAGTTGAGAGTTTTAGTTCAAAGGAATGTGTGGCAAACCTTTTAAGCGTTCACATATAAAAAACAACCCCAAAACACCCTATTTAAAGGTGCGAATATCCCGAGCCCCCTTAAGTCATTAAAAGCAATGTATATAGGAAGTTGGCTTGGTCGTCTTTAAACCGATTGATGACTCGAAAACTCATTGTGAATCATCGTATGGGCCTATGATAATTTTTGGATATAACCTGGATACATATATATATATATATATATATATATATATATATATATATATATATATATATATATATATATATATATATATATATACATACATACATCTAATTCCAGTACTAGACGACCGGACGTCTGCCAGTGCCTAGATGTAAAAACGCCAATGGGCAACATGTCAAAAATAAGCCAAGCATATCAATGACATTAGTAGCTCGCGAACCAAAGTTTCGCTTAGTTGTGAGGTCGTCCACGCATCCATGTCCAAGAACTTGAGCGGAAATCTGGTGTGATGTCAGGTATTATGCCTGGGCTGCTCACGCATTTAGTGCAGTAGTTAAATGTAGTCACTGTATCTTATGAAACATAGCTTCTACCCTACGCCGTTACGTCTATTTATGGTCTGCCAATTCATGATATTAATGAAATCAGAGGTGCGCCTTAGATGTCAGTCATGTTATCAAAGCTCTTATCCATATTACTGTGATTATGATCCTTAACCCTTTAAATGCTTAGGGCAACTGTCATCATAGGCAGAAGAGCGCAGAAATCTTTGAAAACCATCTTAACCCTGTCATGTTGGTATTCATTGGAAAGCCCTCACTGAGTACTCTCAGATGAGTACCATGTTTATTGGCCAAATTAGCCACCAGCTATTTTTAATTTTTAATTTCGGTGCAATCAATCCAAAGTTGTGCCACCTGTTTTTTATTAAAGAAAAATAAACAACATATATTTCAAGATGACGATACTAAGTACAAATATAGCTTGCAATTGCAATGTCGTAGACAGAAAGCACAAAGTATTTTTCATTTTACACATTGTACACATAATATAAATAGCAGCATAAGATTTAAATCACCTACATAGTGTGTGATAACTTACTATCTATTCTATTTTCAGATGACTCATATTACTTGGATGAACGAAGGCGAGCTGCCGAAGCGGATCTTTTACTCAATACCTTCCTTCAGCAAGTGCCTTATGGGAATGTCCCTGAAAAACGATACTATTCTCCATACACTCGATTAGGTAAGCAAAATAAACTTTTACGGGAGTAAGTACTATTGGTGTAGTAGTAGTAGTAGTAGTAGTAGTAGTAGTAGTAGTAGTAGTAGTAGTACGTGAGTAAGTAGCATTGGTGTCAACGACACTTTAAGAGCAACAGAGTGCGTATCCCTAACAGCAGCAGCAGCAGTAGTAGTAGTAGTAGAAGTGGTGGTGGTAGTAGTAGTAGTAGTAGTAGTAGAGGAAGTAGTAGTAGTAGTATTTGAAGTAGTAGTACTACTAGTACTAGTACTAGTACTAGTTGTAGCAGCAGCAGTAGTAGTAGTAGTAGTAGTAATAGTTTTTGTAGTAGTACTAGAAGTAGTGGTAGCAGTAGAAGTAATAGTATTTGTAGTGGTAGTAAAGGTATTCGGTTTATAGTCTTGTATCCACCGAAGTGCTCACACGACCTTCCTCCCCTAGCAGGCACTGTACATACAGAAACCATTTCAATCCCCCGGGGGATATTCCAGAGCAACTGGCAGCATATAGCGCGCACACTCTAAGCACTGCCTTATTTATGCTAGGTACCCATTTTGCAGCTGGGTAGACTGAAGCAATATGGAATAAACTGTCTTGCCCAAGAACGACCAAAGTGCGACCCTCTGATTACTAGTCCGACACCCAACCAACTGAGCTACTTTGTCCCCAAAGTAGTAGTAGTAGTAGTAGTAGTAGTAGTAGTAGTAGTAGTAGTAGTAATTGACGAGGATGACGAAGGCGTAGTAGTTGTTGGACGTGTAGTAGTACTAGTACTAGTAGGACCAGTAGGAAAAACAGAAGTAACAATGGTATCCAATTGTATGAAGAAGTCTCCATAACCTACAGGTGAGTGAGTTCACAAAGTAGGTTTGATTGCCGCACGTCATATACATTAACCTACATGAATATCACTTTTGTGAAACTCTACCAAAATTAACTCGACCATAAGTAGCAAATACAGCCTTTGATGGTACTTGGAGCTTCATTTTAGAAATTGGGATATTAACAAGAGCTCAACCTATAAACCGCCCCTCAGATGGTTTCCAAAATTCTGCATCATACATGAAATGGCAGAAAACATACAAAGAAACTCTAGTCAATAAACAAAGGTAAACCTAAAATATTAATCCAAACATATATTGGCGCTGACAGACAGATTCTATAGTATATTCTTTATTATTTTGTATTACTTCAATACTTATTATTCTTGATATGTTCTTTATAATATATTCTTTATTACTGTATTTTCGTGAATTCAGGAGGTATTTTTGAAGGGTAATTGTAGGCTTGAAAGGGTTAAAGACGTTATTGACTTCAGCCTCCCCGCATTGACTGATGCACCTGGTCGAGGAAGTGCTGTGACATGGCCTATAGGAATATGATATGGCTTTGTGAAGCAGACAGCTGTTCGCTATACGTGGATCTATTGATCCTATCATCACTCTCCACTCTCCACCCCCCCCCCCCCCCCCCCCCCCCCCGCTTAGGGGCACACATGCTGGCTTTATCGTCAAAGAAATCTGTCAACAGAAAAAATACCTTTCATTTATGAACAGTGAAAACGACTATTTTAACAGCAAAGGAGGGAGACCCAACAGCCGAGCGGTCTAAGTATTGTGCAATGACTTCTTGCTGTCTCACAATACATAAAAATGGTGGCATGAAAGAAATTTCCATACATAAAAATGAGAATTTTCATGTATGAGAGTTTCCTGCAGGAAATTAATGTACAGAACAATTTCCCATGAACATTTCTAGGAAGGAAAGACCATCTCAGGAGCAAAAGAGGGATCCGGCGTGGCCTAGTTGCCATGAGTGAGTTCGTAGGTTCGAATCTCCGCTGGGTCCCCAAAATAGCGGGATGTCCTGGTCGCTAAATACATGTGCGGCGTTGTGGAGGACTGCCTATGATCCTTCCACAACTGAAAGACCCCTTGGAACTATTCGTAAAGAGAAGGGATTTTTTTCCCTGGTTCCGGATTTCTTTCTCGTCGTGATATGACCTAAGCTCTTGAAACGGACGTAAAACCACTAACCTCCCACCCCCTAATAGGGGCAAAAGATACGTTTTCATGCATGGAAATATCATTTTTATGCATGATGAAAATGGCATTTTCATGCATGGAAGTGTTATTTTTATGCATGAAACTGTTCGTACCGGTTATGTGCGAATTTCAGTGTTTTGAAGTTACTGTACAACTGGTTAATTTGGCGTGTACTTAAGGTGTTTTTTTCAAAAAAGTATTTTCCCTGTATTTATTGTTTGCGTCTGGAGCAGTAGGAACAACGCCATCTTTATGTAGACATATTTTTATGTGATCTTTAATTTGGCGTTGACGGGCAATTGCCAAAAAACGCCAAATTAAGAACCACGCCAAATTCACCAGTTATACAGTAGTTGACGGTTTCCCCGAGTACTAACGATTCTTCCTCCATTGACACATGGCTGGCCATCTATAGCCTTAACACGAGAGAATCAGTGGCAAGTAACTAGATTCGTAGTCCAATTACAAAGGCATTATAGACAGCCCTCCTGAACGCCACACGTTTAGATAGCGACTAAGACAACATGTTGTTGAAAATCTCTCGAAGGACTCTCGAATTGTGAACTCACGCTTGAAAGCATTACGTTTTACATGTACTACGTATTGACTCAGCAAGCTAGCACTAATGCTGAGATTACCCAAATTAACAGTATGTATGATAATACATACAGCGCTAATAGGACAATATCTATGCACAAACCTTAACCCATTAATACTCGCAGCGGCCAAAAACCACCTGATACTTTTGATGAAATCTTGCAGAAAAAAGTATAATTAGGAAAATATTTGATGGAAAAATGGTAATCAGGACATTACCAACAACCTTCCTTCAAATATTTTGTAAAATCATTCTCAATTCCTAAGTTATTGTTAAAAGTATTTTAGATCCAGACGACAATTTCTGGAAGAACTCTTAAGCATTAATGGGTTAAAATAAAATTCCGTGTCTAAATGCATATGTTCACGTACAGATGGGGATGATAAATGATTTATTCTATGGTTGGCATCGCCTCGTGTGATACGAAGCGTATTGCATGGAGGCGTCGACCTACCACAGTGGTAAGATGAGGCAACGCCTATTCAATTAACCCATTCACACTCAGAGATCCCCTAGAAAGTACCGTCTGCTACTCTCATACTTTTCAAAATAACTTGGGGATAAAGCAAAAGCTGACAAAATATTTGAAGGAGAGTTGTTGTTTGACTTCTCTTTAGCATTTCTCCTTCGATTATTTTCCATAAAACTCTTTTGTTAGAGAAATATTGCCAAAATTGTCAGGCCTGTTTTGGCCTCTCTGAGCGTTAATGGGTTAATAGCCTAGATAAGTTTAGGGCGCAAGTTTTAGCTGAATAGTGTATTCTCATATTCATTGCGGCAGTGTTAATTTCACGCCATACTCTGGGGAGGATTGCAAAATCACAACCTCTCTACAGTGTCATGTGTTTAATGTACACATGTTCCACAATACCAATGTACATTAAAGGTGTTCAGTGAACACATGAAAGATAACTGAAACCCTGGCACATGAGTACTCATCTACGAGTACTAAGTGAGAGCTATCCAATGAATACCAACATGAAAGGTTTTGGATGTTTTAAAAGCTTTTTGCCCTTGTACATTGGACGGAAGTAGCCTCAACATTGATATGGTTAACTGCTTGCATAAGAGTACAGTACATTTATAGAGTACAGTGTCGACATTTAATTCGTGCAATAAACGCGTCAGGGCAGCCCGGGCTTGATACACAACCGCACGTCCGATTGTCACCAAGTTTCCTGTGTATGGATGCATGAATGACCTCACAACTGAACGTAGCTTTGATTCGCAAGCTACGTGGGTCATTGGTGTGCTAGGACTATTTTTTGACATGTAATCCATGAGTGTGTGTACAACTAGGCACTGGCAGACGGGTGCAGGAATTAAATGTCTGTCCCAGGGGCTTAGCCGCCCATGCGTCCAGCGTGTCATTTGGACACCGGGCAGAACAGTTTTTTGACAGTTTGGACACCCAAAAGTTTATGTCAGAATTTGCTGATGATGAATTTTCTCAAAAGATAGAAGATGTAGAAGCTGTAGTGTCACTTTTATAAGACACACAAAGCAGTCACCGGCCTAAAAAAGCAAAATCTGTAAATATGTAGGGTTTATTTTATTAGTACTTAATATGTACTTTGTACCACACTTTGGACACGCAAAAGTCTATGAAACCTCAATTTGGACACCCTGTTTCCAAATATTGGCTAAGACCATGGTCTGTCCTGTAAGTTAACAGTGCACGTACTTGTATAGTGTATGTTAGGTCAAACGTTGGCTACGCGTAATCGAGTTTTATCACGGAGAAGCACGTATCATCATGCTTAATCATGCTAAATCACGCTTAACCACGCATCAAAGGTTGATAAATGGATTAGATTGTCACGCAATGAAATCCCTATCTCTATCGTAAATGCATCAGTGTGTGCTTAGTCGTGTTTTCCTGTTAACTTTACGTGTGACATTAATTATTCAGCGTGCTTCTTTATGGACCGACTACTAATGCAGCCGAGTTGGTCTACTCAACGAGTGACAGGTTCCCAAATGATGTTCATCATCATGAATTGAATGATAATATGATATTGGACATAAAATAAATAATATGAAATTACCGTCAACAAGTTATTTACATCCTGATTACAACTAAAACACCTAAAAATATTGTAGCGCTAGGAACTTGTTTAACAAACTCATCAGAGCAAACTGTTTCGACAGTGCAAATATATTTTGTTTTTATAGGTAACGTTTTTCAATTACCCAACCGAAAAATGTTAGCTTATGTTAAATTAGCAGAACCTACATATATATATATATATATATATATATATATATAATATATATATATATATATATATATAATATATATATATATATATATATATATATATATATATATATATATATATATATATATGTATATATATATATATACTATATATATAATATATATATATATATATATATATATATATATATATATATATATATATATATATATATATGTTACTGTATGGAAAAATATATATTTTCTTTTTTATCTGTTGCACAAATTTTAACAAACAATTGTAAAGGCATTGAAATACTGCATATGAAATGTGAAATACTGTTAGGAACGTGCGACGACAAAATATATTTTCGTGATTTATACCATTCGTCTAATTTATCCTTTTTATTACTTTCAGCAAAAAGAGGAAATCTCGATCAATTGATTGCCAAATTAATGCAACTTTCCGGAAGCGGCGCAAACGGAGCAAACGGTGGGCGGGCTAGCATGATGCGATTCGGCGCAGGCAAGAGGAAGTGACGTCAGAGTAGCTAAATATAGAGCTACAATGGAAGAGCATTTATTTCGTCGTCAGCACGATTGACAACTATAGTGAAAAGGCCAAGAATATCTCATTCAAAAATGTCTTTGCATTGTACTTTAAAAACAACAACTTCGATTTGATTTTATGGATCGGTTATCTTTGGTTATCAGTTTTATATTTAGTTATAATCCAATCAACAAGATAGGATCAATACTTAACATTTTGTAAAGTTATGCTAGTAGACACAGTCAGTGTTACGGGTCTAACGATTTTAATTCTGAAATATCATATTCAGAATATAAATCACTTTATGTAGAAGTGTTGCAAACTTTGAGGAATGTTTATACAATATGCATCACATCATTTAATTGAGTCACTGCTATGGGGTAGAAAATAAGAAATGTCTACGTTTCGCAGAATTTGTATAGATAGTCCCCAGTAATCAAAGGACATCGTTGATAAAAACACTGTCATGCAATGGCCAGGCTTATACAGTGCCGACATTTAATTCTGCACTAAACTGCGTAGGCAACCCGTGTATGATACACGACCGGACGCCCGATTGCCACCCAGTTTCGTAGACATTGGTGCATGGATGACCTCACAACTGAACGTTGCTTTGATTTGCAAGCTACGTGGGTCATTGATGTGTTTGGCTTATCTGTTCGATATGTTATTCATGGGTATTTGTACAACCAGGCACTGGCAGACGTCCGATCGAGTGGTGCATGAATTAAATGCCTGTATTGTATGTACATACTCTGGCAATTTTCAGTACTAAACTGTTCCCATCGGCGATGGCATTTGAGCTTTCTCATTTACTAGTGATTCTGCTGCTAAGAAATGAAAAAAAGATTCCAAACCATCTGTTTGATAAAGATAATGTGCAAGCTACACCCAAACTTACTTTTTATCCGAGGTAGGCGAATATCCGAGTTTAGGCAAGTCTGGCATATGCGAGTGTGAAGTATATGTACAGGACTGTATTGGAAAACCTATATTGCTTTTAACAACATATAGTCTTAAGAAGTTTTTGGTAAATATCTTAAGTTCAACACGTTGTCGCTTGGGAAAATGCATTCTCCATGAAGTCATGTAATTGATCCACAATCTTCTCGTTTTTTCTGCCATTTGCACAAATTACGATGACGTCCAAAGGATTTCTCGCTTGAGATGGCTAGAAAATGCCTAAATCGATCTTAATTAGTTTCTACCCAAAGCATCCTAAGAATCTCCGTCATTGTAGCATTTAGAAAAATTGCATTAAAATGACTTTGATACTAGTTCCTTTGAACTTAGTAGTAATCGTTAACACACAATCTAATCGCTGGTGTGTTCCTTAATGCGATTTTACCCTCCAAATAAAAACGTGTTGATCATATCAAGGTGATTGGGTTGTTTCATGCAGCACTTCACATCAATTTACAACTAAAGACCAGTCATCTTTAGGCTTATCAAAGGTATTACCTGGTATAACAATATTGTTCTCGAGATCGATCTGTAAACAATAGTAGTGTCCATATCTGTGGCTAATGTGTGAGAATCTGCGCTGCTGAAAAAAACAGTCCACAACGGTAAGGGATGATAGTAAAAGTAAATATACAAACACATACTATATATATATATATATATATATATATATATATATATATATATATATATATATATATATATATATATATATATATGTACATATATATATATATATATATATATATATATATATATATATATATATATATATATATATATATATATATATATATATATATATATATGTGTGTGTGTGTATAAATGTGTATATATATATATATATATATATATATATATATATATATATATATATATTATATACATATATATATATATATATACATATATATATATATATATATAATATATATATATATATATATATATGTATATATATATATATATATATGTATATATATATATATATATATATATATATATATATATATATATATATATATATATATATATATATATATATATATATATATATATATATATATATATATATATATGCATATACATATATAAACACCCATAGCATGAATTCAATTGGCAGGCTACTAGTATGTGGAACATTTTGGGATTCTTGTAATTTGTAGAATTCAAACTCCGTATTCGGTTGGTTGGCAGATTGTGATAATACGATATGGAGCAAGTATTTATTCAGCCACGTATTGTTTTGGGTTTTGATAACTTTCTTTCTATCTTGATATTGTAAAGCCGTTATAAACACGTCTCTTTAGCCTTGAACGCTTGATTCTCTGTAAAAGACCTGTTGTGTCAAATGTGTTATGGGTGTATAGATTGTTGACTCTTTCAATGCATTCTCTCGTAATAATGTTAACGACATTTTAATAAAACATATGAAATGCGTTTTGAGTTATTTTGAATGAAGTTACCGATTAGAGCTGAAAAGTCAAACTGAACAATTAAACAATAGTAATTTACTGAGTTGAACATCATATATATATATATATATATATATATATATATATATATATATATATATATATATATATATATACACGTCAATGGGTTCCGCGCATATCTAATCAAGGTTTCTGCACGTAAATATATACTTAAACGTATAAGAAAAACAAGCGTTGATATAAGTTTCGTCGGAATTGAGTTGGTTGCTCCACCATTACATTGAAATGGCGTTAGCATATCTGTATTTATTTGATTCATACTTATACAATGAGCACTAAACGTTTGATTTGGTGGGCTCCTGTGTCACTTTTTTATCATTCCTCCTACTGTTTAAAACCTCTGTTCCAAAATTATACTACAGGCAACTCTGCTAAATCCGGACGGATGTGAACCCTACATTTATGTCCGGATTAGGCAAAATCCGGATTATGTGTGTAGGAATTATATGTAAAGGAAGGGACTGGGAGCTTCCAATCTGCCCGGTTTAGACGAAAATCCGGATTACACATGTCCGGATTAAGCAGAGCTGCCTGTATTCACAACGCCATGCTGTGCACTTGGTCAGACTGGCAAACTTCAGGATTTCGAATCTCCATAGCCCAACGCAAAATCTCCTAGCCCTAGCTTTGCTAAATCTTGCAGTCCCATTGTAGTTCATTTCCCTTAAACAAATTTGAAGTTGTAAGCTATCTTTTCAATGTTATATTTTATTTTTGAACTGTACTAATAGACAACTGTTGTGTCAAATGGTGTTCATCAACTGATCATATTCTTGATTTTCCTCAGAGCATGATTTTGAAATGTCACTTTTCTGATAGCCAGCCGGGCTACAAAGGTAAATATTATTATAGCCCCGCATTATATTTTGTAGCCTTGGGCTACATGTAGATGTCTAGTGACAAGAAAAACCCCTATGTACATGTATGATGCTACCTCAATGAATGAAAATCGATAGTGGACAGCCTCTGGGTCTTTGTTATGTCCACGAACATATCACGTCTATTCTCGCAAGCATTGCAGCCTATCTTCAAATATTCATTCATCTAAATACGGCATGTTGCATGGGATGATAAGATATGCCATTACTTAAGGCAACCCCGAGAGCATGCAAACGACACATTGTGATAAATAACTCATGATACGTAATCCGTTTAGGCGGCGAAATGTCCGATTTCGTATGCATAGTTCTGCGAAAAAAACTAATCTATCTGCACATCTGACTTGCACAACAGGATGAACCTACCCTAAGGGGCTGTGATAAACATAGTAGCTGTATTGATGTGCGAATAGGAATGGTTTTTGTTGACGAACCTCCAATAATAGCGGAATGTGGTATTTTGTCGAAGGAATATGCTGAGTTTTGACATGATGGGTTGATCAACCCCTCATGGTTTGGTGCAGGAATGTGAAATTAACTTCAAGCTTATTACTTAAGGGGATGGGCCGTGACCTCTTTGCACTTAAAAGTTGACGGGTTACGCAATCCATCACGGTAGACCACTCATACGAAAAGTTTCATGCATGAACAAATCAAAATGTGGCATGAAAATTCATGAGATTTCCATGCATGATATAGTATTTCCATGCATGGTGATGAAAATTTTCCCAGGGATGATTTTTTGCCCCAGAAGTTTTCACGGGTAATTTGGCTGTACACAATTTCATGCATGAAATTTTCATTTTCATGCATGAAATTGTCATGCCACGATTTTGTCATGCATGAAACCTTTCGTATGGACATAATATGTTCCTTGTTCCTGATAAGAATATTCCTTGTTTTATATGTAGTTATGTAAGCAGGTTTTGTTGGGTAGGTACATTTTTCTGTGTGCATTATCGGTCAGAATATAACGTGTATTACATGTACATGCAGTCGTGTAGATTTGTTCAGTCTAATCATTTTTGAAAAATCAATCATAAAATATAATGTCAGTTGTTAGTTTGCACCACTTATTTTTGGTAGCAATGAAAAACAGAATGCAATAAACATTTGTCAAAGGTTTGATCTCAGATTGCTTCAAAGCATCCACCTCAAAAGATAAATAAACATACGGATTTTACTTTAAGTATCCGTTTTTAGTTGACCCTGAAATGGTTCCAACATTCATATAGTCGTTACTGAGAAGGTTCTTTGATTCTTAACACATGCCCTATCCAATCATGACAAAAATTGGATGTAAGCAACGACCTCAAAAATGTATGTTTACTTTGTTGTATGCTTTTTGTTTTAAAGATGGACGTTGGAAAGTATATGAAAGTATGTGAAACATACACGATCACAATGTAAGAATGTAATTATATTTTGTTTCCTTTTGTTATTGTTTTTTCATGAACGTTTGATGAGTATATATATATATATATATATATATATATATATATATATATATATATATATATATATATATATATATGTATATATATATATATATATATATATATATATATATATATATATATATATATATATATGTATATATATATATATATATATATATATATATATATATATATATATATATATGTATATATATATATATATATATATATACATTTAGTTGATTATCATTTTCAAACTCGTTTGTCACTCCCTCAAAAAAAGTTTTACGTACAATAGATGCACAATTTGACTATCAAAATGAATGCTTTATATTTGGATTATTTTTGTTCTATTCAGTTAAATCATTCATTGGTGTTGACAATAAAATGATGTTTTAATTGTTTATTGTTGTTCTTATCGTTTTTCCTACCAACATTCCACATAACTGTTATAAGGTATACTTGGATTAAAGAAGCTACTAATAGCTATATGATTTGCACCTCTTTATTTCTCGATAATTTGGCCATTGCATGACGAATTCTAAAATTATATTTTTTTCCTCATGCCTGAAGTAATTTTAAACCGGATGTCATGATATGCCAACATATATAGAAATAAAGCGTAAATATCTAATATTACAAAATTGAGATGAAATTGTCGATACATTAAAGTGATACTAGAAAATGCATTCCAATATAGCATCTCAAAATATTCCTGGTTGCTCCGGGCTACTTGGAAACAATATCTATACTGGTGCTTCTGAAGTGTTAGGATACAAAGAATGTCATGACTGAGAAATGCACTTTTACTTGATGACACATTGTGCATTCCAATGTAACATCTTGCAGAATATTTGGTTTCCCGGTCCACTTGAAATAAAGAGGAAATTCCTTATATTATATGATTAAGATACCTTACATCATATGATTAAGATAAAGTTGATGGTAACTATAAGTGATAATAATAGATAATTCATGTCAATGTAGCACCTCAACGAAAGTATGGTTGCCTGGGTCATGTGGGCAACCATCTGATTTTTCACATGTCCCTGAAATGTGTACTAACATCGATAGAGTCATTACTGAGAAAGTTACCTTCTTAACATATGATGCACTCCAAGATGGCATGTCAATATTTTTCTTGCATAGAGTTATTCAATACATTAATTAATAATCAATATGCAAATTAAGAAGTTCGAAAAGCTACACAGATGTAAGATCCTTCTCAAATTACTCTAAAACTAGGATTCTTGCTACATATTGGTGTTTTACCCCATGGAGTATGAGGTTGATTAGACGAATAGAGTTTGCTTAGACAGTTTTGTAGGTTAAATGCCATGATGATTGAAAGGCTTTACTTATTTTGAACTTTTCCTAAGAGATATGCACGTAGTTTGAAAAGTATGCTGATAACCAAACCGATATGTATATCTTTTGATAAAAAAAGTCTACCACAGAAAAAAAATAATCTGATAAAATCTTGACCTAGAGAGAAATTAAACCTGGTATATAACAAACAGTTATGTCACCACCCTCTTGTATATGAGTTTATACTGAAACTAGGCACTAGGTTTTGTCCATGAATACCCGGCAGGAAACTTACCTCTCATAGTTCCTGGCACGGTCCTTTTCTCATCTCAGTTAGTGGTTACACATACATAATTATATACAGGGTTGGGGGGAATCAATGATTACTCAATGTGAGAGGGTGGGCAAGGGATCTACAGGGGCGGATCAAGCCTGAAAAATTGAGCTATGCACCTTTGGAGAATTTGGAGAATTTGGAAAAATGAGGGGGCCCGGAGGGTGCATCGGCCTGAGGCCGCCGGCGTGAGCGCCGCCGGCGTGAGCGCCGCAGGCGCAAAATTCTTTGCGGCCGGGGGTCCGGGGAATTTTTTTATATGTAGGTGCTCTGAGATGCATTCTCCTGCATTTTCAGACCAGTTAATGGAACATTATTTTCACTGTAAACATATCTAAAATTTGTTTGAAACATTCTATATTTCACGAATTTAGTAGGTAACCTTGTTCTTACTTCTCCTCATGTTGGTTTTTTACATAACTTTATCATTTGTTATCACAGTGCATGTGATTTTTGTCTTCTATAAATATCACAATTTAAAGCAAATCTGGTAAATTAGATACTCTAAATGCATGTTAATTTGAAGCGATTGTGACTTGAAAAAATTCCATAATGAGGAAAGACCAACAACCTCCCCTGATTGTATCTTAGATAAATAAAAACAAGTGAATATGAAACCAGCCGGTCAACCTGAATAGGCTGGCCTCGCATGTTGGCGCTCAGGTTTCTATTCAATGCAAATGATACGAGGGCCCTGATTGGACTGTGATCCCTCGTGACCTCACGCTGATGCAGATCAGAGACCCCTGGCATGTCCAGTCCTTCACTGCAGCGCATATAGTAATTCGTCTCTCGCTACATATCCAGTTTTTTCTTCATTTAAGAGTGTGAGCAAGCCTGCGGGAGCCGTTTAAACAGCAAATATTTTACTTTTCCGAGTGATAGCCTAAACATTCATAGTTGATTATGAGGAAAAGTGCATCGTCTTTAATTGATATAAAAAATCTCAAATGACCCTATGTTCACTAAGTAACCCAATGAGCATACGATGATAGAAGAGATATATTTAATTTATTTCTTACAATAAATGTTATAGAAAAGTTCTGAGACTATCAGGTTTCTGTATGTAACGCTCATCAAAATCTCATCAAAAGGGTCTGTATGTTCGTTGTCCTACAGGGGCTTGATCAAAAAGAAAATGTGTCAATTTCTGGTCTAAACACAAGGTTTCGGAAAAGATACACATTTCCTAAAAAAAATCACAATTGTTCAAACCTATTTAACCATTCATAGTTGACAAAACAAGAACTATTAGACGATATTTAGTCACTGGTGAAGATTGCTGTTGAGACTAGATTGGCATTGTCTCTGGTGCACCCTTAATCGGGATGCATCACTGAGTCGGAAGTGCAATTGATGATGGGAGAGGATGCCGCCCCCCCCCCCCCCCCCCCCTCATCCTGCCGCACCTGGCGTGATGGCGATTAGACAGACTCACCTGAGAATACTCGCCAGCCTGGTCGTCCGGAGCCTTAGATTATACACATGTACGGTCATTTACTTCCTGCTCTACAGAGACAGACGTCATTGCGTAAAAATCTAACCTCCCAGAGTAGGATCGCCACCACTGCTTCCCAAAAATTCAGGAAATGGTTAGCGTGGACTTTATAAATTGACCGATGCACTTTGATATGAATCGATGCACTTCCAAGATTGATCGATGCACATGCATCGATGCAAACTGGTGTGGATCCGCGCCTGCAAACTACGGACTTGATACCATACGAAGACAGTAATTATGATTTATGATTGTTTAATGTTTAAGTAGAAGCCAAAAGCCTTCTCTGATGACATACATTGCCAGGGTATGTTGTCAATATGTACTCGGCCTGAGTGACTTCCCTATATCTTGATATTGTTGGGCTGAGGGTTAATGATAGCAGTGAATCAGTTTCGGAACTTCTGAACTGATACAATGGTCATCTTACTAGCGTCCTTGACAAGCATGCACCAAAGAAAGAGAAGTATGTTGTAGTTTGACTCCTACAGCCATGGTTCACAGATGAACTATATCAGGCAAAAAAATGAAAGGAGGAACGCTGAGAGACTTTGGTGAAGGACTGGCCTTACCGTTCATAAAGAAATATACAGAGCTGAGAAATTAGATTATAATACTTTACTACTAGACAGTAAAGTAACCTACTTCAATGAAAGGATCACAGAATGCGACAATCACAGACATCATTAATGATTCACTTAGGTCAGGTGAAGTACCATCATCTATGAAATCAGCTGTTGTCACCCCTCTGCTTAAAAAGCTACCTTAGATCCTGAGATACTAAAGAAACTACTACCCAGTTACCAACCTTTCCTTTGTATCAACGGTCCTAGAGAGTATGGTTGCTCAGCAACGGACAAATTACATGACATACGTAAATCTACAAGAATATCTTCAATCTGCACAGCACTGGTGAAGGTACAGAATGACATCCTTACAAGCATTGACCAGCATAGAATTGGTATACCGATCCTGCTTGACCTAAGTTCAGCATTTGGTACCATCGACTATGATGTACTGTTTTCTAGACTGGAAAGATCTCTCGGTATAACAGGACCAGTCCTTGAATATTTCTGTTCATATCTTGGTGACCGTACTCTTTGAGAGATAAATGATTCATTCATTGCATCACAGAAAATCCTGTGGCCTGTTCTCTATCAACCTATCAATCAGCGTGTAGTCGATATAGGGGAGCTTAGTTGGAAAACCGCCTAGAAGGATGTCTCAAAATAAAGTAAACCTGAATGCAGACAAGACAGAGGTGGGCAAAAGTGTCTATTCTTCCTAGTATTACTGTAAAAGGTGTAACAGTACCAGTTCTTAATGAACCCGTTGTTAATCTGGGTGCTTTTTGGATCCGAGCATAAATATGTCTGCACATGTATTAAAAGTATTCAAGTTTGCAAATTACCACCCTAGAAACATTGGAAAAATGAGAAGATTTCTCAATATGCCTTGACAATTGTAATGGACTTCGCTGTGCAATCACCTATGAGCTACTATGCAGGCTCCAGAAAGTCCAAAACAATGCCACTAGGGTGGTTAGTGGCTCCAAAAAGTATGATCACATTACACCAATTCTAAAGGATCTTCACTGGCTGCCCATCAGGCAAGGATTGAGTTCGAGATTATGCTTTTGACTTTCAAATGCATTCAAGGATGTGCCCCTTTATACTTGAGGGAACTGTTAGTGAAACACGCCAATACAAGGACTCTAAGATCAAACACTAAGAACGTATTACATATACCACACACTAATCTGAAAAGGTTTGGCGACAGAGCATTCTGTGCCCATGCACCACGCCCTTGGAATGAGCTCCCTGACAACACCAAGGCTGCTGATAGTGTGCAAAACTTCGCGAAATAGCTGAGAACATTGCTATTTCGAAAGGAGTTTATTTGACTATATGGGCCATGAACATTTGTCCACTGACTATTCTTTAAAGCGCTTTTGAATAGTAGAGGTGGTAAGGGCACTATATCAAATATCAATAATCATTAGTTATTATCATTATTATTATTCTGTTATCTAAATAAAGGAACTGAAAAGTTCTTCCATGCTCTGAGTGGCTAAGCACTCTTTCAATGATACATCCATTGGAATGCTTTCCCTGCATTTTTGGTATTGACGCTCTATGTACTTGCTTTTACTCGCTATACATGGACTCAGATACTAGGGACATTGTGGTATGTTACTGATTTGTCAGTTACGGATCCCTAAGTTTTATTTGTCCTTTTCAAATCCATTAAATGGAAATTCTTTCATAGTATTGGACATAAAAACTGGACTAGCAACATATTTTTAGAGAAATGCTAGGATTGGACAAACATACTAGGATATTTTGTCCTAGGGCAGAAATATTGTGTAACATCCAATACTGTTACACCAGTATACAGCTTTGGGTATATGTGATACTACTATACCATATGCAGTTTCGTATCTAGCTATTTCATTAAAGTCTCTGTCGTGTAATTGTGCGAAATAGCTTTTTTATTGGGATGGATGTCTTGATATGGGTTGGTGAATGACTTTTAGTACCTGTACAGTTCACGTTTCATGTTCCCCAAGGCAACTGATTTTGTATATACGTCGAGTTATATGAGCCTAGGCATGCATACGTAAGGTGCTTAGGTTTTAATGATGTCAGTTCCAAGCTGATATGTTCCCCCTGTCGATTTCAATGGAAACGAAACATACATTCATTTATGTTATGAAATGGATTTGCGGTAACAAAAAAGCTTGCAAAGTACTCATTTATTCAGTAACTACACCTACCCAGGGAATACTTTTCACTTTCAAGATATACCATTTTGTTACTTTATGGCGTATAGTAGAATATGTAATCTTTAATGTGTTGACATGCGATGTATTCAATGGTGGCTTCTAGGAAGGGAAATCTTTAAAGTAGAACAATGAGCGGTCTATCGTCAGACGAAGAGTTCTGTGGGGTCTTCCAGTTGCAATCTGCAAGCATTCATTAGTAGCAGTCAACCTGCACACATGCACATACACATACACACACACACACACAACGAGGATTTCATGGATACCAATGAAGACGATATATGGACAAAAGAAAATAATAACATTGGAGACGTTTAGTGAAATACTTGGGTTATAATAGCGCTGAACTCAAATGATTATAGTCTTAATTAGAGGTGTAAAATCAAATAAGACGTTCTGAAAAACTTCTTTTTTTATTTTGATTTTTTTGTTTACTCTCCTCGGAGTCAACTATGACCATCGTCCAATACATACTAGTGCACTGTGATATAATATATAGGACAGAACATCAAGGAAAGATATATTTTGTAAATACATGTAGTAAATAGCACACTTATCACATTAAGTACCATTGGTAATAATGATGACTACACAATATACAGATATGAAAACATAAACAAAAGATAATTACATGGTATGATTGAAAATACCCAGAGTGTTTTTATCAGTTATGAATGTTTGCGGGAAGGTGGGCCAGCTCTGATAGCCTTGCTGTCTAAGGCGTTGCCACTGAATGCTAGCTGTTTCACCACTGCTGTTTCGAATCCCAGCCGGGGCATGTGATAAATTTGCCAGTAACTTGGGGATAGGCGGTGGTTTTCGATAGCTACCCCGGTTTCCTCCACCAATAACAAATGGCTAGTCATGACCTAGCCACAATATGGCAGAAAACGTGACGAAAAATCGAAATTACTTAAGAGAAGGTATTTGTGATGATTCGTGTTGTCAATGTCTGGTAGGTCTTAGAGAAGGTATTTGTAGTGATTCGCGTTGTCCAAGTCTGGGTGAGAGATATCTGCATAAGTGAGTGTGTATGGAACTGTACCGTATCTGTATTCAGTAATCAACTTCATTCACAGTAAGAAGAGATCTAATCAAAATGAGCACTGAGTTGGCACCATGCAGCTCAATGATTACCTTAATTACATTCCAAGCAATCAGTATTTACTGCAACATAATATTACAATTGCATTTGATTGCATTGGTGGAGTCTCTTTACGAATCCATGAACTATTTCTCTTTACCTAGTACAGCACGTTACACAAGGACCTCATGGGATCAGAGACAGGAATGAGGGAAGGGAGGAATTGGTTTTACGTCGCCTTCAACAGCTTAGGTCATATCGCGACGAGGGAAATCCCTTCACTTCACGAGTAGTGCAAATTCGTATGTGTGTGTACATACATACATACATATATATATATATATATATATATATATATATATATATATATATATATATATATATATATATATATATATATATATGTATGTATGTATGAATATATGTCTGTATATATATATATATATATATATATATATATATATATATATATATATATATATATATATATATATATATATATATATATATATATATATATATATATATATATATATATATATATATATCGCCCAACTTGGAGGCAGAAATTATAGATACACCTGAAAATACACCCATCAAACTTCAAGTTGAAAATTGCACTACTACAGTACTCCCTAACCATCAGCATCTTGAGTGCAAAAGATAGTGTACATCATTTGAGTGAGTTATATTTTATCCACGCGCGGTGAGGGGAAGATAGTAGTTGTTTTTATGCTCGTCACAGGGACAGCAACACCTTTAACATACGCGACGTGGCACCTGAGGCCTCCGCTTATACGATATGTCAATTCCCATAAGGGACTTAAAATGTGGTTTGTACAGACCTGGGACATCCCATACCAAATATATCGTGGCTATAAAAACAAGTATCACGACATTAAAAAGGCACTTTGAAGCACTCATTTGGTGGAGACATCAAACTAGCTGTCTATGTCCATCCACTATTATAAAATAGACCTTTCCATGTCTAGAGTTTCCACTAAATATATATATATATATATATATATATATATATATATATATATATATATATATATATATATATATATATATATATATATATATATATATATATATCTATATATATAAGCCGCTAGCAATTGTTTTTAGTCGATTAAAAGATTATCTGCGCAATATAATCCACCAACATGGTATTATCTGGAGGAGAGGATGCGGAAGGTTATCAAGATGGATTAAGAATGTATTGTATTTGAGATCCAACTTCATTTAAAGGCATTGTTGTCCTTTTCACATGCAAAAGGAGCTGCCACGATGACTGATAGCTATAGTGCCGTTGCATTACAACTAATCGTTGTCTCTAACCACTGCTGCAGGTCTCAATTAAGTTCGGAACTGCCTTTGTGCAGAATTTCTAGTCAGTTACTTTTTGATTTATTTTTCTTGAGTACTGATTTCCCATGGGTGAGACAGTATAAATGTCCTAAAGCACCGATTATCATTTTAAAGAAACCCCAGAACGCATCTTTCACGATTGCCTTCATACATTGATTTAAATAAAAACTTGATATTAATGGATTTTCCATCAATATCCAAAATCCCCATTGTGCATGAAATCTTACAGGGATTTCCTCCGAGACTTTTTAAGTGCTTTTGAACATTTTAGATGAAAGTGTGGAAAAAGTGTCATAAAAATGATACCCAACTATTATCAATTTTTAAACTGAAGTGCGACAGCTAAAAACCTCAACCAGTCAATTGTAAGTGATAGACATCCCACATTAAATGAAGTCTCTATCAAAAATGATACAAACACGAACTATTTGGAGGTTTTACGTGTGGTTTGGCTGCGCATAACGTTTTACTTTAGTATGATGAATACAACATTGCATCTTAGCTTCTGTCTAAAATTTTATCATTCCTGATTGTGAGCCAATGATAGATATGTCAAAATGAATCATGATTGAATATCTATTAAGAAAATAACTTTTGATGCTAACTTAAATGTGTCCACTCATTTGAATTGAATACAAAGGCGTATTCTAGGTCCCTTGTTGGAAATGGCAAGAACTAAAATACCCAACCTTACTTAAGTCTATTATACCCTACCCCTTTTCACAATGTAACGAAAATAGTGACGCGGCTCGGTCTTAAGGTCTTGTGATATTCTCAACTTGCGACACCTTTTCCGCACTGAACACACAATAAAATCCATTGCAATTAACCTGACACTTCTGTATAATATGCTAACCACTAGAAATGGCTATACATGTATTTGAAGAAACACATATTTAGGTAGGGAAATATTGGGGTCATTAGCAACTACGAAGGACACCCACAACTAGTGCTCGGTGGCCCCAAGGTCTCGGAGCAGTGGCGGACACTGCACACCGTGACACTGGTGCTAGGCATGATATCAATGAGGCCTGTAAATTCCTCTATAAACATTTTACCTATACTTACATAAAGCATAGTGGAAGAGTATAACTACAATATTTCAGAAATGTATGAGTATGAGAGCTATAGAAAACGGCCTTTTATCAGCTTTCCAGAAACCTTTCATTCAGTTTATAACAATGCCTTCATTTTTCATAGGTTTATGGTGTTTCAACTGAGGATAGTTGCTTTCAACAGCATAGTGCATGTCGCGAGGAGATAGAACGCCAAGATATCATTCCCTCTATGTGAATAATCTTAACCCATTAATGCTTAAGAAATCCTCTTAAAATTGTTGTCTGGATCTATAATACTTTTGACAATAACTTTTGAATTGCAAGAGCTCATGCAAAATATTTGAAGGAGAGTTGTAGGTAATGTTCTGATTAACATTTCTCCTTCAAATATTTTCTCAACTATGCTTTCGTTTGAAAGGTTTCATCAAAATTATCAGGCTGTTTTGGCTGCTGTGAGCATTAGTGGGTTAAAGAGTAGCTTAGTTGGAACAGTGCCATTTCATAACACTCAACATTTATATAGCGACCAGGCCATCCCGCTATCGCGGATCCAGCGCAACTCGACTGGGAGACTGAATACGTAAATGAGTAAACAGGGGAAAATAAGGCATATGTTTTTGTCTCCCTAACAGGAACAGATGAGGTCTTGTTAATTAGTGACTAGACTTATTTCCTGTTATTCCTAGAAACCCAAGAGGTCATCTTAAGTGCAAAGGAAATCGGATGATTATTTTAAGTGATTTCGTATTCACGCTGTAATATACAGTTCTATCTCTATTTATAAATTGGTGTATTGAGATTGATTGGGGTTTTGTCCAAAAATGTTTGTATCATTTTAAACCATACCATTGATAAGCATGCATCTGCGGTACCCATATATATTTATGAAAACAAAGCAGTTTGAGAATTGACTTCAATTTGAAATTCAGCAATTGTTGCATGTGTAAAGTATGTATATTCAATTCAAATGGCAAGTAGGAAATGATCATACAAATCATCACTCACTTTTACTCATACATGCTTCTTATTGCCTTGAGATTTGTAATACAATCAATAATTCTGCGTTTATCTGTAATTTTCATGAACACGTTTATGATATTTTGAATATGTTTATAGGTAAATGAACGTGTATATTTCAAAAACTGTACAATTGATCGCCCACTCGCCAATATGTTGAATTAATATTGGTGTTCAACGTATAGAACCCCTGGCTATGTTCAGCCAGATGATGTAACCCGAATATATTTGATCGCTCGTGGTCCAAATTACTGAAAAGGTTCTGCTGTTTAACTTCTGTACAAACTTATCACTGTACACGTATTCCGTGACTATATTCACATATTAGTCCAGCAGTTAAGGGGAAATCTTTCACTGTTTGATAGAAGCACCAGCATTGCAATAAAGGTTGTTTGAAGCATATACTTTCGATTAAAGATGAGATCCATCTTTATTCTGCCTACATTTTTAAAATATTGGGGGTTCTAGAAATAATCAACCAATCAGATGGATCGGTCTCAGAATTCATATACAGGTAATTTCTCACGTTTTCCTGTTAAATTGATATACCCTAGGCCCTAGCAATTACAAAGAGGTCCTAATATATTGCGTCACATCAATGACCTTTGTAGTCATTTAGAAGCCGAATCTATGTTATACACGTTTTAATAAGACTATGAGTCGTATAATGTGTATCTACATAGATTCAAAGTATCTATTGATGGTGGTGAATGTTGATATTGTGATTTAGATTCACACAACCACCATTATTTCTAGAAACTTGCAATACCTTTAAACCATTAACATTTCATAGCTTGTATTTATCTTAGTGCATTTTTGTACATATAAGATAAGTTCCTTGTACTCCTGATGGTGTCACTGACAGTTTCAACCACACCTACCCAGTGTAGTACAACTCAGATTAATAAACCCACACATTCCTCCGCATTATTTTCTCCAAGATACCACTCAGGGGAATATGGTCCTCGATGCTATGTGGTTGTTATGGCTTTTTGAAATAATGCCAGCCACCCCGCCTTCAGGCCTATGACAAATCCTCATATGTATGTATGTATGTTTTATTGACTGTTAATTGCATGTACAAAGTCCATACTTATATATTCTACAATATACACCTCATATACAATTAGGTGAAAAATAACGCCCTGTGGAATAGTCAATAAGGCTTTGATATTAAATCGGAAAAGTACATGTATTGTATTGCTCTAGATCTGTAATACTGGGACTGGTTAAGAATGCCTGCACCGCTTAATATTGTTGGCAATTGTTGGGACGTCCCATTGTTGCGTACATTACGGGAGGCAAGCATGGGTGATATGAATGTCAGTGATGGATGGGGCATTTTTTCCTGCCGTAGGATACTGTTGAATAATATATCTATTACTCTCCGGGCCTGCAGGCAAAGCTGACAAAATCTTCTATGAATATTAAATGGACATACTGCCATATGTATGTATGAAAGGGTTGGATGAAGGATCATAGAACTAAGGGATTGTTATTTCTTTGCAGAGGGGGCTGTACTTGCCAATCACTATTCAGCAATCAATAAAAACCCTTTAAATCCCTGAATAATGAAATGATATATTTTGAAACATTAAAAACATTGGCAACTTGATCAAAACTTGATCACTTATCTGAGAGGTGTATTACTTTTTATTCAGTACAAGTCGATCGATCTAGCCTCACCTAAAAACATCGGTAAATAATTCTCTTAAGTCACCTTCATATCATCAAGATTACGTACACTTTATTCAAGACTGAATTAAATAAATTTCTGTTAACGATTATAAATGAAAAATATACTGATTGGCCCTTTAATTGCATGTAAATATTAACAGCGGCCAAAATTAGAACTGCGTGGTGACGAATTCTTATTGTGATTATATCTCCAGTTTCCGCAATAAAGACTGGTTTACGACTTACCTGTGTTAAACGACTCTAACGTTATGTTTACTAAAGCCCGTATTGTTTCCCTTTACATTTCCCTTGTGATTTCTGCCTTTGATCATCCTGATGATGATTTCCTCTTCGTTCTCATTAAAATATCTAGTGCATACTCACATCATGTTGTATTGTAAACATTGACCGTGTAAATATTCATGGACAAAGTATCAATACCTTCAACAACTCATAGTAAATGAACTACTGAATATTATTACTACTGAGCCTGGCAAGGAACATAGGTACACACTACTGTTAGTTAGGAAAAGATTGCGTTAGTTTAATTTTTGCGTGTTTTTTTGCGTTTAGCCTCAGACGCAAAATTAACATTCGCAATGATTAGCACTGTAAGTGTATAGCTGGCACTCCATGTTGCGACCAATTCGCAAAGTTAAAAAACGTAAAATATCGATATTCTGTAAATTCGCAAAATTTACTCTACACAATCGTTTGTGAATCTACAGTATTTGTGTATATCATTATGATATGTGTATACATTGTGTCTACCTATATTGCAGCCAAAGAGGTAACACATACCTGTATATGTAGGTTCGGTAGCAAGTGCGACTTGCACATATTCACATCTACTCTAACTGAACTACCATTTCCACTCAATATGTTGCCATTTCATACAAGTATGTGCTGCCTTTCTCATATTTAAAAAATAAATAAAGTGTGCTTCTATAGAAATACCTGACACATTTTATTTTCAGTTTTCATGACCAAGCTTGTCATACTTTTAGTCATTTCGAGCTTTTTTCCACACGGGGAATGATTGGTCAATAACTCTCGTTGTAAACCTAGCAGCCGTATATTGAATGCATTCAGGTAAGCCAGCACCTCTGCCCTCATATACCGGTCCCGGGGCACTTCTAGTGTACCTTCATGCAGACTAATATGGCTGACAGGTGTAGAGAGCACTTTGTAACCTTTTAATATCTTAGATTTATGTTGGCATACCAGTTTTAACCCATTCACACTCAGAGTTACTCTAGAAAGTATCGTCTGCTACTCTCATACTTTTGGAAATAACTTGTGAATAAAGGGAAATTTCAACGAATATTTGAAGGAGAGTTATTGGTTGGCTTCTGATCAACTCTTCTCCTTCAAATGTTTTCCAGAAAATGTGTTTGAAGGTAAAATAATTCAAAAATCGTCAGGCCTGTTTTGGCTGCTCTGAGTGTTAATGGGTTAAGTAGGAAAAGTAGCATATCATGCATAAGAAGCATACAGAGGACAGTAAAGGTGTTATACAGTGAATCTGAGTTGCAATGCCCAGTGCTTGCATAATAGAAAGAGCCACTACGACTACTATAAAATGATCTGCCATGTATGATTGATCCACATGAGGAGAATCTTTAAATCTTTAAACTATACTGAAGTTTTCGTGAAATTATGTTGATTGTATGAACCTAAATCACAAATTCAGCATTCATAACCATAAAAAAGTCAAAGTGAGACATTGAAATCGAATGAATATATGTTATCTTACTAATATCTAAGTTTAAGGGTACATGACCTCTATCTGACATCGATGTTAGATCTGAAGATTATTAGAGTCACCTAAATATTTTAGGGAGGGTTTCTCAATCATTGATAGGGCGAATCACTTCAGATCAAACAGCTTAACAATAGAAAATACTATGCTTACAAGAAGGTCTGAAATCAGGGTTCTAGGACAATATCCCCCCGGACAATATCCCCCCGGACAATATCCCCCCGGACAATATCCCCCGGACAATATCCCCCCGGACAATATCCCCCCAGGACAAAATCCCCCCGGACAATATCCCCCCGTTCCAATATCCCCCCGGACAATATCCCCCCGGATTTTTTTTTTTTAATTCCAGTGTTTTAAATTATCCTAAATTGTGTGCCGGTAAAAAAAAATTCAATTAAAAAAAAAATTGCAGTGTTTTAAATTATTCTAAAATTTTTTTTAAAAATTCAAAAAAAAAATTAGTGTTTTAAATTATCCTAAATCATGTGCCGGTAAAAAAAAATTCAATTAAAAAAAAAAATTGCAGTGTTTCAAATTATTCTAAAAGATTTTTTCATAAATTCCAAAAAAAATTAGCATTTTAAATTATCCTAAATCATGTGCCGGTAAAAAAAAATTCAATTAAAAAAAAAATTGCAGTGTTTTAAATAATTCTAAAAAACTTTTTCAAAAATTCAAAAAAAAATTAGTGTTTTAAATTATCCTAAATCATGTGCTGGTAAAAAAAATTCAAAAAAAAAATTGCAGTGTTTTAAATAATTCTAAAAAACTTTTTCAAAAATTCAAAAAAAAATTAATAAAAACAAAAATCTTTTTTTTAATTCCAGTGTTTTAAATCATCCTTAAACATGTGATAGTAGAATTTTTTTTTAAATTCCAGTGTTTTAAATTATCCTGAAACATGTGTTAGTATTTATTTTTTTTAATTAAAAACAATTCCAGTATTTTTAATTATTCTTATTTTTAAATTTTTTTTAGAATAATTTAAAACACTGCATTTTTTTTTTAATTGAATTTTTTTTTACCGGCACATGATTTAGGATAATTTAAAATGCTAATTTTTTTTTGAATTTTTGAAAAATCTTTTTAGAATAATTTAAAACACTGCAATTTTTTTTTTAATTGAATTTTTTTTACCGGCACATGATTTAGGATAATTTAAAACACTAATTTTTTTTTTCAATTTTTGGAAAAAAATTATAGAAAAATTTAAAACACTGCAATTTTTTTTTAATTGAATTTTTTTACCGGCACATGATTTAGGACAATTTAAAATGCTAATTTTTTTTTGAATTTTTGAAAAATCTTTTTAGAATAATTTAAAACACTGCAATTTTTTTTTTAATTGAATTTTTTTTTACCGGCACATGATTTAGGATAATTTAAAACACTAATTTTATTTTTGAATTTTTGGAAAAAAATTATAGAATAATTTAAAACACTGCAACTTTTTTTTTAATTGAATTTTCTTTACCGGCACATGATTTAGAATAATTTAAAACACTAATTCTTTTTTTGAATTTTTAAAAAGTTTTTTTAGAATAATTTAAAACACTGCAATTTTTTTTTTAATTGAACTTTTTTTTACCGGCACACAATTTAGGATAATTTAAAACACTGGAATTAAAAAAAAAAATTCGGGGGGATATTGTCCGGGGGGATATTGTCCGGGGGGATATTGGAACGGGGGGATATTGTCCGGGGGGATTTTGTCCTGGGGGGATATTGTCCGGGGGGATATTGTCCGGGGGATATTGTCCGGGGGGATATTGTCCGGGGGGATATTGTCCTGATACCGAAATCAGCTATTCTGATTGGCTGGATCCTATTCAAACCTCCAAATATTTCAAACTCAGGCAGGATTTATGATTTCTAGGACAAAAACTACCTCAAACGTACCAATTATGGGGTTTCAATCAAAAAGAGAACGATTTTGGCAAAAAAATGGCCCTAAATAGCTGGCCAAATTGCACAAGACAGTGCAACCTGCATCCAACTGCTCAGTCAATATAAGACACAACGTGCACGTGATCAACATAATCACAGATTTTTAAATTAGGAAAGCCCTCCATAATTAATACGCTATTTAGTGAGCAACAGGATACGTATGTGCACCATTTAGAGAGAAGGCCATATAACTGACATTTCCAATTGGTGCTTTCTTTTTAAATAGATTCAAACGTTTTGATACACACAGTGAAAAATACATTCCGCAGCAATGGCTGAACAATAGCAACAATACAAACTGTTGATGAATTTCGGACATGTATCAATAATTTATACTTCAAAATCTTATTTTGAAAATGTCAACCACAGAATATCACAATTCAAGATAATTTAAAGATTCGTTGCAACAAAAATGCTTCATATTTATGGTAATAAAATACAAATGTATGTGACTATTGTCAGACTAAGGAAGGAGAAAATGTCCATTTATTCGGTATTAGTCCAAGAATCAACCATATCAGGGGATTCTTAGTTAACTGGCGTAATAATCAGGGGTATACCTTCGGCTATTTCACAGATAGTCAAATTTTATTTGGTCACAGAAAATTGACCGAATGATGAATAAAATAATCATAGAAACATTTCAACTTAGAGTTGGTTTACTCTTTAACAGTTCATATCTCTTTTGAGACGTGAAGCTGTCACTGATTGGTGGTGTGTTACAAAGACGACTGGAGAAAAACGTTTTGGAGTAGTATGGGATCCTACAGTGACGACATTTAATTCCTGCACTAAATGCGTGGGCAGCTCGGGCATAACACACGACCGTGCGCCTGATTGCTACCCAGTTTTCTGGTCATGGACATATGGATAACCTCACAATTGAACCTAGCTTTGATAAGCTAACTACGTGGATCATTGGTGTGTTTGGCTTACTTCTTTTGACATGTTATCCATGGGTGTTTGTAAACCAGGCACTGGCAGATGCCCGGTCGACTGGTGCAGGGATTAAATGTATGAACTGTATATGTGGATTGCTTATTAACCTGTACAGCCATAGAATCATATGAAGTATATGTGGTTGTTTTTGATATGAAACTGTTCTACGAAGAACCCCTTTTTTTGGTATTCCGAGAAAGGTGGTCTGATGACTGGGTCTTTTAGTGCTAGATCGATCTAGTAGAACGTTCCTTGCATCAATTTGCTTTTTAGTGTACATGAGATTGGATGAATCATGAAAAGAGCGATTAATTTGTAACACTATTAGGTCGTGTGTGGGCAGCTGCGGCTAGGAATATACGCAGATATAATGAAATCATCCTTACGAGGAAATCAGGAACTCAGGAAGTGATATCACAAAAAACAAGCTCACTCACGACAATCATCTTCATTATTGAAAATTGATATATTGACAATTTGCGTTTTAAACCTGATAAGTCAACAATGCCTTTGAAAACATTCTCAGCCATGTAGGAAAGAGATATCGTTTTACAAGATACTATGCTAACGTCACAAGTAGCATTGACGGTAAAGTGAAAAGAGTAAGAATCTCTTCGGATTAATCTCACCCTAAAGGTGGGCGACCTTTAGAAATTGATAGGGGAAATTGATATTGGAAATTGATATGGGAAATTGATAGGGGAAATTGATAGGGGAGATTGGGAAACAAGATATACTTTTAGCTCATTTTACACAGAACTAAAATATACAACACATTTATCATATATAGAATGGATAGTGTGATTATCATTTTTAGACTGCGGGTACTTCCAGTTAGAGAAGCAACTCATAACTGTTACTTATCAATGTTAATCAGCTCGACCTTTCTGGACTCATTAATTAAACTTTGATAATCAACAGTTCTCTGTTGTTTCTCTATAACATAATCAACGGCTCATCATGATGTACTTCCCGTAGATGTCACCACCAAGACCTTTGCCATCCAAACATACCACATAATTGAATTGAGGCAACCTAGTTTCAAAGCGACTGCTCCTAATTTCCTTTCCTTTATTAAAATCATTAATTCGAATATGAGTGCGCCTTGCTGGCATCCGTTCACCTTTTTTATTTCGTTTCATTAAGTCTATATAGTTTTATTTCATTATGTGCTTTATTTCATTCAAGTTACATTTCATTTCATTTTAATTCATTTCGAGCCATTGTTAGCTAATGCTAAGTTAATGTGAGAGGCAGCGGTTATGAGTGCATGACCTCATTAGGCTCCAACGCCTAAAAGATTAACCAATCAATGTCTCTGGCGAGGTCTGTATAATCTACAAAACAACTGCATACACATTGCGAGTGTTCATTTCAATTGTGTATGCATACTATAGGGTCAAAACGGTTCTTAGCTTCTAAAGTATCATTATGGTTGTTTCCTAAGACACCTGACCTTGAAATATGGAATTTTGGAATTTTTGTTTTATCATCACTTTTTCTTCGATGTTCAGGCTGTTTTGACCAACCAGCTGTAAGTAGAGGAATAAACCGAAATAACTATGGTTAACCAAGGGCTACATGTACGTCAGCCACTAGCAATTTTGTCACGTGTCCCGAACCAGATTTGAATCCGGTCAGTTCAGATAGACACTGGGCAGACTTTGGCAACGCCTTAGACCTCTCAGTTATCTAAGAAGTTTAAGACTAGCAATGAAAAAAAAAACGTTCTTAAACATAAAAAGTAAAACACATACCCCTCCTGGCGTGTATCCTTGATTTTCCTTTCTACGGAGATCATGTCGCTGACAAACTGGTTAAAAGATGCTTCCTTCCAGCCTGCCTTGACAGCTGCCTCGTCCCCAGGGCCTGCTCTGGCAGCAAATCCACCCTCCCCCGCGCCGGTGCCCTTGTGAGGAAGCGTCCTCTCATCCATGTCACGTACCTTATCAGAAATGAAACAAATAAGTGAATCATTTGGAGAGAACATTTAAGATTTGAAGGGAACATTCAAGATTTGGTGAGGACATGCAAGATTCAGTGGCAAGAATTCAAGAATCTATCAAGTAATTTGTCATTTTGAGTTTATTGAATGTCATTCTTATAGTAAAGTAAATGAATAACCCATAGCTGAATGTGTGAGATGAACTTTGGTAAACAAGTGGTCAACTGCAACCCCACAGTCCAGCAAACAAATAACCAGTGGAAGTGATATAGTCTATCAAATGGTAACATACCAACTAAAGTAGTATCAGATAGGTGGTAGCGAATAAAGGAATAGGATGGTATATTTTGAGTTGCAAGGAATTAAAGAGGTATGTGAAGTAGTTTATGTTTTTTTGATTTACGTTTTTGTGAATTCTGAATGTATTTTTAATAAAGTGAATAAAATAATGGTTTATTTTTGTTCATTTGAATATGTATCTAAGTATCATTCAATAAGAACTCAAATTGTAAGGATTGTATTACAATTGCTTGTTATCGTATTTTGTTGTTGTAGTTTTCACTGTGTTTAAGAACAATATATGGAAATCGATAATGGAATCATACGAAAATAATGGAAATATATGTTCTTAACATCAGTCGAGGCTTGGCATTCCTTAAAGGATCCCAGCTGTAGTAAAACAAACCTCAAAGAACTACATGCTGCTTTAATGAGTGAAGCAGATGGCGGTAAATGCCCCCTGTTGTAGGCTGAGTGATCTAACTTAGGATAGTTCTATTGTAAAATGCAGAATACAAGAGTTCAGAACATGGCACATCCTAATGAACAGAAAGAATTCCATTAAATGTGGTCAGGGATGGTTGGAGAGATTTGGATTTCATTCATGTAATGAGGATTCTCTTAAAAACAGTGTAGTTGGTTATAGATATTGAGAAAGTTGGCTTTGGTATAGATACTGATGACACACACACACACACAGGTAGAGTCTGGGAATTATCGTCTGTTACCAATGGACGCTGTCTTAAAACAAGATCAAAATATCTAGGTGAGGAGTATGTTCCTATGGTGTTGCAGAGATTGCATAAAGTGTTTTTACAAAGTCAAGAATCATACGAGGGAAGCACAAATAAAAGGGATAAAACATATTTTGATCAGGCAAATAAGGCAGATGCAAAACATTTGAAATAGGCACACAAGTATACTATTTGGACAACGGTTAAAATAGTAACTTGTGTTCAGAGTTAAGTTGCTGTCCTCGGTAAATTATCATACTGAGAATCCGTTGAAAGGAAGGAGTAAGGCAGTCCATGCTAAAAGTCATGTATCTGCACATTTGGAAAATGTGTGGGATGACTAAAAGGTAGATCCTGCACCAATTATTTGAAAAGGTAAGGAAATGATCCAACTGATAGAAACCAAGGTTTGATACCTGTCAGAAGGCAGCCTTGTATAGCTGGTCGGTCAGCAATTAATGGCAGGCATGAGTGGGCAGTACAGTACAGACATTTAATTCCGGCACCACTCGACCGGACGTCTGCCAGTGCCTGGTTTCTACAAATACCCATGGTTAACATGTTAAAAGAAATAGGCCACAGACATTGATGACCCACGTAGCATGTGAAACAAAGCTACTTTCAGTTGTGAGGTCATCGATCCATTCATGACCAGGTAACTTGGTGGCAATCGGTCGTGCGGTCGTGTATTATGCCCGACTGCCCACGCATTTAGTGCAGGAATTAATATCGGCACTGTAGGTGACGAAGAATGAAAATGAAGTCAACTCAGCAAGGAACCTCAATAACGTTGGTTCGGCAAGGCTGAATGGACACTGTATTGTAGAGTGCATGTGTAATGGACCCTTTAAGGCGGCAGGTGTAACCATTGTGATAATGAGTAAGGGCTGCATTTATAGGAAAATGTGTACTGATCTTTTAATGTGATATAATAAACAAATGTGCACTGGATGGTAATCTAATCATCAATAGAAATAGTCTGACAACCATCGTCAGCACTTTTTGTGTATATGTGATTGTTATTCAAATTGGAACTCTCATGCACCTTTGTGGAATATGAATACGTTCCAATGGCGTTCTTTGTATAGTTGAGAACATTTATTTCTTAAGATGGTGTTGAATGTTCCTTGAAAACAAGGAATGGAGAATTGTATCAAATTGACAAGTGTCAGCTTTAAATATATGATTGATATTCAATAAAGTACCTTAGATGACAAGTGTATGGCATTTAAAATGTGCCTATGGGACAGTTTCTGTCAAATTAAAAAACTGGTTTGCAATAGCATAACTGTGTGGTTGTGAAATGTTACTCTTTCTCGATAGCATAACATTTGTATAGAATATATTTCAATGTATCTATTTCACCACTTGTATGCATTACAATGCTTTTATATATATATGATAGGCAGTGAAATAGGTATTGCACATACTGTACACTGTTTTGATGTATTTTAATTATGTTTGGATTGGGAATGAATGATGTGAATCTGAGATAATTTGAATATAGTTGACTGTGAGACATTTGGCATTTGACTTGTTGCAAAGTTGAGTGTTAGATTATTGACAGCATCTTCTTGGGAAGAGAATAACAGCTTGCTTAGTGCTGTTACTATTGTGCAATAATAACTATTGATATGGATATGGAGCAACTGCTTATGTGATCAAAGGAGAGAGATAAAGATAAGTCTCTATCCTCGGTCCATTTGAAGGAATCATAGGAGAAGGTTTACATGCTGTATAAACCCTTATGCTGGTGGTGGCTATATTGGCCAATACAAAAACTGCAAAAGACCTGGAAAATGACTGAAACCCTGGCGCATGGGTACTCAGCGTAAGCTATCCAATGAATACCAACATGGCAGTGTTTAGATGGTTTTCAAAAATCGTTGTGCTTTGACGAAAGTAGCCTCAGCATTTGGGTAAAGTTAAAAGGAAAAAACAAGACTTGTATTGTATTGTATTGTATATTTATTGACGAAAAGAACAGAGTTTTTTTACAAAGTCATACTAGTACAAATTTGTATATATATATATATATATATATATATATATATATATATATATATATATATATATATATATATATATATATATATATATATAGAACACAAACATATATTAGCAAAAATAAACAAAATATTAATATATATTTCCTCAATTCCTTTTGGAAAGGTTGCCCGTAGGACTTAAAAATTGAACTTAACTACAAATATAAATCTAAGAAACAGTGCACAACAGCTTGTTATTGTCGCAACATACCTGCTAGAACAAGATAAAGCGGACATGTGTTACAGGATGAGTAGGTAGAAGAATAGGAGTTTAACGATTACATGGGCGTTAGAAACCATCTAAGTTGTAAAGAGGTTTTCGGTTTCACGCTATGGAAAATTTATGATGCATATTGGATCACGTAATATTAAACTAGGCCAATGTGCTCCGCCCTATATTATTCCGTACACGAGAAGTAAAGCAGTCGTATTATGTGTGGGGGGGGGAGGGGGAACTGGTCTTTACGTCGCTTTCAATAGCTAAGTTCATTTCATGACAAGATCTATATATATATATATATATGTATAAGTACAAGTAAAATATGTAACACATTTTTAAAAACATGTCCAAAACCTTATTTGAGAAGAAAAAGATAATAAAATTATGCAATATTTTTTGATCAAACTTACAATAAATAGTTCTAACTAGTTGTGCCCACTAGGTGGCTCTTTTTCATCTGGTTTCCTTTCTCTCACTCCACATCCTACTGTCTATAGTGCAGTATGGTAAGTGTGAGACAGAGTACCAATATTACTCATGGTGCAAAGGACCAGTCTACATTTCAGGCCCACATTAAATGCACATACTGCCCTGGTGAACAGTCATTAAAGGCTTTAATATATATATATATATATATATATATATATATATATATATATATATATATATATATATATATATATATATATATATATATATATATATATATATATATATATATATATATATATATATATACCCGTACGAAATGTTCCCACTATTTTACTATAGGATTCCTAGAGGAAATGAGGACCGGGAATCCTATCTGTATTTTGTATGCAAATGAGCAATTTCCTAGTGAATTTCCCAGATTTTGTGCTGCTCTTTCATGGATCATTTCCTATTCTTTTCCAAGCTTGTATAGGGAATGACTATGGCCTTCCCTTACCCATCCCATTGGTTACCCATTCATTACCTAGATAAATCCGAAACCCTCCCTACATCCTCCCAGACATATCCCAGCTTGTATGGGGAATGGCTATGGCCTCCCTCCTACTCATCCCATAGGTTTCCCATTCAATCTAGTCATTTCCAGATTGTTTGCAAACCCTGCCCGCTTCTTCCCAGACATCTCATAGTGTCATATTCCAATACTTTTCCTGTACTTTCCCAGCTACTTTCTGCAGTATCTTCTCAATAGGAAAATCTCCCTGATGCAGCATTAGGTTAATGAAAAGTATTTTTCTGGGGAGGTAATATCAGTATCAATCACATAATCAGTTAATCATTCATGAATATTCATAAACAATGTATTAAGGTAAATGAATCATTTATTATTTATAGATTTGTAGATGGCAGAAGTTGACAAAAATAGGCATTTATTGATATTAATAATAATCTATTAATATCAAGGAGTGAAAAATGATATCAATAAATGATTTATTAATATTAGTAAATCAATTCTTAATATTAAGAAATGCCATGATTCATTAACATTAATAAATGAGTTATTAAGAAATGATTTGATATTAAGAAATGAAAATGATTTATTGATATTAAGAAATGATTTATTAATATCAACTAATGATTTATCAACATTATAAATAATCGTCAAGTATTGATGATTATCATAAGGTCATGTTTTCTAAATGTGTTTGACACTGCTTGCCAAGAGAAGTACCTTGTATGTAATTGTATTCACTAACCTCTAGATGCTTTTGGTATACCTCATGTGAATAACTGCGCTTGTAAGTAAATATACCCTCCTTTCTTAGTGTTCCAGAAGTGGTTTGTTGATCTTTCTCTTCTTTGATATTACACTCCTACAAGGTCTTTGTTCTCAGAAGATGAATTCAGTAAAAAGTTGATTTCTGCAGATATGTTTAAGTATATGGATCTGCCTGTGTCATATATGGTGCCAACTTCCAGACAGCTCTAGCAAGTACTGGAAACTTTAGAAACTTATTTGAAGTCATCTGTCTAAAGGGGGTGCTTGCTATGTCTGTCATATATATTCATCCAATGTATTTAAACTAGAACTTATTTAAGATGTGCAAGTCAGTATGATAACAAATATTTTAAACTCTTGTTTATTTGAAATTGCAAAAAATCAGGAATCTTAATAAAATATTCAATAATTGTGCAGTATACTTCCCTCCAAAGAAATGAAGAAGTACAAGTTGTAGAAGTGTAATGTTCATTACATTGTTTCTTGTATGCACATGTTGACTGAAAGCCTCTATTAAATTATTATGTTTCAACGTCGCAACAAATGTTGAAAGGTAGGTCAGGCTTTACACAGGGGGAAGAGTAAAATTCAACCCATTCATTTCTCAGTAGTAATAGACCAAATCACTACTTCCAATAAGTAGGAAGGTGCAGTTTCCATCATACTCATATCCCATATTCATTTCCCATTAGAGTAGGAGCTAACCTAGACATGTTTTACCCTCAAACTGCATGAGTAGGTAGGCTAAGTATTGTAACTATTTATTTCCCAGGCCCATAGGATGGAATGTGCAGATCTCCCAATTTTTCCTAAATCATATAGGAGGGTGAGCGATAAAGCACAGTCATTCTCTATACTTGTGATACAGGAGTAGGACTTTTTCTATACTTTCCTATATGTAAGCATAGAATCAGGCACAGTCCTATTGATTGCCTTGACTTACAGGGTTTTTGCAGGCCCTTAATCTGTCATTCCCCAGTTCCACCAGGAAATTTGTATGAAAACAATAAGAACATTGGGAAATATCTGGGAGCGTTTCGTACGGGTATATATATATATATATATATATATATATATATATATATATATATATATATATATATATATATAGAGAGAGAGAGAGAGAGAGAGAGAGAGAGAGAGAGAGATAGACAGACAGATTGATAGATAGATAGATAGAAAGTCATATGTATATATAATAACATGGCAAGTGAATGACCTACGTTGCACAAAGATGGGTGAAAAGGACTCTCCTGCAAGCAATATTAATATAGGTTCCCAGCACAAATACCTTCAGCTATCCTTCAGACATATTATCTACATTGTGTTATTTCATTATTGTTCTACGACAACAACCACGGTTCGCACTCCATTCCTGATGGTTATTCCCTGCCCCTACTCCACTAACACTCTATGCGTTATTGAACATTGACCTATTAAATACGATAGGTCAAAACAGAGCCAGGAAACTGAAAGGACTATATATATATATATATATATATATATATATATATATATATATATATATATATATATATATATATATATATATATATATATATATATATATATATATATATATATATATATATATATGGATGGATGGATAGATAGATAGATAGATATTATATATATATATATATATATATATATATATATATATATATATATATATATATATATATATATTTATATATATATATATATATATATATATATATATATATATATATATATATATATATATATATATATATATACATATATATACATGTATATATATACATAATTATATATATATATGTATATATATATATATATATATATATATATATATATATATATATATATATATATATATATATATATATATATATATATATATATATATATTGAGGTTGTAGCATGACTGCATGAAGTACATAGCCACTATCAGTATCAGTACGGTACAACCCATTAATGATGCTCACAGAGCCAAAAATGGCCAAAAGCCAAAAGGAGGAATTTAGGTCAGAACAATACCAAAACTCCCCTTCAAATATTTCGTAAAAGAGATTCTTGAATATAAGGTTATTGTCAAAAATTAGTATGGATCCAGACAACAATTTCGCATGGAACTCCTAAGCATTAATGGGTTAATATGCATAGCCACCTTAACATTCCCACTATGAGACCTGTGACTCGTTGTGGTATATCCAGCATACGTTTTGTTTATTCAAGCCACACATGCCATCTATTGATTGATGCGCTTACTAAACTAACAGCTGTTATTCTTCGACCACGCTGTTGTGGACAAATATGGGGATCAGCGAGAACCGTTATAGAAATTTCAAATATCGTCACTTTTTCTACCATATCGAGTGAAACTAAGTCGAGACTGGCCATTTGAACGTGCTGGAGGATAATTTGGTGAAAACCGCCGTCTAACCCTTAGTCACTGGTAACTTTTTCACACGCCCACGGCCATGATTCGAACCCAGGTGGTGGTAAGATCGACGACCGTCGGATACCTATTTTATCATCGATGACAGATTTAGTGAAATAGAGTTTATTCATTTAGATTCACTATTTCTATCATCTAAAATATGGCAAAACTGCCTAACAGAGAAGTGTTTAAAAGGAAATTGCATAAAGCCAAAGGGTAATGTACTTAAAGTGTGCAAAACTGCAGTACAGACATTTAATTTGTGCACCAGTCGACCGGATGACTGCCAGTGTCTGGTTGTACAAATACCTATGGAGTACATGCCAAAAATACATCAAGTACAGCAATGACCTTCGTAATTTCCCTATCAACTCTACGTTGAGTTGTGAGGTCATCCATGGCCAGGAAACTCAGGGTGTCAATTAGCCGTGCGGTGGTGTGTTATGCCCGGGCAGCCCATGTATTTAGTTCAGTATTTAAATATCCGCACTGTACTGTTTAAAAAGGATAACGATCATTTATTTTTCGTCTAGGGATTTAACATCTCAATGTAACATTCCAATTTAAAGTCAATACCGTTCAGGTGAGAGTATCAACTATGTAGGGCTGATATTTGGATGAAACTGGGATCAAAGTTATCTTGTTATTTACCTTCTCAAATTCCGGCTCTACGTGGATGTTCTTACTGGATCCTTTTTCTATCTTATTGTTGCCGTCACTTTCCGCAGCAAACTTTTGCAAGTGTGCGTCCATCTTAGAATGAGTACGATTCTGCAAACTATGCACGTCATTTTTTTCTGAGAGGGATTTTTCGTTCGATATGATATTTCCCACTGCAACTTCATCACTATTGAAATCGTTATTAATATTATCATTTTTGAACTTCTCTGAGTTCCTGTTCGACCTTTCAGAGAAGTAAAGGTCATTTTTGGCATGGTTCCTGTCCTTGTTTATAACACTTTCACGGTTGGAAATCTTTGCGGAGTCATATTTTGAGTCGGATGGAGGTAGTGGTATTTTTTGTATTTTGAAGTTGCTCTGTCCCTTGTGACGGATTTCCTTGTGTTTAGAAATGTTCCATTTTGGCTTCAAATCTCGTCTTGGCGGGATCCCTTTGTCTACGAGACCTCGTTTTGCGAGATTTGGTAAACTCTCGTCAGAGAACATCCCTTCTTTCGATATATCCTTATGTGGTAATTTTGAAATAGATCCGTCATCACGCCACATTTTTGCCATACCGGCATTGTAGAACATGGTAATATCCACGAGGAGCCATACCAATGACGTCACGGCTATTGTTAAAATGATATCCTGTCTCGTGAGCCTGTTTTTACCCCTTCTTGGGGGTAAACTACTAGTAACCTCCCTCATTGTATCCGTGTCTGCTCGCAACTGAGACATATTGATGTACTCTTAGTATAACAGATGGACAGTGCCACAGTGTCATCCTAGTGTGTCAATTCTGTATGACCCCCTAAGTAATCTGAAATCAATATATATATATATATATATATATATATATATATATATATATATATATATATATATATATATATATATATATATATATATATAAATATATATATATGTATATATATATATATATATATATATATATATATATATATATATATATATATATATTTACATATACATATATACATACATATACTATATATATATATATATATATATATATATATATATATATATATATATATATATATATATATATATATATATATATATATTTATATATATATATATATATATATATATATATATATATATATATATATATATATATATATATATATATATATATATATATATATATGTGGGAGCATGTAGGGTTTGGATAAATTCCCTACAGCTGGGGTCCTTCCAAGGAATCTGAAGTCTCGACTGATGTTAAGAACAGTTCTTTATTTCAATTAAGTTCCATATCTGTTTCCATACAGTCCTTAAACACCGTGAAAACTACAATTCACAAAGTACAATATCAAGCAATTAGTAATTTAGTCCATACAATTTCAGTTCTAGTTAAATCATCTTTAGATACATATTCAAGTAATCAAAACAGACCATTATTCACTTTAAGAGAAATACATTCAAAATTGACAAATGTGTAAATTCAAAGATAAACTGACTTCACATACCTCTTTAATTCCTTGCAACTCCAAATATACGTTCCTATTCCTTTGTTCGCTACAGCCTATCTGACGCTACTTTCGCGGGTATCTTATCATGCGTTATACCATAAAACTTTCACTAGTTATTTATTAACTGAACTTTGGGTGCAGTTAACCCCTTGTTTTCCAAAGTTCCTGTCACACATTCAACTATGGGTTATTCATTTACTTACTGTAAGAATGACATTCATTACATGGCTCCCTAAAATTAGTATTTCTAATTTTCCTTCAACTAATGAAATGCTCTGAGTAGCATTTGAATTAACATTAATTCCAACTGGTTCTTCAACTCATTTTTACCCAATACAATAGGGTATATCAAAGGGTGTTATGTTCTAGATTGCTACCTTAAGTGCAATTTAATCAACGTAGGCTCCTTGTCGGGGAATAACCTAATATCCCACTAAATCTAACTAAACACCATCTTCATCTCTCTGCTCTACTAGCAGGACCAACTTATGTATGGGTTGGTCCAAATAACTTGTAGGCTTTGTTGGTTTGCCCTTAGAATCCAGTGTGGGGTTTGCTATGGCCAGCTTGACCTTGCGCACATGACCGTCCTTTGAAGGGTATGTTTCATCAACCCTTGCTAACAACCACTGGTTCCGTGGCAAATTGTCATCCTTGACAATTACAATGTCACCAGTCTTCATCTCTCTTCTTGGATGAGACCATTTTGATCTACTTTGGAGATCATTCAGGTATTCCAGTTTCCATCTGGTCCAGAACTCATTTGTTAAGTGCTGCACTCTGCGCCATTGTTTTCTGCAGTACAAGTCTGCTTCCTGAAATTTTCCAGGAGGTGGCAAAATAACTCTTGACTTCATAGTCAGAAGGTGATTAGGAGTTAGTGGTGCCAAGGATGTAGGATCATTCAAATTGTCTACTGACAGTGGACGGCTGTTCACAATAGCTGCAGCTTCACACATTAGGGTCCTCAATGATTCATCATTTAGTTGAGGCCCGGCCTGATCCATCAAGGACGCAAGCACCTTTCTTATAGTGCGTATTTGTCTCTCCCATACTCCACCCATGTGGCTAGCTGAGGGAGGATTCATTTTGAACTCAAAGTAATCACATTGTTCTTTCAGGAGGAATTCTTTCACCTTTGTGTGGTTCATCTGATTCATTTCAGTCTGAAGTTCTCTTGATGCACCTATGAAATTGGTGCCCTGATCACATCTCAACTGTCTCATTGGTCCCCTGATGCTGAGGAAACGGCGTAAGGCATTTATGAATGAGTCTGTTTCCAATGAGTTGGCAGTCTCAATGTGCACTGCTCTTGAAGACATGCATGTGAAGAGACATCCATATCTTTTGAGACCCTTTCGGCCTTCGTTGGTGTACCAAGGTCCAAAGAAATCAACTCCACAATATGTGAAGGGGGGTACTTGTTCCATTCTATCGGCAGGTAGGTCTGCCATCTTTTGTCCCTGAACTGGGCTTCTTAGTTTCCTACATTTGACGCAGGTAGAGATGCATTTGGATACAGCTCCACTGCATCCAATAACCCAGAATCCATTTGCACGAATTTCATTTGTTGTCATTCCACGACCACCATGTCCTGTCTTCTTGTGAAAGTGTTGAACAACCATCTCAGTTACATGGTGTTTTCGCGGTAGAATGACTGGATGTTTCAGTTCTGTTGAGTAGAGTGAATTTCTTATTCTTCCACCTACTCTCACTATGCCATTTTCATCTAAGAAAGGGTCCAGTCTATATAGCTGGCTAGTTCCTTTCATGGCCATCTTGCGCTCAGTAGCAACATGCCTGTCAAGGTTGCTTTCATTGACCTTCAGGCTCTCGAGTATTTTAATCTCTGGTCCAAAAGCTTCCTTTTGAGTTAGCTTTATGATTTCCATTTCCGCTCCTTGCATATCCTCTACCTGCATTGGAGCATAATCCTGTTTGTCTTTTCTTCGCAATTTCATATGTGATGTTTTATTGCGAATCTTATTCAGTAGTTTTGTCTTGAACCTCAAGCAAGCTGCTATAGCCCGTTTAGCATGCAGCCAATCCGAGAAGTACTCAAGGCGCTTCAGGTCGAAACCCTTAGTGTTTTCATTTGCCTTTGTACTCAACACTGTGACCCTTTTGACTTCTGGGTCAGTTAAAGAAACTGACCTGTTGGGGTCCTGGTCCATTTGTGGTATGTCCCTTTCCCAGAGAAAGGCTGGTCCCTTAAACCACATGCAGTTGTTCTCTAACTCATCAGCATTCACACCTCGTGATGCTTTATCAGCTGGGTTTTCACCAGATCTAACATGTTTCCATTGGGAGGGATCTGTCTGGTCTCTGATCTGTTGCACTCTGTTTGCAACAAAGACATGGAATCTCTTTGAGGCATTCGCAATGTATCCCAGAGCCACTTTGCTATCGCTCCAGAATACTTCATTGTCAATATGATATTCCAGCTGATCCTTCAATAAACTGCTGACTCTTACTGACAGCAGGGCAGCAGTGAGTTCCAAGCGTGGTATTGTCACTGTTTTCAATGGAGTGACTCTAGCCTTTCCCATTACGAGGGAGCAATGCACTTCATCTTGTTCATTGATCAAACGTAGGTATGATCCTTGTCCGTATCCAACAGTGCTTGCATCTGAGAAATGATGCAATTCTGCCAGTTTCACCTTTCCAAAATCTTCAGGTTTGAAGCATCTTTGAAGTTTCACTGACTTAAGTTTGATCAGTTCACTTCTCATTTTTCCCAACGAGGTCTAAGCTCATCAGGTAGTGGACTATCCCAATCTGCCTGGCATCTACACATTTCTTTCAATATTTGCTTGCCCACAATCACTACTGGGGCTATGAACCCAAGCGGGTCAAATACTGAACACACTGTTGAAAGAATGCCACGTCTGGTAAGTGGTTGGTCCTTTAGTGTGATTCTGAATTGAAAGGAGTCAGATTCAATGCACCATTGAACTCCAAGTGCTCTTTCAATGGGCAAGGCATCAATGTTGAAATCTAGTTCCTTTAGGCCTTTTGCCATATCTTCTGATGGGACAGTTTCCATAACTTCCCTTGAGTTTGAGACAATTTTGTGTAGTCTTAATCCTCCTTTGGCGCAAATATCCTTGCTCCTAGCAATAACGTCTATTGCTTCACTTTCAGTGGCCACTGACTTCAAGCCATCATCAACATAGAAGTTATTGCGGATGAAGTCTGCAGCCTTTTCCCCAAACTCTTTCTCATTATCATTGGCTGTTTGTTTCAATCCATAATTTGCACAGCCAGGAGAAGATGCTGCACCAAACAGATGCACATTCATTCTGTATTCTACCACCTCATCTGCATGATTACCATCCTTCCACCAGAGGAAGCGAAGAAAATCACAATGCTCTTGGTTGACCTTGAACTGGTAGAACATTTGTTCAATATCACACATGAATGCCACAGGTTCTTGACGAAACCTTGATAACACTCCGACGAGGGTATTTGTGAGGTCAGGTCCTCTGAGAAGGTGATCGTTCAGAGATTCGCCCTTGTACTTGGCACTACAATCAAAAACAACGCGAATCTTATCTGGTTTCTTGGGGTGATAAACCCCATGGTGTGGGATGTAATATACCCCTCCATCATCTCTTACTAGATCTTCATTTGGTACCCTTTCAGCGTACCCTTTCTCAATGACTTCATTCATGAAGGCAATGTAGTCCTTTTGATATTTTTCATCCCTTTTAAAGTTCCTTTCAAGTTGCCTTAAGCGATGCATAGCCATAACTCTGTTGTTAGGCAGATTAGGGTCTTTAAGCTTGAATGGAAGTGGCATTTGGTAGTGACCATCATCAGACAGATGAATGCCTTCTTTCATTGTGCTTAGGAACTTCAAATCATGTTGTGAGTAGTCATCCTTTCCAGTATTTCTTTCATTGAAGTCCAATTCCATCATCCTGTTTACTTCTAAAGGAGTAATGATCTCCTTGACCGCAGTCTTCAAGGAGACATGTATCTGGTTGGACACATCCTTCGCACCTAAGCTGTCATCCCTGACATCTGATCTAGACAGCTGGGCTGGGATGTTGTATGTGAGGATGCGATGACTCGCACCTATAGGATCATGCATATCTACCTCAACCTGGTTTGGGTCAATGATACCTACTATACCCCAGCCAAGATCTGTCCTTTCGGCATAGGGTCCATTACCACTTGGGGGTATTACTTCTCTTGGGACTAAGGCCTTTGAGCAGTTATAGCCTATAAGTAGGGCTACCTTACAGTCATTCAGTGGCATCAACTTCTTCCCTATGTTCCTTAAATGAGGCCAATTCTGTGTCATTTCAGGAGTTGGAATATGCGCCCTATTGGCAGGTACAATATTCCTGGTGTATGTCGCAGGAAGTGGAACCTTTAGAGAACTATCGTGTCCTCTAACCACCAATCCTTCTACTCTTCTGCTCTCAATAAGCTGGTCTTCAGCCAGCATGGTGGATAGCCATAACTTAGTACTGTGTCCCTTTACACCAAGGGAGTCACAAGTGTCTTCTAGAATAAATGTTGTATTAGATTGAGTATCCAATAGCGCATACACCATTATTTCTCTCTCAGGCTGTTCCACATGTGATACCCACACAGGTACAATCATCGAACTTTTACCAGCCTCATCTGTGTCACAGAGATGGGTGGTCCTAATTCTGCTGCAGGTTGCCTTGGCTGCAGTTTCTGGTTTAGAATCATCTATGGCTGAGCCTTCTGCCTTGCTATTTGAGGCTTCCACTCTATCATTTGTCCTTTTCTTTCCCATATGCAGGGAAGTAGGGTGACGACCCTTGCATGTCTTACATGTTTTCCTTTCAGGACACTCTGCTGCTAAGTGCCCGCGGATCAGGCACCTAAAACAAAGTCCTTTTATCATACAGTAGTTTTTCCTATCCTCTAGGGACTTGGACAAGAATATCTTGCAGTCATCTATATCGTGTCCCTTTGAACAGAGTACACATTTTATTTCCTTTTGTTCATTATTTGTTGATTTCCTTTTCTCAGAGACATCTGTAGCCAGAGCCCTGGCTTGTCTAAACTGGCCAACCTTATGTGAATTTTTATCACTGGTATTTCTATCATTTCCCTTCAAGGCTTGAATGGAGGTGATCGGATCACAAGCTATGTTTGATTCCTTCACCATAAATCTGGTAAATTCCTTGAAAGGTGGGAATGTTCTTCCACGTTCTTTCCAGTCGGCTGCTACCCTTGCCCAGCGGGCCACAAGCCAGTCTGGAAGTTTAGTGAGCAATTTCCTGTTTTCTCTACTGTCATCTAAAATGCTCAAACTCCCAGTGGTCTCCATGGCTTTCTCACATTGCTTGAGAAAGTCTGAGAATTTTCTTAAGGCTAAGCCATCTTTAGGAGGGATTTTAGGCCACTCCTCCAGTTTGTCACGAAAGGCGTTGGCAATCACGAATGGGTCACCATATCTCTGTTCTAGAAGCATTCTTGCCTCAACATAAGCATCATCTGTGCTTAACAGAAAGTATCCTTCAATAGCCTCTAGAGCGGCACCTGTTAAATACCTTTTCAGGTAGTGAATCCTTTCATTTGATGGGATACCCTTCTGATCAATAAGGGTGTCAAAAGAACTCTTCCATCCAGGGAACTTGAGTGGTTCCCCATTGAATATAGTGGGTTCCGGTACAGGAAGCCGGCTGAGACTAACTTGCTCAGCGAATGATCGTGTCAATTCACAGATCTGTTGTTGAGAAACATTTTGACCATAATCCTTGTTAGGCGGTTCGCCTGAGTTTACATTTCCCGATGTGATGGGAGAGTAAATCCATGTATTCTGTGGTCTCTGTCCCGGCACATATTCGCCTGCAGAGGGATTCAGAGCCACCTGTGTTCTAACCTTATCTATTGGGGATGACTCAGATATAAAGCCTCCTCCATTGTCAGGAACAGTCACCTTAGGTACCTGCTCTGAAACTGAATGGGTTTCTAAATAGCCTTGTATGTATTCCCTTGTATCCTGCTGTTCTGGCAAGATGTTCTCTATATCCTGACCATTAACCTCCTCTCTTTCTATTTGATTTATAGCATCTAATTTTGCCTCTGCTATTTCCAGGTCTTTCATTGCCTGTATTTTCTCTATCTGAGCTCTGTTTTGAGCTTCAATGTCTATGTATTTCAATCTAGTTCTCATAGCAGCTGCTTCAGTAGCTGCATCTAAACGCTTGGATGCAGCTGATGACTGGGATGAGATACTATTAAGTGAAGATCTACTTCGATTTGATCTCATTTCACTCTTTTCCATTTCTATATCTTTAATTGCATCTGCAATTTTCCTTGCTATGAGGTAGTGGTCCTTTTCCACTCCCTCATAATTTGAGTACTCAGACTCATCCATATCAGCTGACCTAAAAAGGTCATTCAGCTGTTCATAAGAGGATGACACCTCTATCATATTCTGTTCCAAAGCCCCTCTCTGATGTTTAATCAAAGAGATGTCTTGGGTTTCAGACAGCAAATTCTCTATTTTAACTGCCTGTTTTCTCCATGAGGTCATTGCTGCTCTGAACTTTGACCTCTTCTGTTCAACCTGCCATTCTATACCCTTTTCTGTAGGTTTTCTATCCCTAACACCTAAAGTAGGCATTTCTAGGTTATCCCCCTTGAGGTCACTCTGATCATCTTTAGTAGCCATAATTAATTTATAAATTTGATTAAGCTGAGAACCAGTTGAAATTTTCTAATCTATATAAATGAGTCCTATTCTCAACTTAATAACAAATAATTAACATACAATTTGATAAATCTAAATCTTGAGTGAAGTTCTATAAAAACAGTATATACTTAGTTATGAACAGTCAAAAACAATACATGTATATGCATGCACAAAAACCAATAAGTATACTAAAAGTATGTAAACAAACAGACCTTAGTAATCCATAAAGAATGACAATGTTATCCTTGATAAATCATATGAATTAAAAACAATAATGTTCTTTTGTCCATATTAATGTCTGTCCATATTCAAAAGTTCTGTAGGGGCAAACTTGTTATCCTGTTGCCTGTAGTCCATATTAGTGTTTGTCTATGTTCAATAGTTCCGTTGGGGGCACACTGTTGTTATCCTGTTGCCACAAATTGTCGCTAGGTGTAGAGGCACTCAATGTTATTGTCCTGTTGCTAAGGGGATGTCCCTAGGCACTGGCTGGCTGTGGTACACAGCCGCTGCTGTTCCTGGGGTTCAAGGTCCAGGTTTTATTGCTCTGCTCAACCCCAATGCACCCGCTGCTAAGAGCGTTGGTATGGCTGGTAATCTGGGTCGCGTCACTAGCAGTATCAGCATTCCATAGTGTTTATATCAATCCATTCAATGTATTCCGTATAATCCATGTTTCCTTGTGAGATAGGCTGTAGTATCCAAGGGTGTGTCACTTATAGATATATCCAGGGTTTCCACTGGATATACACAGAGAGTTTTCACTGTGGGAGCATGTAGGGTTTGGATAAATTCCCTACAGCTGGGGTCCTTCCAAGGAATCTGAAGTCTCGACTGATGTTAAGAACAGTTCTTTATTTCAATTAAGTTCCATATCTGTTTCCATACAGTCCTTAAACACCGTGAAAACTACAATCACAAAGTACAATATCAAGCAATTAGTAATTTAGTCCATACAATTTCAGTTCTAGTTAAATCATCTTTAGATACATATTCAAGTAATCAAAACAGACCATTATTCACTTTAAGAGAAATACATTCAAAATTGACAAATGTGTAAATTCAAAGATAAACTGACTTCACATACCTCTTTAATTCCTTGCAACTCCAAATATACGTTCCTATTCCTTTGTTCGCTACAGCCTATCTGACGCTACTTTCGCGGGTATCTTATCATGCGTTATACCATAAAACTTTCACTAGTTATTTATTACTGAACTTTGGGTGCAGTTAACCCCTTGTTTTCCAAAGTTCCTGTCACACATTCAACTATGGGTTATTCATTTACTTACTGTAAGAATGACATTCATTACAATATATATATATATATATATATATATATATAACTCAATGCAGACAGCCCTCCAGTTTATCCTCTGAAAGCTGAGGGTGCCTAGAATTGTCATCGGGTGCAGACAGCACACACCACTCAATAAATCAATGTCTTCTTCAAATATTGGTTTTTGGGGCAGGCAGTTGCAAGTGCTGCACCGATAGTAGGTGTCAATGTATTGCTGCCAGGTGCAGCCATGGCAAAGAGGTCTCTGTCGTCACGTGTGAAAGTTGCAAGTGACTTATGCTAAGGCAGTGGTTTCGCCTGATATTCAGCATTCCCCCACCACTAATTGAAGCCAAAAATATGACGATAATCATAATTTCAAATTAGAAACAATATTGCAAGTAATTCATAAACTTTTTTTAAATGCATAATTGGTCTCTCTATATATTCATCTTATCCCTTAAGATATACGGTAGAGGATCTATCCGCGCAGTCGAAATATGGATGACGTCATGGAAACTTGTGAGTGGAATCCCCTTGCATAATTAAAATGTCACGTGACGGGGAAACACCCCCAACGGCTAG
>OZ012692.1:12003998-12011498 GCA_963942565.1 Maea johnstoni | reverse complement strand
AAACTTCTGTTCTCATTGCCTTCATTGTCACGGTTGATATTCTCTTTCTCTCCCCCTATCCAACTTACTATTCGCCATTAAAGTATGTTGATACCGGGGACCGGAGTGTGGGGGTTTGTGTTCAAAACCTGCCGGCACTGTACACAATAGCTGTGGCGTGTGTCTACTCATTCGGACCACTCGCAATCATATCAATCATGAACGTTCTGCTGTTAGTCCGCCTGGTCAAAAACAGAGAGAAATTGAAGAATCTGGACGTGGGTAGGTCTGTTATGGACAAACGCAAAGTTGATATACTGAAAACCATCCCTGTCCTCCTGTCTGTTACCCTGGCATACATACTCACGACGGGACCCTTGGCCACCCTGCATATCCTACGACTCTTCGGACATAGATGGACATATCTGGATCTGCAGGATGAGGAGGAGAGTTGTACTGTTTTCCTAGGCTGGACAATCCTCAGTCTGCTGCGACTAGTGAACTACGCCATTAACTTCTACCTGTATTGCTTGACCAGCGGCAACTTTCGAAAGGGAATGCACCAACTTCTCTGTCGCAGAGTAATACGGCCATCAGCTCTCCCCATTCACAACAACACGACCCCTAGTGGCGCTACAGGGAATCAGCAAGCCCCCAGAAAACCCTCTCTCACCACGAGGTCTGAGGCACAGTAGATGGACTTGAACTATCACGGGTGCCTCCAAAGGCCTGAATAGATGGTAAAGAGTTTGTTAAGGTAGCTGATATTCTGGTGTTAAACAGGCACCAATATGTCTAACATGTATAAAATAGTTCGAAGAAGGAAAGGGATGGCATTGGATAAACCCATAAAAGATCCATATTGATCAAACGGTAACGGACTTGGCTTTTGGAAATGGACAATGACCTATTTAGTGTAGTTAGTTGATAAGTTTACATACTGAATGTTTGCTTTTTGTGTTTTCTCATTTCATATTATCATCTATGTTCATACTCCTATATTTATTTATTTTTGGTTGTGTATTTACGCTTTGACATTTCTGATCATTTCTCTTTACCTTATTTTATTTAAGTCCATGGTCAATAAACATGCATGCATACATGCATCTACATGATAAAAACACCATCCATTTTAAATGTGATAAATGTGTAATCAATTTTAGTTTTCGGTAAAATAACCTAATATCATACTTTGTTTTCCAATATCCCTTATTTGTTCCACCATAGAACCTCATTTATGATTATGAACTGAGGTTTGTGGTGGTGGCAAGTTCAAAACTTTGATCTATAATAGTTTTTTATGAGAGTTGGCATATGTGTCAAAATTCCCTTAAATGTGTTAAGGTGGCTGTCAGTTTCATGCAAGTAGCTGGCATTATGTACTGCACCACAATATTATGTTACTTGCAAAAGATTGAGAATCACTGATTTATTGTTATGTGGATGAAGGGCTATGGACAATTGTGTAATTGTAAAAAGTATGTGCTAAGTTGTTATGTAAAATTGTAGCATTTACGGAATGGGAAGGCCTGATGAACAGATACTGTTGGTTGATTTTAACATCAAATATGAGCCTTGATCTAAGACATACAACTAGAAGGCTGACATGGAAAATCCCAGATTGCTTCACAAAGCATTATAACAGATCTGTCATTTATTTAACAGTTATTTGAAACTTGATTGCCATATATTGTGTACGTCTCTCTCCTTAGTTCATTCCCAGGGCTCACACATGTAGGAGTCCATTCCCAGGGTTCACACATGTAGGAGTCCATTCCCAGGGCTCTTGGAAGAAGGTTGACATGCTGTATGAAGAAACGAATAAAGCTACAAGTTAAAAGAGGAATATACGACGTGTCATTTCTACTCATTTCCAACTAGACAAATAAAGCTGACAGTGCTACATATGCCAAAGCATACAATTCTGTGGCTGTAGTAGTACAGGCCTCTTGGTCCCTAAGTATAAAACTATGTAGTGCTTGCAATGTGATTGTGGTTTGAAAGTCCGTCGTTCTTCCTTTGTATTCATAACCACAAGCACCCCGCAAGCACTACTTAAAGTTGTATACTTAGGGCCCCTGATTGTCTCCCTTATAAAGATGTGGTAAAAGTGAATTCCAAACGCCTTCCTTTTCTAATGTGACTTGTTAGACAATGAAAGTACAGTGTATATATTGGAAAACAAAGAGTCTTTGATACATTGATAATTCTAAATTATGGATGTTTCCCATTCTTCATACCGTAAAAATAGTCATAGATGAATGATACCAAAAAAAATAGAATCGATGATTTCATATTTGATTTTGCTAGTTTTGTCAAATTGAAACTGACACTCCACAATCCACTATCTCATTATCAAACTGTTTTCATGAATTACTATCTAAATGTTAAACTATCTGTTACTTACTATCCCTTAACGATTTTGCACAAGTTATCGCTGTCTACATCTCAAACTAGAAATTAATTACATTCGAAATATCGATCTACACTTGGAAGTTGCTATCTAGATTAATGTCATACTATACAACAGAAACCGTTCATTTGCAAATTGAATCAAGTGATTTCTGTGCAAATGCCAAACTGCATCCTGCAATTATAATCCAAAACGTCAAACTATCCAGAAATGAAAACTATACTTCTCAACATGCAAATTGTGGTTGGTATACTTTAATAATAATTTTCTTTTACATTTAAAACGTGCACTGTCCAGCAGACAGCAAAAGACTCCATAAAAGGTAAAACTGATATTTGACATTGATTGGCGTGTAGAAGATCTCAAGATCTTGAGTCAACTTGGTGTGGCGAAGTACAAATACTAAAAATAATTGTGATAATAATAATAAAAATAATAATAATGATGATAATAATAATAATAATAATAATAGAAATAATAGTAATAATAATATTAAAAGTAATGACAATAATAATAATAATAATAATAATAATAATAATAATAATGATAATAATATTAATCATAATAATAATAAAAATAATGACAATAATGATAATGATAATAATAATAATAATAATAGTACTAATGCTAATAATGATTATAATAACAAGTTATAATTATTTATTAAATTATGATAATGAAGATGATAAACAATAATAATGATAATAAACATAATAATATAATGATAACAATAACAATAATAATAATAATAATAATAATGATATCGATATTGATGACAATGATAATAATAATAATAATAATAATAATAATAATAATAATAATAATAATAATGATAATTATAATAATAATAATGATAATAATAATGATAATAGTAATGATGATGATGACAATGATAATAATGGTAATAATGATAATAATAATAATGATAATGAAAATTATATTAATAATGATAATAATAATAATGAATTGACAACAATAATAATAATAATAATAATAATAATAATAATAATAATAATAATGATAATAATAATAATGATAATTTAATAAGAAGTATTCTGGAGTATGAAAGTTCCATAGCAAAATAGAAAAACGAGAGAGGTATATTTACATTGAGAATGGGTGCGGTGCGAAAGGTATGATATCGGCACAGCTCACAAAGCGCAACATAAAGGAACTTCTAAATCATCCTGCATGACAGAGATCGCTTCAAAGGAAAGAGAACAGCATTGCGTTGCCATAAACTAAAATCCTGTAATAACCGTAAATAACTACAGGCTATGGAAACTAGGATTATCCTACCCCTAGTCCATCTTTACCCATGTCTTGTGTATCAAATAATTATAACTGAAATGTTTCAAAAGGTGTAAAATCCGCAAATAACCACCTATGGAACATTTGAAAAATGTTGACAAATTCTCAATACTGATTCAACCAAGAGTGCTACTGTGTCGCTGGTGAAATGGACTTCTTTGTGGGAGGCATACTTGAGGGAAGTGTGGTCAAACAAGCCAATACAAGAAATCTAAGATCAAAACCTTAAAAGATAATACCGATACCACACGCTAATTTGTAAAAAAGTTTGGTAAGAGAGCCTTTTGTCCATATGCACCACGCCTTTCGAATGAGCTCTCTGACAACATCAAGGTTGCTAATAGGGTGCAACACTTCAAGAAACAGCCGAAAACATTGCAATTTCAAGAGGCGTTTATTTGACTTTTATGGACCAATAACCTGTCCACTGACTACCATATCAAATATGTTATCATTATAACTATCATCATTATGCTGGCATGCATTTTCCAGGCAACCCTCGATCAAGGCCAAGTTCCTCGACAATGAAAGAAAGCGCTAGTAACACCAATATTCAATTGACAGAAATAGCATTTCAAGACATGGTGTGACGTCCAATCCTGGTGGTGATAGAATGATAGGTAACTCTGATATCATATGGAAGGTAAAACAATATGTTAGGTACCTCTTCTAGAGGCATGCCACGTCAATTTTGTCTATCATTTTGACGTGCGTGTGATGAATGAATGGGCCTATATCGACTGTATTACTTGATGAACAAGAGGGATGCCAAGAATTGATAAGCCTGTACCCTAAGTACTGTGCCATAAATACTTTGGGTACCTCGAAGTAGATGTCTAATGTGCAGATCACTGCATGAAGGAATCTGTTTCTGATTAGTGTTGCTTGGTCATCGATAATCACTGATTTGAATAAATATAGATTTTTAGAAAGGAGGTGGTCCCTGGCGTTTCACATCTTATAGGTTAGTGAAATTTCCTTCTGTTCAGGGTTTGAATCTCTTCGTGATTGTAGGACAGAATAGATTAAGGAGTCAACCTGTTCATATTATTCACATTTGATGAAACAGTCAACATCGAAACACTAACCTCATGGTCTCTGTCAGGTTTATCTAACCTTTTTATAGTGTACGATTTTTAATTTATGAGCCTAGGAAAGCCAGGAGTAATTCCCCTTTGCTAGACAGGACATGAGACAGGAACTGCAATAGATCTATATGGACCATAAGAAGATGGGCAGGGATGGTAAGCGGTACACTTTCCACAGTGCTGGCATTTAATTCCTGTACTATATGCTTGGGCAGCCCGGGCATAATACGCAACCGCATGTCCGATTGCCACCCAGTTTCCTGGACATGGAGGCATAAATAAACCTCACAACTGAGCATACTTTGACTTACAAGCTACATGGGTCCTTGATATGCTTGGATTATTTTTGACATGTTATACATGGGTTTTTGTATAAAAGGTATAGTACAGTTAAGTATAGTATAGTACTGTATTCGCTGCAATCACATAGGTTACAAAAGATGTACACGTCTACTCTTACAAAAATAACATAAACAGGCACTGGCAGACGTCGGGTCGCATGGTGCAGGAATTAAATGTCTGTACTGTAAGTACATGTAGATGGATTTCCGCCAAGCTCTGGGTTGACATAGAGGTCAGCAGGGAATGGGTATGGATTTTTATCCTGAGACACTTACCAATTGCCGAAGAGAAGGTATTTTATCTTATACGATGCAATACATCTATTTAGGACTAGATTTTGTCTACCATCAGTGAGAATCAAGGAATTTCTAGTGGACTAAGCTTGAGATGTTTAGTGTGTACTATATGAAGTACCTTCATAGACTGATTCAGAAAAGATTAATTATGAATTCAACTTGGTCCTACTTTTGTTTAAAACAGATGACCATTGCTATAGTTGTCCCTATACAACCTATGGATGTGACTTCGGTTTAGGAATGAAATAGAATCTATCACTAGTCATGCATTGTTTATAATGATAACAACTTTCATTGTCGCAATCCTTCCATGAAAGCCGGACCTAAATAGTGTCATATTTAACACGACATGCATTGGCCAGTCTTGCTCATTAGGGTAGTATTACATTTGTGTATATCTCTATAGACTTTCGGTGATGATGAAAAGCAACCTACGGTTCCAATATCAGGTTCGCATTACCATGTCCTGTTATCCATGACATCCCCGAGGGTAGGACTTCCTGTTATTTCTGTTCAAACAGTATGACATGTGGGTCATTCCATGCCAACTCACTCACTTTTTTCCCGGCCCATCTCCGATTTTGATGAAATTTAGCAGACTGGTTGACCCTCCAAGGAGACTAACACCCACCAAGGTTCAGCTCATTATCCTCATTATTGAGGGAGCTACAGCACTTCAAAGATTTCTGAAATCTATCAAAATTTTCCACTTTGGTACACAATATATACTTTAACTCGAAAAGTAACCAATTTGTTTACATTTGTGTATATCTCTATAGACTTTCGGTGAGGATGAAATGCAACCTACGGTTCCAATATCAGGTTTGCATTACCATGTCCTGTTATCCGTGACATCCCCGATGGTAGGATTTCCTGTTATTTCTGTTCAAACAGTATGACATGTGGGTCATTCCATGCCAACTCACTCACTTTTTTCCCGGCCCATCTCCGATTTTGATGAATGTTATCAGACTTGTTGACCCTCCCGCCGGGAGACTAACACACACCAAGTTTCAGTTCATTATCCTCATTATTGCGGGAGCTACAGCACTTCAAAGATTTCTGAAATTTATCAAAATTTTCGACTTTGGTACACAAAATATACTTTAACTCGAAAGGTAACCAACTGATTTTTAAAACCGTGGTACCGTTGGAATGAGGAGACAATTTCCTTTCCAACAATATCTTACTTGATGAACTTTTGAGACATTTGACCTTTCAAGGTCATTTTCTGAGACCTTGACCTTTGACCTACATTTTCCGAAATACATCACCTTCAGTTTTCCTGAATTTTGGGGTGGAGGTGCTTAGTGATGTAGGTAAAGGGCATGTGAAGTTTGGTTTTGGGGAATTGGGTATTTCTTATTAAAAAGGAGGAAATAGTATTTGGTGTAAGGGTGCATCATACCAAAGCAGACATTTTAATTTCATAATATCCCTGGCATGGTAAACGAACTGCATATCAATAGCTATTTGTTTTCAAAGACAACCTCAGGCCATTGTACATGTATGTCAAACATATCTGACTCCATCACTGCCTTTTGCCATAAATTATGTAGCCAATTGATGTCACTAAAATCCCTGGGCAAATTCACCTGTAATTCTTCTTTGACCTATATGAAAATGTGTACAGCATGTACCTTAATGCATTCTTAGTACAATTTAGGTTTCTCTACAAAGCCAATTAACTTTACCTCATCATTATAAGTAACATCTTTTCATACCTAAGGCCAACATTTGTTGAGTAAATCCAGGATGATTCTATACCTAAACAACCTTAACTTTTTGAGATTCATCTGAGTTTGAAAAGCGAATATGGTGAAATGCACCCAAGTTTCCGGGTGCCGGCTACAGTTTAAGCATTTTCCAGTCTTGCTTTATTTTTCTCCATGTTTTGCGCGGTCCAAGAATGAAATGGAGGAGGAGCAAGACATTGTATGCAGTGACATCAGTGTAAATTATAGTTTAGTGATTCAATCTCCAAGCAACCATTCATCCCTGTGTTGCATACTACTAGGAGAAAAAAACAAAATGCAAAGTGTAAGCTGTGTAAAGGTATCAGATTGCTCAG
>OZ012692.1:11941498-11998998 GCA_963942565.1 Maea johnstoni | reverse complement strand
TGACATTTCTGATCATTTCTCTTTACCTTATTTTATTTAAGTCCATGGTCAATAAACATGCATGCATACATGCATCTACATGATAATAACACCATCCATTTTAAATGTGATAAATGTGTAATAAATTTTAGTTTTTGGTAAAATAACCTAATATCATACTTTATTTTCCAATATCCCTTATTTGTTCCACCATAGAACCTCATTTATGATTATGAACTGAGGTTTGTGGTGGTGGCAAGTTCAAAACTTTGATCTATAATAGTTTTTTATGAGAGTTGGCATATGTGTCAAAATTCCCTTAAATGTGTTAAGGTGGCTATCAGTTTCATGCAAGTAGCTGGCATTATGTACTGCACCACAATATTATGTTACTTGCAAAAGATTGAGAATCACTGATTTATTGTTATGTGGATGAAGGGCTATGGACAATTGTGTAATTGTAAAAAGTATGTGCTAAGTTGTTATGTAAAATTGTAGCATTTACAGAATGGGAAGGCCTGATGAACAGATACTGTTGGTTGATTTTAACATCAAATATGAGCCTTGATCTAAGACATTCAACTAGAAGGCTGACATGGAAATTCCCAGATTGCTTCACAAAGCATTATAACAGATCGGTCATTTATTTAACAGTTATTTGAAACTTGATTGCCATATATTGTGTAAGTCTCTCTCCTTAGTTCATTCCCAGGGCTCACACATGTAGGAGTCCATTCCCAGGGCTCTTGGAAGAAGGTTGACATGCTGTATGAAGAAACGAATAAAGCTTCAAGTTAAAAGAGGAATATACGACGTGTCATTTCTACTCATTTCCAACTAGACAAATAAAGCTGACAGTGCTACATATGCCAAAGCATAAAATTCTGTGGCTGTAGTAGTACAGGCCTCTTGGTCCCTAAGTATAAAACTATGTAGTGCTTGCAATGTGATTGTGGTTTGAAAGTCCGTCGTTCTTCCTTTGTATTCATAACCACAAGCACCCCGCAAGCACTACTTAAAGTTGTATACTTAGGGCCCCTGATTGTCTCCCTTATAAAAATGTGGTAAAAGTGAATTCCAAACGCCTGCCTTTTCTAATGTGACTTGTTAGACAATGAAAGTACAGTGTTTATATTGGAAAACAAAGAGTCTTTGATACATTGATAATTCTTAATTATGGATGTTTCCCATTCTTCATACCGTATAAATAGTCATAGATGAATGATACCAAAAAAAATAGAATCGATGATTTCATATTTGATTTTGCTAGTTTTGTCAAATTGAAACTGACACTCCACAATCCACTATCTCATTATCAAACTGTTTTCATGAATTACTATCTAAATGTTAAACTATCTGTTACTTACTATCCCTTAACGATTTTGCACAAGTTATCGCTGTCTACATCTCAAACTAGAAATTAATTACATTCGAAATATCGATCTACACTTGGAAGTTGCTATCTAGATTAATGTCATACTATACAACAGAAACCGTTCATTTGCAAATTGAATCAAGTGATTTCTGAGCAAATGCCAAACTGCATCCTGCAATTATAATCCAAAACGTCAAACTATCCAGAAATGAAAACTATACTTCTCAACATGCAAATTGTGGTTGGTTTACTTTAATAATAATTTTCTTTTACATTTAAAACGTGCACTGTCCAGCAGACAGCAAAAGACTCCATAAAAGGTAAAACTGATATTTGACATTGATTGGCGTGTAGAAGATCTCAAGATCTTGAGTCAACTTGGTGTGGCGAAGTACAAATACTAAAAATAATTATGATAATAATAATAAAAATAATAATAATGATGATAATAATAATAATAATAATAATAATATTAAAAGTAATGACAATAATAATAATAATAATGATAATAATATTAATCATAATAATAATAAAAATAATGACAATAATGATAATGATAATAATAATAATAGTACTAATGCTAATAATGATTATAATAACAAGTTATAATTATTTATTAAATTATGATAATGAAGAGGATAAACAATAATAATGATAATAAACATAATAATATTATGATAACAATAACAATAGTAATAATAATAATAATAATAATGATATTGATATTGATGATAATAATAATATTAATAATAATAATAATAATAATAATAATAATGATAATTATAATAATAATAATGATAATAATAATGACAATAATAATGATAATAATAATGACAATAATAATGATAATAGTAATGATGATGATGACAATGATAATAATGATAATAATGATAATAATAATAATGATAATGAAAATTATATTAATAATGATAATAACAATAATGAATTGACAACAACAATAATAATAATAATAATAATAATAATAATAATAATAATAATAATAATAATAATTTGATAAGCAGTATTCTGGAGTATGAAAGTTCCATAGCAAAATAGAAAAACGAGAGAGGTATATTTACATTGAGACTGGGTGCAGTGCGAAAGGTATGATATTGGCACAGCTCACAAAGCGCAACATAAAGGAACTTCTAAATCATCCTGCATGACAGAGATCGCTTCAAAGGAAAGAGAACAGCATTGCGTTGCCATAAACTAAAATCCTGTAATAACCGTAAATAACTACAGGCTATGGAAAATAGGATTACCCTACCCCTAGTCCATCTTTACCCATGTCGCGTGTATCAAATAATTATAACTGAAATGTTTCAAAAGGTGTAAAATCCGCAAATAACCACCTTTGGAACATTTGAAAAATGTTGACAAATTCTCAATACTGATTCAACCAAGAGTGCTACTGTGTCGCTGGTGAAATGGACTTCTTTGTGGGAGGCATACTTGAGGGAAGTGTGGTCAAACAAGCCAATACAAGAAATCTAAGATCAAAACCTTAAAAGATAATACCGATACCACACGCTAATTTGTAAAACAGTTTGGTAAGAGAGCCTTTTGTCCATATGCACCACGCCTTTCGGATGAGCTCTCTGACAACATCAAGGTTGCTAATAGGGTGCAACACTTCAAGAAACAGCCGAAAACATTGCAATTTCAAGAGGCGTTTATTTGACTATATGGACCAATAACCTGTCCACCAGTACTTTTTGCAAAGCGCTTTTGAACAGTATAGGTGGTAAGGGCATTATATGAAATATGTTATCATTATAACTATCATCATTATGCTGGCATGCATTTTCCAGGCAACCCTCGATCAAGGCCAAGTTCCTCGACAATGGAAGAATGCGCTAGTAACACCAATATTCAATTGACAGAAATAGCATTTCAAGACATGGTGTGACGTCCGATCCTGGGGGTGATAGAATGATAGGCAACTCTGATATCATATGGAAGGTAAAACAATATGTTAGGTACCTCTTCTAGAGGCATGCCACGTCAATTTTGTCTATTATTTTGACGTGCGTGTGATGAATGAATGGGCCTATATCGACTGTATTACTTGATGAACAAGAGGGATGCCAAGAATTGACAAGCCTGTACCCTAAGTACTGTGCCATAAATACTTTGGGTACCTCGAAGTAGATGTCTAATGTGCAGATCACTGCATTAAGAAATCTGTTTCTGATTAGTGTTGCTTGGTCATCGATAATCACTGATTTGAATAAATATAGATTTTTAGAAAGGAAGTGGTCCCTGGCGTTTCACATCTTATAGGTTAGTGAAATTTCCTTCTGTTCATGGATTGAATTTCTTCCTGTTTGTATGACAGAATAGATTCAAGAGTCAGCCTGTTCATAGTATTCCCATTTGATGAAACAGCCAACATTGAAACACTAACTTCATGGTCTGTGTCAGGCTTACCTAACATTTTTTAAAGTGTGAGATTTTTAATTTATGAGCCTAGGAAAGCCAGGAGTAATACACCTTTGCTAGACAGGACATGAGACAGGAACTGCAATAGATCTATATGGACCATAAGAAGATGGGCAGGGATGGTAAGCGGTACACTTTCCACAGTGCTGGCATTTAATTCCTGTACTATATGCTTGGGCAGCCCGGGCATAATACGCAACCGCATGTCCGATTGCCACCCAGTTTCTTGGACATGGAGGCATAAATAAACCTCACAACTGAGCATACTTTGACTTACAAGCTACATGGGTCATTGATATGCATGGATTATTTTTGACATGTTATTCATGGGTTTTTGTATAAAAAGTATAGTACAGTTTAGTATAGTATAGTACTGTATTCGCTGCAATCACATAGGTTACAAAAGATGTACACGTCTACATAAACAGGCACTGGCAGACGTCGGGTCGCATGGTGCAGGAATTAAATGTCTGTACTGTAAGTACATGTAGATGGATTTCCGCCAAGCTCTGGGTTGACATAGAGGTCAGCAGGGAATGGGTATGGATTTTTATCCTGAGACACTTACCAATTGCCTAAGAGAAGGTATGTTATCTTAAACGATGCAATACATCTATTTAGGACTAGATTTTGTCTTCCATCAGTGAGAATCAAGGAATTTCTAGTGGACTAAGCTTGAGATGTTTAGTGTGTACTATATGAAGTACCTTCATAGACTGATTCAGAAAAGATTAATTATGAATTCAACTTGGTCCTACTTTTGTTTAAAACAGATGACCATTGCTATAGTTGTCCCTATACAACCTATGGATATGACTTCGGTTTAGGAATGAAATAGAATCTATCACTAATCATGCATTGTTTAAAACGATAACAACTTTCAGTGTCATATTTAACACGACATGCATTGGCCAGTCTTGCTCATTAGGGTAGTATTACATTTGTGTATATCTCTATAGACTTTCGGTGATGATGAAAAGCAACCTACGGTTCCAATATCAGGTTTGCATTACCATGTCCTGTTATCCATGACATCCCTGAGGGTAGGACTTCCTGTTATTTCTGTTCAAACAGTATGACATGTGGGTCATTCCATGCCAACTCACTCACTTTTTTCCCGGCCCATCTCCGATTTTGATGAAATTTAGCAGACTCGTTGACCCTCCAAGGAGACTAACACACACCAAGGTTCAGCTCATTATCCTCATTATTGAGGGAGCTACAGCACTTCAAAGATTTCTGAAATCTATCAAAATTTTCCACTTTGGTACACATAATATACTTTAACTCGAAAAGTAACCAATTTGTTTACATTTGTGTATATCTCTATAGACTTTCGGTGAGGATGAAATGCAACCTACGGTTCCAATATCAGGTTTGCATTACCATGTCCTGTTATCCATGACATCCCCGAGGGTAGGACTTCCTGTTATTTCTGTTCAAACAGTATGACATGTGGGTCATGCCATGCCAACTCACTCACTTTTTTCCCGGCCCATCTCGGATTTTGATGAAATTTAGCAGACTTGTTGACCCTCCAGGGAGCTACCACACACCAAGTTTCAGCTCATTATCCTCATTATTGAGGGAGCTACAGCACTTCAAAGATTTCTGAAATTTATCAAAATTTCCCACTTTGGTACACAAAATATACTTTAACTCGAAAAGTAACCAACTGATTTTTAAAACCGTGGTACCGTTGGAAAGAGGAGACAATTTCCTTTCCAACAATATGTTACTTGATGACCTTTTGAGACATTTGACCTTTCAAGGTCATTTTCTGAGACCTTGACTTTTGACCTACATTTTCCGAAATACATCACCTTCAGTTTTCCTGAATTTTGGGGTGGAGGTGCTTAGTGATGTAGGTAAAGGGCATGTGAAGTTTGTTTTTAGAGAATTGGGTATTTCTTATTAAAAAGCAGGAAATAGTATTTGGTGTAAGGGTGCATCATACCAAAGCAGACATTTTAATTTCATAATGTCCCTGGCATCGTAAACGAACTGCATATCAATAGCTATTTGTTTTCAAAGACAACCTCAGGCCATTGTACATGTATGTCAAACATATCTGACTCCATCACTGCCTTTTGCCATAAATTATGTAGCCAGTTGATGTCACTAAAATCCCTGGGCAAATTCACCTGTAATTCTTCTTTGACCTATATGAAAATGTGTACAGCATGTACCTTAATGCATTCTTAGTACAATTTAGGTTTCTCTACAAAGCCAATTAACTTTACCTCATCATTATAAGTAACATCTTTTCATACCTAAGGCCAACATTTGTTGAGTATATCCAGGATGATTCTATATCTAAACAACCTTAACTTTTTGAGATTCATCTGAGTTTGAAAAGCGAATATGGTGAAATGTTTCCGGGTGCCAGCTACAGTTGAAGCATTTTCCAGTCTTGCTTTTATTTTTCTCCATGTTTTGCGCGGTCCAAGAATGAAATGGAGGAGCAAGACATTGTATGCAGTGACATCAGTGTAAATTATAGTTTAATGATTCAATCTCCAAGCAACCATTCATCCCTGTGTTGCATACTACTAGGAGAAAAAAACAAAATGCAAAGTGTAAGCTGTGTAAAGGTATCAGATTGCTCAGTTCATGACACTGTTGGCAGGCATCAGAGCTAACTTACCATGCCGGGCAAGTAGTTAATGATTTAATGTAAATTTTGGCTTGCCCGAAATAAGTTCTAACATGCTGGAATGGCATATATTACTTGTCATGGATTTAATGATTTGAAAACCATTTTCTTTTAAATTGTGTTGCATTCTGTTGCATATTTCTGGGTATATTTCTGCATATTTCTATATGAAAAATGTGAAGTGTTCAGAAAATCGGCTTGACCTTTCGGGCAATTGCAAACTAAAATGTACTTGCCCAAAAGCCCTTTCTTTAAAAGAAACACTTGCCAGGGCAAGCAGGCAAGTACTTATGTCGATGCCTGGTTGCGGTAAGCTATTTACTAAACAGACTCATCTCTTTGATCAAAACTAACTTGGAACCTACAAAGATCTACTTTTTCGTATGGTGCTGATGTGCATTATAAGAACCACAAAACTTTGCTAAGTTAGCTTACCACGCTGAAGATTATAATATACCTGCAGAGTGACATTTCGTTGCTACATCACATGTTAAAGTTAAGTGACCATGTGATGGAATTGGAGGCACCCTCAAAGGACTTGCATCCAGAGTTAGTTTGCAGCGACCAGTTGACATTCAAATCCAGAATCCTTCACAACTCTATGAATGGGCAAAGCAAAATCTCACAAGTATCACAGCCATCTTCTGTTCAGCAGACGATATTACAAAACATGGAGAAAAAGTAAAAGCAAGATTGGAAAATTCTATAACTGTAGCTGGCACCCAGAAAGAAATGCATTTCGCCATATTCCTGGAGAACACAAGCTATTAGTGAAACGCTTTTCTAACTCAGATGAATCTCAAAAGGTTTAGGTTGTTAAGGCATATAATCATACTGGATATACTCATCATATGTTGGCCTTAGGTATGAAAAGATGTTACTTATAATGATGAGGTAAAGTTTGCTCTGTAGAGAAACCAAAACTGTATTGAGAATGCATTAAGGTATATGCTGTACAAATTTTCATATAGATCAAAGATTTATTACATCACTCACCAGATTTCCACTTTGTGATTAGTGTACTTTAGTTAAAAGAATTTGTGAAAATCAAACGAACCTTTTGATTTTTTAAAACATACTATCAATTATTCTATATCTAATATAATGTTTATATTCCTAATATAAATTCCAAAGTTAGAATAGGCACATGAGCCTAAAATGTATCGTCGTTTTCCTATCCTCACCTATCCCAATGCAATTAAATTACCCTTTTGCACGGAGATTCCACTTATTAAAATTATATCAGGCTGCGATAAGAATTTTGAACATGGCCTTGGAATAAAGCAAATCATTTACAAATGTTTCCAGTAGAGTATCAATTCTGATAAAACATCACCTACAAGTAGTTCCTTAAAATGATTTCCTTCTGAAGAAATGTCAAGGTACATATATGTTTAACCATTGTAGGGACAAAGTAATTAGGTATAATTCAACACTTCTAAAATAGCTTAATATACTTGTTTATTGTGTATGATTCACTTAAACATTACATGTGGTATGTACAAACGTAGGTCAACCAACATTCATCTAGACAATGACCTGTTTCCAAAACTAGGTCAACCGAACTAGGTCAGGCAAATGTGTGTCCGAAATCAGGTCACTAAACTAGGTCAAACACCTGACCTCATTGAAATGGACTGTCATTTGGTGGTACCTTAAGATAAGATTTCTTGGAGATTGGTTGCTTGGTCTAGTTAACATTTTTTTAAATATATAGGGTGAGGCAGGAGGCAGCACTACTGCAAATTGAACTTTCTGAAAACCTGTAAGAATATCGTTTTTAAGGTGGGCCCAGAGCTTAGAAAGCATGCTACACATAAGATCACCTTCATCTATAACTACTAGGGAGTACATGTACTTGCACCCACTGAAAAAACACCTTTTAGTTGCATCAACTTTTACTGTGTATTTTTTCGTTTTCTGTTTTTGTTTTCTCTCTTATCCTTCCCAGTGACGTAGTGTGTTGCCTAAAGATGTACACATGATACTGAATCAATAGGCCACACAGATAATATAAACTATGATATCAATTAATTGCCCTTTATTAAGGGGACTTGACAATTACAATTAGGTTTTCATTATGTAAGGAGGTGGACCAATAAGTTATACGGGGCTTCTGTACATCCAATGTGGGTTAGAAATGCTGAAAGCTTGTTTTGGCTACCTGCACCTAAAATAAGCTCTGGACCTGCCTCAAGCCATTTATATGTAAAGTGTACACACAATCTGACACATGGAAATATCTTCCAAAGCAATATCTTGATGAATCCCTTAGTGCAGGTTATTGTCCCTGTTGGGATTCAAATTCTTTCTTGAATGTCTTCACAACGGAACTATATAATATTACACAAACTATGTTCAAAGTTCAATAAACAAAGAGCTTTTTTTCAAATCTTTAAAAAGAAAGTTTTGTTCAGAGTTGACAGGTCATGTGTGCTTTCCTAAAGTCAATTGATAAATGTCACACATCTAAAATGTGGCCAGAAAAACAAATTTCCCAGGACTTCGTTCAACAAAGTAAGACCAATTGCAACCGGGCAACCTTAAACAAAACTCATCAAATAGAGAAATTGATGCTTGAAAATTTTTAAAGAGGAAATTTTAAAAGGAATACCGGATAACAAAAACACTCAAGGAAAATATTTTGCTTTGTCATTAAGATATGTCTGAATGTGTTGTGCCATGTTTAAACTTCAGATGTGAAAGGGCACCTTCAAATATAGCACACACTCTGAATGTCAAAATGAGAAAATAGGCAATATGCAGCAATGCAAGAAAACAATTCGAGCTTTGCTATTGTTTGACATTAAGCATTCAACCAATGGGCTAAATGATTGGCTCTACATAGCAACACTATTGTTCCTTTTTACAAAAATGTTTGGATTTAAGTGAAAAAAGATGAGCATATATATATATATATATATATATATATATATATATATATATATATATATATATATATATATATTTATATATATATATATATATATATATATATATATATATATATATATATATATATATATATATATATATACATACATATAAATATATATATATATATTTATATATATATATATATATATATATATATATATATATATATATATATATATATATATATACTTATATATATATATATATATATATATATATATATATATATATATATATATATATATAGTGACATAGTGCCCTGGATATCTATAACTTCATATTAGGCATAAGTGGTACACGTTCAACTTAAGAAGCCAAACAGATACTTCTGAGGAGGAATACGCTAATGCATAGAAAATGTGTTTTGCATTCACGGATGTCAATATCGGAGTGCATAAGGAAGCTGTGGTCTTCAGAAAGGGTGCTTGGTTTTGGATTAAAACAAACTCTTAACTCATGTGTTTATTACAATAGCTTTTTTAAATAGCTACTTTTCTCTTATTATATGGAGAAAAAAATTGAACCAGGTATCTGTCATAAGAAATGATTATGTCTCAACTTTTTAATTATCAGAGACCAAGGGACGAAAATTATCACAAGCCTTTTTTCACTGTGCACCATTTCGCTTTTGCAAGAAAGGTATCAATATTGGGACAAAGTTTACAAATTGTTTTGCTCAGCTACGTTTCTTATTTTTGCCAACTAGTAATAAACTTTGCAATACATAGCAAAATCCTGAATCATGTTAATTCTAAGTTTTATAGCAATAATTGAATAAACACTCTTTTTGATGATATAATCGGCTCACATATTTTGTATAATTTTATCTATGACATCAACAACTCTTTTCAAGACTTACTCTCTCAAAATGAATGCATCAACACACATGATTTGAACAGTCAAAGACGTAATTAAACCTCTTCCTTATCATCGTAGTTATAATCATCATCATCATTATATCTTTACTAGTGTAATTATTGATCCAAACTGTCATGCCTTTCACATACACTAAATACAAATCTTAACAAATAAAGTAAATATACCATTGATGTATATACATTAGAATTAAATATAACAAATACAGTTAGGGTTACAGTTGTAAAAAAGGAAGAAATAGGTAAATAAAAACATCATCCGATGTTTCATGGTTGCCATTTGCTGTACACGTTTGATTAAATCTCCTTCAAAATATATCAAAGCCTTGGCAATAATAAATAACATAAAAACTGACAAAGGTATTTACAAATCAAAGACAAACTCTAGAGCACCTGCAAGCTGGCTGAAAGTTCTGGAGTGAACGGTTTCTATGCCTGGATCTACTTGGGAAGACACGCCATATACAGTGAAATTGCCAAATGAAAACACCTATTGGAAACACGTTTTCCCAGTTTCATTCAATCCTATTCATCCATTGAGAAAAGGACTCTGTCATGGGAACACCTCTTAATGTGAACACCTTTGCTCTGGTTGCGAGGTGTTCACATCTCAGAGGTTTCACTGTAAATTCAAACCTGCTATGAAAGACCACAGACGGTATCACTTAAAGGCTGCACTAGGTGGTCTTTTTGAACAGGTGGAGTATGGTTCATTTAGCATTGGATGAGTTTTAGACAGGTCAAATATCTTAACCATACCAATGCTAAGGCTACTTTCATCCAAAGCACAATGATGCAAAGAGTTTTGTTTAGATGGTTTTCAAAAGTATTTGCTGGACGAAAGTAGCCTCAGCATTGAAATGGTTAAGGAGAGGTTTTACTAGGAGAGGTTAATCCCTTCTTTGAAACTGGAATATGGGGTATCACCTACTCAGAAGCCTTACTATACAACACTGTGTAAGGAGTGCATCTAAAACAAAATTATTCTCAAATCTTCTCACAAGGGTGTATATCATATCATTCATCGACAACATTTGCATATACTTTTCTCCTTTATAAAAGACAGGTGGGAATTCTTACATTCGCTGGCATCCTATCAACAGCCCAATAGCACCAAAATCATTATAAGCACGTTTAATGCAACATACTAAAAATGGAAATACAAGACAAAGATTGGCATAATTGAAAGAAACAATGCTCACAGGCAATAAAAATGTTGACCAAACAATATTATTCCCACTAGGACCTACTGAATTCCTTTCTTTTCCACAGTTAAACAAATACTGCTTTTTCTACATTGCATTTTTAAAATGAGCAACTGACCATTCAGTTTAGTCGAGGTTAGTCGCATCTCACTGGTAAGCTTTTCCTATATAGAGGCCATTATAAACAGCTGCGAATTACTGAATTTCTGAACAAATAAAGTACCTAGTTATGGTCAGTGCATCTTTGTATGATGTATGTTCTAGCCTCAGAGTTGCAGTTCTTTAACAATTTCAATAATACTGTAGAATGGATAACTTTTCCATGTAACAATTTTCCCGAATTTTTCATTTTGGGGTGTTTCCGTTTCTAATATTTCCTAAGAGAGGCCATATGTCTTTCTCCGTTTCTAATTTTCCTGATTCACGTAGATTTTAAATTTTAGTATACCAAAGAGTAAATATTAATGGGTAAGGAAAAGGATTTCTCCGTGTCTATTAAGTCCAAACATGTACTGCAGTGCTTTTTCCTGTGTTGTATATTCCCATTTGAAAGCATTCGGGGAAAAACGGAAAAAATAAAACTCAGGCAAAAATTAGTCATTCTACAGTAACTGTACTCTTCCTATATCATGCATATTATTTTCTTTAACCCTTCAAATGCTGAGGCTAATTTCGTCCAAAGAATAAGGATACAAAGATTTTTGGAAACGATTTAAACCCTGTATGTCATGTTAGTACACATCGGATAGCTCTCACTGAGTACTTTTAGATAAGTGCCCATGTGCTAGGCTTTCAGCAGTTTCTCAGTTTTTTGCATCATTTGGTATTGACCAAAGTAGCCACCAGCAGCATAAGGGTTGATAAAATACCTGCATACTTGTCCAAATATGGGAGACAATTGGTGAAGAAAGAGTGCATAGACAGGGGGATTGAGGGCTTATTTGGTAAAGGAAGGGCTGGCTATGGTGAAGTGGAAGGCATTAGCATATCTGTTAATAGTAACCATTATGGAAATCAGCTTGTGCTAGTAAATGCGCTTTTCAATACTCAAAAGCAGCATAAAAAAACTTATTCATACTAGCAGCATGAAAAATACTGAGTCACAAAAAAGCTAGACCAGGCCTTCAAAATCATTTTGTCTTCAAAAACCTTTTGCTGACGATTCTTGGGTCAGAAAGACATCCTGTCCATAGACAATCACCTTGGGACGCTACAGGTAGAAATGGTTTAAGATTAGGTTGGGAAGGTTTGCTGGAGATTTGGGAACAACCTTGCCTGTGAATGATGGTCCACCATCTTGAGAGAGTGAACATGGCACCTGCAAGGATACTCCACACTGTTTTAATCCATTCATTCCAGTAGTGCTATAGATAGACCTCAGGAATAACCTTTATGCTGCTGGTGGCTAATACAAAATGATGCAAAAACTCTGAAGAATGAATGAAACCCTGGCACATAGGTACTCATCTGAGAGTACTCAGTGAGAGTTATCCAATGAATACCAACCTGACAGGGTTTAAATGGTTTTCGAAAATCTTTGCATCCTTGCGCTTTAGACCAAAGTAGCCTCAGCATTGGAAGGGTTAAGGTTATATCTCTAAAACAAAACCATTTTCCCGATTTTTTTTGAGAATTGTAGGTAAGAAGTCAACCTATATTATCTCAAATTGAAGAGACTGTGCATTCCTTTAAATCCTGGGCCATTGTCATCATGACAAGTATCAAAAATGCAGACAATCTCTTGTAGAACTCTGAACAAGAATTGGTTAGCAACCAGTTTATCTAATTGTTAACATCTACAATTTGCTTGATATTTTTTTCCTTTTAAGTCACATACTTCAATATACCATCCACCAGTACTGCGAGTCTTCACATCATTATATTACATATCAATACCATATAAGGTTAAAACACGGGGAAGCAGCCTTTCAATTATTTCCAACCCATTCATGCCTGTAGCCCTGAACTGAAGTTGAAAATAATGTTGATCGTCACTCATCTTACAACTCTGCTAGAAATAGTTTGAAGTTAATTGTGCTTTTTCACAAAGTTATTTTCACAATTGATGAATTGCCAGATGACACTTTTCCAGGTGAGCTTGGGGCATGAAAGGGTTAAAGATACACACATAAGACAACAATCAATCTCACTGCAATATTGAACAGTACATGCTCAGGGTGCCAAGATGGTCCGACAATGGGAACCTCACAACAATGCAAGGCGACTATGGGCATTTGCCACTTTGCGATATAGTTCAATTCAACCGTTGGAAAGGTACAGTTTGGCCAACGGTCTTGCATACCTTTTCTTTTTTTTAAGAGAAAATGCATGAAATTAGCATAATTAAAACTGGGCATGTGAGAAAGTTACCAGTGACTTTGGGTCAGGCGGTGGTTTTCGCTGGCTACTCCGATTTCCTCCACTACTTACAATTGGCTAGTCACAAATTAGACACATAAATGTGACAAAAACGAATTTCCAAATTCCAGGATGATTATAAAGAATACCAAGCTATGATGTTTTTTGTAAAAAAATGGCTAATGATACTGCATATAGTTACTGCTGATTGGTTTAAAGTTGATAGTTTAACACTGCATGTTACTGCACATTCCACTTTTAGAACACAAGAGTATAATGATGCATATGCCTTTAACCCTTCCAATGCTGAATCTACTATCGTCCAAAGGACAAGGGTGCAAAGATTTTTGAAAATCATCTAAACCCTGTCATGTTGTCATTGGAAACCTCTCGCTGAGTACTCTCAGACGAGTACCCATGTGCCAGGGTTTCAGTCATTTTTCAGGTTTTTTGTATCATTTTGTATTGGTCAAATTAGCCAACAACAGCGTAAGGGTAATTCAGGAACTCTGTCATAATAAGTTGCTTAGTAACAGAACATCAGAAGCAGATCCAGCCTCTATGCACCTTTTTTTCTATAGCAACCCATTAGTGTCCACTGGGTGACAACGAAGTCGCATACCTGTCAGCATTCACCAACCCAATATCAGGAGATTCTCAACAATTATCTGTTGGAACCTTTTTTGTGGCATTTTCTTTAGTTTCTTTCTCATACTTAATCCAAGATTCTACCTTTAATTGGCGCTGTCATAGAGTTGTAGCTAAATCAGTTCCCCAGTTATGTATAACCTACGTCCTAGGGGACTTGAGTAACAGTTTCCGGTGTCTACAGAATATATTGATATCAGTATATATACATGACACCCTCAAGCCCTCATTAGTCTGGTGCATACAACCCACACATCCTCTCTCATCAGACCCTAATCATGACCAGCTGAAGCCCTCATTAGTCGGGTGTATACAACCCAAACATCCTCTCTCATCAGACCCTAATCATGACCACCTAAAGCCATCATTAGTCGGGTGTATACAACCCAAACATTCTCTCATTAGATGTTTTGTCAGGGATGTAATTCCACCTCCCAAGGTATTGTCAAAGCTACAGCCCCAGGTTATTTGGTCCCCTCTAACTAACTTCCTTTAACCCATTCGTATCTCTAGTAGCCATGCATGTTATGATTATTTTGCTGATATCTTTACTACTGGAGCAATTATTAAGAATTATAATTCAAGGAGAAATGTGACCTACAACTTTCTCCTTAAATATTAAGTGAATGTGGGCATATTCCCGAGATTTTGTAAACTGTATCATTAGGACCAGAAAACAGAAGTTAAGAGTATCTCCTGGCGTGAGTGAGTTTAAAAATATCATTATCATTACCCACCTCATGACTTAAATGATGGGCCTCAGTTAACCTGTTTATTCCTACCATGCGCTAAAACATACTGACTAGTTTGGCTATACCTCAAGATATGGGCAAGAGCAATATTTGGAAAATATTACCGCATTTTTCCGATTAACCGCATGGTGCGGGTAGAGGTTGGGAAAATTTTCTGTAGAAGGGATGTTGGCAATCTTCCGTTTTACCGCACACCTCAATGATTGCCGATCAGAGAGTATTGATCGTTATTGCGCCTTTCCGCTCTTGCTGTTCAGTTTGCTTAGAGTCAGTTAGACGTTTGCAGCATGTGAGAAGATCGTTAATTGGCCAATAGTATGATCATGCAGCGAATATGAACAGTGAGAGCGCGAAAGAACTGCTGAAATTGCGGAATTCAGCGCTGGTTTGCAGACACGGCAAGAGGAAAGGTATGTGATTTCGCCTTTCTTACTTCTTCTGGGGGGAAGTTTTTACAAGTTTTTCACGACAGTTGCGCTGGCCATTCCCTCTCTAACTGTGAAAAATAGGCCCTGTGCGCTTATTCGGGCATGTGCGCTTAATCGGAAGAATATGGTAAGTAAAGATGTTGCCCATCCAGCAGGCTTCTTTAGGGCCTGCTCTGATGGCTGTGTGATCTAATGCGCTGCCACTGACTGCACGCTGTCTCTCACCACAACCTGGGTTCGAATTTCTTGAGAAAGTTGCCAGTGATTTACGGTTAGGCAGTGGTTTTCGCCGGGTACTCCGGTTTCCTCCACTACTTACAACTGGCTATTCACTAATTAGCCACAAAATGGCACATATGTGACGATAAACAAATTTTTTCAAATTCAAATATTTCGTAACTATATTTTATGCTAATGAATTCCATCCATGTTATGATATACAAAAACACTCAGCTGTTCCTCTCTCACAGACAAAAACATCTTTTCTTAATGATACTTATAGGAAAATAATATGTATAATTTAGAACTCCCGTAGTTTAGAATTTTTTTCCAGTCCACCGATTTTTTCAATTTATCACACTCACATAGGTACCTTTTAGTATATCGTACTTTTGTGAACACCCTATCTTTCCAGTATATCATCAATGGGCACCCCATCTTTTAGAATCTGATTGATGCACTTTGCTATGAAAAGATGCACCTCAGCATTTGAGCGATGCACGTGCATCTATGCAAACTGGCGTGGATCCGCACCTGAACATCTTGACGAACTGAGCATGACTGATCACACCATTAATAAGAAAGAACCGGTAATTTATTGTTTTTCACAGCAATAAGAAGAAGTCCTGAGAGTAGGTCCTGGCACCAGTGATGTACAAGCATATAAGCTGAAGGAATTATTACCACGTCCCTCCTCTAAAAGTCTAACCACCAAGTTAGGTACTGCGTTTGGTGGTTCATACGATTTTAGCATTTTTCATACATGTATGAATTTCAAATCTCAAATTTTGTATCTTCTGTTAAATAGGCAAAATGTTTGTTTTTGTATTTTTAAACCCTTCCAATGGTAAGGCTACTTCCGTCCAAAGCATAAGGTTGCAAAGATTTTTGATAACTTATTTAAACCCTGTCACATTTGTATTCATTAGATAGCTCTTGCTGAGTACTCTCTGATGAGTACCCATGTGCCAGGGTTACAGTCATGTTTCAGCTTTTTTTGCATCATTTTGTATTGTCAAAACTCACCAGCAGCAGCATAAAGGTTAATCATATGAATGCTAGATTTTTGAAACATCGATTCCTATTTTCAGATCTTTGAAGACTGGTCCAGCACCTACCGTACTTCTCCATGGAAGCCACATAGTACATAGTAGAATCACACAGTATCCCATTCATGCCAATTCCCCTTCATGATGTGTTTTCTGGATTCATGATTCTTTTGAAAACAACTTAGGTATAAAGCATAAAATCAGAAAATATTGAAAGGAGAAGTTTATAGTGTTTGAATAAACATCTCTCCTTTCCAAAATAGACTTTATTACAGGAAGATATTTCCAAAAGGATCAGGTTTTTTGGGTGCTAGAGGCATGAATGGGCTGAATACATATTTCACCGGATTACCCTTCATTTCCATACTTGATACCGTGTTAATATTGCAGCAGTTTAATTAATGCATATTTTTCACACCTCTCGAGTTAGCATTTATCAAACTGCAAACTATTAATTTGACATCCAATCCCTAATTACTAGTACAAAACACTGACATGATCGCTTGTCATCCAAAACCAGTATGCAATAATCAAACTCTGTGCATTAAAGGCAGTTGCTTGTCAAGTGCATTATTTTCTATGTGCAATATTAACACTGTATATAGTATATACATGCATATATGTGATCATACAGTCAAACCTACTATAAAAGACCACTGAATATATGAGTGCTCTTTCGAGACGGATGCCTGTTGCTAACATCCTTCAACATGCACTGAACATGTTCTTTTTTCTTCAAGGCGGTCTTTGCTGTCATGAAATACCTTAATTGCCTTAGATGAATAAAAGAATGGATATGTAGCGAGAGACCAGTTACTATATACACTAAAGTGAGGGCCTGGCTATATCATGAGACTCGAATCTGGAGTGAGAGTGACGTCACTAGGAGAAAAAGACCAATGAGGGCTCTCGTATCGTTTACATTACAGAGAAACTTGCGCACCTATATGCGCAGAACACAACTTTTGGGCTTTTCGCCGCAGCCAGTCTTACTAGCTGGTTTCATATCCACTTGTTTTCATTTATCTAAGATGTTACATATTTCACTTCATCAGATGCTGTGAGGTCTTTATTGACAGGGGTTCTTACTATACAGGTGGTCTCTCATGCAGGTTTGACTGTATTTCATGGTTTAGAAAGGCACGGCTCTGGCCCTTTAGGCAGCTTTGCAATATATCCAATGCACAACATTTACCGACATTCATGATTCACTTCCAGAAATATTAATATTGTAAAAACACTTCATATTTAATAGCGGGAACTATGCATGTTGGTCTAGAAATGCCAAGTTTAATTACATATTTCTTTTGGACCTTATATACCCAATGTTCTCTGAGTGAATACCTTGTAGTCAAGTGTAACATGCAGTAAAATAAGATTAAAAATATTCAAAATGTATTTTAGGAATATCTTCCAAATAAACACATGTTTTTGAAAATAGACTTGAAAGGAAAACACAACCAAAAACTTTTTCAAATGTTTGTTTGAGTAGCTCGATTATATGGTTGTTTTTAATGTTGTTTTTAATTATGATAGATCAACGATGACAATACATATTCCCAACTTGATTGTTGGCATTTTCACCTGGTCTGGGCAAACTGTAGAGCAGTGTAGCACTTGTGTCAGTGACCCTACGTTTAAATTTTCTTTTAAACAGAATTTATATCGTTAACTATATTTTTACAGCAAATACCTGCATATGTGAAAAGCCGATTTAATTTTCCCACCAAAGTGTAGTTGAAAATTACTAAAAAAAAAAAACCTTAAGAAATGGAGCTGCTAAAATATTCCATTGTTATCATTTTCTTTGTTAAGAATTTCAACTTTAGGGAGAAAGTCCTTGGGAAATTTCAGAATTTCTGAATATTATTCTCACTATTTCTAGGAACATTAAACTACCTTTGGAAAATACCAACTTTCTTTGAAGACCTTTGCTACAATTTAGTTCAGATTCCATCTTTAGTAAACTGCATTTTTGGGGCGTCTTTTTAGAGAGTTAAAACTTAAAATGTTAATTCCCCTATCACACAATAGCTGGTTGTTCTAGTAGAGCTTGGCTGTTCTATTATAATAAGTGGGAATCCTATGAAGCTTGCTTTCTAGTTGCACAGTCCGTTTTAACCACTGGCCCGTTTTCTCGTCGAAATATTCTTCCCATTCGACATTCTCATCCTCTTCTGGTGATGATTCAATGTCTATGGGCTGCCCGCGACTGTTGTAACGTAAATCCCTGTCGGACCAGCGTTGATTTCCACGACGGAAGCTATTGTTATTATTCTCCCTAAACACTCGACCATGGGATTGCGTTTTGTACACCCGAACCCACTGGCCAGTGATGTCGTCCAAAACTTCTTCATACTCCCGGGAATCGTTCTCCTTTTCCTGCTCAATCCCGTTTTCTATTGGCACTATTTTTTCCACAGTTACCCATTGTCCGGTGGCGGGGTCGGTGTACTCCTCTATGATAACCTCGTATCCTTGCGAGCCAGCTGTGGCCGCAATCGTATCAGTACGCAGAACTTTACTTTCCTGAGAACTGCCCATATCGTCATCCCTGGTGACGGTCTTTGATGTATTGACCCACTGACCGGTTGCGGTGTCGAAATATTCCTCCTCGACCACTTCATAAGTCTTTGTCTCACCCACTTCAATTTCTTCCTGGGGAAGTGAGGGGGGTAAAGTCACTGCATGTTTTGCCACGGAACGACTGAAGGTCACCCAGGCGCCCGTTTTGGGGTCGCGATATTCCTCAAGGACTTCTTCGGTGTCCTCAATTTGAGTGGTATACTCCTCGCAAGATTCCTCTTCGACTCCTTTTCTCACCTTGGTCCGCCGTCCATTTTCATCCATAACCTCCTCATACTCCTCCTCCTTGTTTCCATACTCCTCATTTTTCGTTTCAGCAAATTCATTCACAACCTTTTTGCCACGCACCCACCTCTGAGAGATAACATCAAAATATTCCTCTTCAAATTCCTCTGCACTTATACTGTTGCTTTGAGGTCTCTCTGTTGTAAACGAGTCTTTTTCAACCTCTTCAGTCCACTCACGTTTTTGTGGAATACTTTTCTCTTCTGTCCATTCTTTCGTTTGCCAGCGATCATTTTGAGGTTCCCTATTCTCATTTCTCCAATTACGAGATGAGTATTGGTAATCATCACGAATAGGAGTGCTTTGTTCTTCGCTCCATTCATCTGTTTTCCATTCATCCTGTGCGATTTTGTTCTCTTCTGTCCATTCTTCCGTTTGCCAGGTGCGATCATTTTGAGGTTCTCTTTTCTCATTTCTCCAATTACGAGATGAGTATTGGTAATCATCACGAATAGGAGTGCTTTGTTCTTCGCTCCATTCATCTGTTTTCCATTCATCCTGTGCGATTTTGTTCTCTTCTGTCCATTCTTCCGTTTGCCAGCGGTGATCATTTTTAGGTTCTCTATTCTCATTTCTCCAATTACGAGATGAGTATTGGTAATCATCACGAATAGGAGTGCTTTGTTCTTCGCTCCATTCATCTGTTTTCCATTCATCCTGTGCGATTTTGTTCTCTTCTGTCCATTCTTCGGATTTCCATTCTTCCCGAGGAGTATTTGTTTCTTCTGTCCATTCCTCATCTTGGGGTATAGGTTTTTCTTCTGTCCATTCTTCTGTTTTCCATTCTTCTTGAGGGACATTTTTCTCTTCTGTCCATTCTTCAGTTTTCCATTCGTCTTGTGGAACATTTCTCTCCTCTGTCGTTTCTTCATAGACATGTTCACCACGAGGTATAGGTTTCTCTTCTGTCCATTCATATGTTGTCCGTTCTTCCTTTGGTAATCTACTCTCTTCGGACCATTCCTCAAAAACATGTTTATCCTGTGGCATTTTTGTTTCTTCAGTCCACTCTTCATAGACATCTTCATCACGGGCTGCAGAAACAGGGGTTTCCTCTGTCCATTCTTCATAGACTAACTCATCCTTTTTCTTCCTTTCTTCTTGCGGAACCGGTCTTTCTTCTGTCCATTCTTCATAAACATTTTCGTCTTCGGAGATGTTTTTCTCTTCTGTCCATTCTTCGGTTTTCCACTCGTCCTGCGGTATACTTTTTTCTTCCGTCCATTCCTCGTACACGTTTTCATCATCTTGAGGGATCGGTTTCTCTTCGGTCCATTCCTCAGTGTGCCACTGCTCCTCTTGTGGAATCTGCCTTTCCTCACACCATTCATCATAGACGACTTCATCCTGTGGAATGTCTTCTTTTTCTATTTGTGGGACTCTAGTTTCTTCTGTCCATTCCTCATAGACGTTCTCGTCTTCCTCTACCTTAGTTTCCGTCTCGCGTGATACCGCCTTCTCCTCACTCCATTGTTCTGTCTTCCACTCATCGGTGTTAGTAGGAATGGCGGTCATCTCAAGTTTCCTCTTAGCCTTCATTTTAGAGCTCATACCGTCCCAGACTCGGAAGCAGATATCAATGACGAACTGCCGAAGGTGCAGAATCCATGCAACACCGTAGTTTTCATTCGCGATCGTTTTATCCTCCTGGAAGTAGCCCGAGATACCGAAGCAGTAGGCAGCCTCTGGGTACATCTTCATTGCCATGAGGGCGTAACCCAGTAAAGAATGGAAGAGACCGTAAGACGTTCGGGTGACGTCCTTATAGAGATTGACAATGGGGTCCTCGCCGAACTTGTAGAGTTGTAGCCGGGCAAAGCAGAGGACTATCAGGAATTTCGCCATGATGCTCGAGGGTAGAGTGCAGTCTTCCATGATCAGTGGCTCCATCTGTAGGCGCTCGAGCAAAATGACAAACTCGAGGGGACTGTAGATGACCTCGGTTTCCTCATGATCGCAACGAAGTAGATCGTCCAGACTTATCGCTGCCTCATCATACTTTCCCTGGTAGATGAGGAAATTTGCATAGCGCACGGTGACGTTTGAGTTCAACTCCAACTCCATCGCCTCCTTGAAGTACTGATCAGCGAGATTCATGAATGATTGTTTTTCGTGCTCTGTCTCCATCGTTGTTGCTTTTACGTGGTACATGCTGGCGAGATTCGCCAAAGTTGCGGACATTTCTGGACCGTACGGACCGTGAGTCTCTTTGTACTGATCAAGACATTCTACGTAGCAATCTATGGCGCGATCGACGTCGCAATCTAGGGTGTGGACGATGCCCAGCTGGTGAAGCATGCTGACAAGGTCTCCTTTAATGTCATCCTCCAGAGTCTTCTGCAGTTCCAGAGCCTTTTCGAGGTTCTCGGCTGCATTTTGATAATCCTTCATTGTGACATGCACGTTTGCCGCACTATTGAGTAACTGGTTCTGCAGTACCCTCGACCCTTTATCGGCCACGTAGCTGAGTGCTTCCTCGTAGTACTGCAGAGCGCTTTCGTTCTCCTCCATGGTCGAGTAAGTATCCGCAAGGGTACGGAGGACGCGCACGAGTTGTTTTAGTTCTGGAGTTTCCATGTTGACGAGGAGAGCCCGAGCGACCAGGAGATAGTGGATAGATTTGTCAAAGAAGTTCACAGTACTGTAGGAGTAGCCGAGAGTGAAGAGTGTTTGGACGACGATCCACATTTTCTTAGGTTCGAGTGTTATGAGATGGTCCTTATGGAGGCGTGTGTAAATTTCAAATGCCTTTAGGCACCAGGCAATGCTGCGATAATGCTGCTTCATGGAGTAGTAGGTGATCCCCAGTAGCGATAAGGTGAAGGCCATTTCGAAGGTCGCGTCATCCGCGCCATAGACGTGGTTATGAATGACGTGTGCACAATCAAACATGGCTGCCGCTTTCGGGTAGTTGTGCAAAAGGAAGTTTGCGACACCCAGCATGGACATCACATGGGCATTTTCCGGAAGTGAAGTCGAACCGAACATTTTTCTGAATAAATCCAGCGCCTCTTCGTAGTATTGTACGGCTCTATCATAGTCCCCTACGGCTACGCTACAGTCGCCTAGTCGGGTGAGAGACTGGGCGAGCACGCAGTGGTAGTCATCGGCATCGTCCGGGAACTGCACGACACGCATGATGGAAATAGCATGGCTGAAGCAGGTGGTGGCCTCGGAGACGCTCACGTTGTAGCTCTCCTCGCGATCATCGTCTTCATCATCATCGCTATCATCCTCGTCGCTGCGCGTGAATTCCGGCTTCTCGTCCGCCTCCTCATCGTCCTCATCCAGTTCTTCCTGTAGACAGCCCATCACCTGATGCGCAAGAGTGTTCTGCTCAAAATGGAGGCTGAGAAAAGCGATGCCAAGTTCCAGCCAGGTGCTGGCCACGTGGAACTTGCTGTCCGTCTCCCCTGATGCACTATAATGCTTCATGGCTTGGTGCATGAGGGTGTACCCACTCATCACATCACCCTCCTTGCATTTTATGATACCCAGATTTTTCAGGACGTTTCCTTTGGCCGTACGCACCATTCCTTGGTTGGATTCATCCTTGATATCCTGAAGAACGACAAACGCCCTTTCGAAAAGATGGATCGCATCCTTGTAGCGATTTTCCAGCACAAGTTTATCTGCCAGTTTCATGATCGCCTGCGCCAACGTGAAGTGCATTCTCTGTTCGGTGACGGGAGATTTCAGTTCAGTGGCGCCCTCTTCACTGCTGCTGGAAGATAGAAGGAGAGACTCCCGACTGAAATCGAAGCGAAAGCTCTCCGTTATCGGAGAGCGTTCTTGGAATGTTTCGAAACCACAATCGCCGGGATCGGGAGAAAGATCAGATTCATCAATGTCCTCAGGTCCATTGCCGCGGAGAATTCTCATGATTCCTGTTCGGTGGTCTTCCTTGGCACCACTTTCTATGACAATTGTTTTTGTCTCAACGTGTCCGTTACCATTATGGTCAAGCGAGGGAATTTGTAGTTTGTTCCTCGCACCGTTCCCATTCGGAACTCTCCTACCATTGGTTGACTTAAGCCCTCCAGGGGAGCTGCTGCTGCGTCGTTCACTGCCTTCGAAAAAGTCATGGGAATCGGTGGCCCCACCTGGGGACATGTCGTTACGATTCTCGTATTCCCACACATCGCTGCCTTCGGACATGGGAGAAAGTTGGTCGATTTTATCACAGATACCGTCCTCCTCAGGTATATCCTCCGCACTATCGGACGTGGAAGAGTCCGGTTTCGAACCCATCTTCAACCTTTTGGCGAAAATATCCGTAATGAAGCGCTGTGATTGAGAAGCCAAAGGTGACAGTTTTTCTATGGTGGGCGAGAGTTTGATCATGGTGGCTTTCGAAAGTTTCCCCGATTTCTGGAGGCGAGAAAAGGCAGTTAGATCCGATGTTGCACGCAGCTCCTCCATTTTATGGGTCACAAAACTACGAATTGCACTGATTTTTTCCGGGGTGATCTCAAAATCACGCCGTTGTTCCTCATTGGATGAGTCATCCGTATCGTTCGTATCTTCCGTAGTTTGTTGCTCGGAGGTGGTATTTTCCGCGGATTTGTGGTTTCCGTTTTCCTCCTTTTCGGGAGTTCCGCGTATCTTTTTCACACAGTAAGCCTGCAGATCTGCCAGCCAGAGGGAGCCGGCTTGAGATTCATGGGTTCGACCCACGGTCAATAAAAACTCATACAGAGACCTCATGAAACAGTCCTCCAACACACGTAACTTTCCATTCAACACTTTACGCTTGTTGCACAACCAAAGTCGTTTTTTCCGTCGAGCGCCGATGTGGCTGCGATCACATTGCTCGATCGCCTTGTGGTAAAGTGAAATGGCTTGCACGTACAGGAAATGCCACTCCATATTATCACGGGTCGAGTTACCACGACGATGGTTGGAATCGGCCAATCCCGTCAAAGCCCGGATTAAAAGTTCATCTCTTTTGGGGGTTGTTTCGACCACACTTTTGATGATGTTTACGAATATTTCCTCGGCATTTTGGAGGCGATATTTATCGAGCATGACTTGGGCTTCATCCATCAGCTGCCAACATGGATCGTTGGCCACATCCTCCTCGCTTTCACGGTCCTCCATGGAATCCATGTCGTCACTCTGAAAAACACAAAGAATATATGAATTACTGATTTGATATAAACATTAAGTTAAGTTGATAAATAAATGCAAATCACATTGAAAAATACAAAGAATATATGAATTACTGATTTGATATTAACATTCAGTATAATGGTTAATGCTTTACTTAGTTTATAAACAATGCTGATTTGATATTTGCATTTAGTATGCTTAATGCTTTACTTAATAAATAAAATAAATGTAAATCACATTGAGAAATGCAGGGAAAATGTGTATCATTATTTTCAATTGAAATTGGGTGTTGTAAAATGTAAAGATTTCCTTAACTAATTAAATGAATTGAAAAAATATATTGAAGAATTCAAAAATTAACAATACTTATTCTTCATAAGTATCTCATAATATTGAATAATTCACTCCTTAAGTAACTTAAAATGAATAAATTGTTACATAAATGAATGGGACAATAAATCAATCCTATAAACCAATTCATCAATTGATTAGAGACATATCAACAAAATAGTTAGGCTGTTTTGGCTACTATAGGTATGAATGAGTTAATTTCTATGTGACAGAAGGGGATGTTTGCAATCAAACAAACAGAAATGCCTGGGATGCCTTAATGAATGTCTCAATGTGTTGTTCATTGTCAAAATAAACAATGGACATATTGTTCACTGTCCATTGGCAAACCTATCAGACAACTATAGAAATTGTTTGCCATGTTTTGCTTTATTCTCTGGTGATGTCATTTCTAAAGATACTCTATCATCTGGCCTAGATTTCTAGGATGTCATATGTACTTCTATGTGATGTTATTTCAGTAACCAGGTACCAAATAGTCTAGGTGCATGGCCATAGTGGTTAATTCTGTTAACACTTATCTCACCAGGGGAACGGAGGACTCAGTTTGAGTATGACTTAAACCGAGATAGGAGAACCAGGATATGCCATCCATTACCATTCCTGGTGCTACACCACAACACAGAAGGGAATTCCAACTCTTAACACTTCCCATGCTAAGTCTACTTTCATCCAAAGCACAAGGGCAGAAAGATTTTTGAAAACCATCTGAACCCTGTCATGTTGGTATTCATTGAATAGCTCTTGCTAAGTACTCTCAGATGAGTACCCATGTGCCAAGGGAAACTTTGAGCATGACTGGGTTAAATCATGTCATGCAGAAATGGCTACACATTCTACACATTGCCATCAGTCGGTTATGACAGGCACACACTTGAGTGCTCTCTAGTAAATCTTTGCACCTCTCCCATCACCCCTGAACTACTAATCCTCTAGTCAAGCATGTATAAACTGCCTCTGAAATATGATAAACTTCAATGATCAGATGATTAGGATAAGCAAAACTTGACTGGCATAACATGCAATCCTGTCAGTAGGACCTAGACTCAATCTTGACAGTCAGACTTAGCCCTTCCAATGCTAAGGCTACTTTTATACAAAGCATGTGGGTGCAAAGTTTTTTGACAAGCATTTAAACTCAGATGAGTACCTATGTGCCAGGGGTTCAATCATTTTCAGTTTTTTTTGCATCATTTTGTATTGGCCAAATTAGCCACCAGCAGCATAAGGGTTAGTACCTCGAAAAAGACCAGACTATGAAATAAAGACAGCTAAAGTAAAGCACCTTTCATGTTTCCCAGGTGAAACGTTAATCAGAAGGAAGCCAACCTACAACTCTCATCACAATATCTTGAAATACAAGTTATTGACAGTTAAGATGGCACTTTTAAAGTAGTGATCTATCTAGTGATCATGAATAGGTTAGTTTACCTAGCCTCATAATATTATTCTTTATTTCAAGAGGACTTCCGAGCACGAATGCTCATAGAATACTTCTCAGTTAACCCATTCATGCCTAAAGAGATCTCCTTGACAATTGTGGTCAGGACCAATACTACTTTCAAGAATAATTTCAAATAAATTATCAATAGGAAAAAAATTGAAAGAGAATTGTTAAATATTTTCTTAAAAAAATGCTTTTGTTGAAAAGAAATCACCAAAATGGTAATGCAGTTTTGAGTGGAACGAGCATGGACAGGTTAACGATAAAGCTTTAAAGTGAAACGAGAATAACTTCCATACAAAATGGCAATATTTGTATGAGGACCTTGACAAAGCATTCTCCTGGTGAGTTTGAAAAATACATTGTCCTAATGATAATGTATCATATTGTATATGAATAAAAATCATGGACATGATTGCAGAAATTAAAAATAAAAATACAACCTGGTCTACTCAAGAGGTTTCATTAGCTGCATCTCCAAAATTTCATGATTGTCTCAAATGTTTCACACCATGAATGGGAATGGTTTCAGGTACACATGCATGTTGTACAGAATAGAGCACATACAACCTGCAGTTATCATGAAATGTTACCATCCTTTGCTGCCATCTGGTGGCTGTAGTAGAAACTATTTTCATGTACCTAGTGAACTTATTGCAGATAACCAAGCTTACAATGAAATGCTGAAGAGAAGATAGGACCAGCTTAGATAAAGAAAATGCTGGAGGGATACAAAACCCTGCCAAATTGTTAAGATGACTATCACACTCATTCAATGTTAACTATAGTAGTAATTGTTTTACCTTTAATAACTCTGTATACACAATCTATTCATGAGATCTCCATAAAAATTTCATCTGGACCTATATGAAACTTACTTGTGAATTCAGGCAAATTATTTGAATAAGTGTTGTTATGGTTCTAATCAATGGCCTTCTGTAAAAAGCTATGGCTAAGGACATATCTCCTTAAGCCATTAATTCTCACAGCAGCCAAAGGCAGCCTAACAATTTTGATGAAAACGTGGAGGCAAAAGCATAGTTAGGAAAATATTTGATAGGGAAATGTTAATCAGGACATGAATAACAATTCTCCTTCAAATATTTTGTAAAAGAATTGTCAATTCATAAGCTATTGCCAAAAGTAGCATAGATCCAGACGGAAATTCCTGGAGAAAGTAGTAATGGGTTTAAAGGCAGGATATTTTGAGGTGTTACTGGCATGATAAGGTTCAGAAATCACAACTTCACCATTAGTTTCTCTCAACAACTTTCAAGGCCACACATTAAAATCCCCTATATTTCCCTTTGAGCTATCTACTTGACCCTTATAACTAGTCAGGTATGAAATGACCTTTGTGAACCCATAACTCCCCTTATGGGCCCCTATTGTGCTTCATTTCAGGGTGGGATGTTCTAGTACAAGATAAATGATGTTCCACAGATTTTGTGGTCACGCCAACCATAAATCTTGCCTTTGTTGGTATGATCTGCCCTATTTTAGTTACTGAACCTGTTCATAGAGGGCAGTGAACTACTAAGGATACAGGATTAAAGGGAGTCACCTGAATGAATGGAAATATCTATTTGGCATATATCATATTGTCAACGCTTCCGGTTGCCTACACTTTGCAAACAATACCATGAAATGAAGTGGCACTTACAGGATAAAGTTAAATTGAATAGAAAAGCACTAAGTGATGATTATAGAGAGTGAGAACTACGTAGGTAATAGTTGACGGTCTCGTACGGACCTGTTACGGACCCGTCAACTTTTACTTTAGTAAATATAGAAAGAAAATGATATAAGACAAACTAAGGTAGAATCATGAGGTGTTTTTATGTGGGAAATATGAGATAATGCCATGATCCCCAAGATAGTGATGATAATGATAATGATGATGATGATGATGATAATGATGATAATGATGATAATGATGATATTGATGATAATGATAATAGCAGTAAGAAGGGAATTATGTTGATATATATAAGGAGGTACTTCTACAGTCAGCATGGGTGGTAAGTTTGTACATATAAACTAAATTACAACTACTGTTGATGTTCGTTAATTTTTTTGGCACAACTCTTTACTAGATTATCACAAAATAGCATGTAGGCTTTGAGCAGATGCACACTCCGTAAATAGAATTGTTTTCCACAGGTGGAGAAATCATTTGGATGAATCAAATTTCAACTTTTTCTAAAGTTATACTTCCAGCATGGGTGGCAATTCTGTATGTATATACACTTAAAATTACCTTGTTGACATTTTTCAATTTTTTGGCACAACTCTTTACTTGAGGTTATCACAAAATAGCATGCAGGTTTTGTGCAGATGGATGCACACTCAATAAATAGATAGTTCTCCACAGGTGGAGAAATCATTTGGATGAATCATATTTCAACTTTTTCATATTAGTTCTACATCTAAGCATTTAAAGTCACTCTTAGAGGAGGGTCCCCATACACCTGCAGAGGACCCCTGCTGGGATGAAAGATAACTGACTTTTCTGCCTAGTAAGCATGAGTTGACTTATAAGCATCAAAGGGATGGCGTTACTGTTGGTATCTTCAACAATGGTCCCCTTGAACATCTTCCTTAATCTATTCACGCCATACATGCATTCCTCTTGATATTAGTATATCTGAATGCTATATAAAGTGTTGGTAATCAATTTCTTTTTTAGCCAAAATTAGTAAAAAACAAAAAGAAAATTTCAGGGAGAGTCGTAATTGGTTATTGGGTTCAGATAAACATCCCTACTTATATTTTTCAGAGGCTACTTTTGTGAGAATGATATCTCAAAAATAGTCAGGGTTTTAACCTTTCCAATGTTAAGACTACTTTCAACCAAAGCACAAGGAAGCAAAGATCTTTGAAAAAACATCTCAACCCTGTCATGTTTTTATTCATTGATAGCTCTCACTGAGTACTCTCGGGTGAGTACCCACATGCCAGGGTTACAGTCATTTTTAGGGTTTTTGAGCCATTTTGTATTGGGTAAATTAGCCACCAGCAGCACAAGGGTTAATCCCCATCCACCTGAACAGGTGAGCTGTTATCTCGTTAGTAATCTGGGTGGTCTTAGCTAAGGGAGCATCTGACACGTTCGTGTATAACTCCTCGATATAAAACACAGCTCTTGGCTACATTAAAGGGGAGCCTTGATGCCGCAGTGTGAGAGAAATCTTTTCAAGGTTGGATAATTTATTTGAACAAGAATTCTAGAGGCACTTAAAGAGGCAGATTGCCAGGCTCTCAGTCTGAGTTGAAAAAGGCTAAACACAAGTAAAAATACCATCAACTAACTTTAGAATGCACTACAATGTTTCATAGTATCTAGTCTGCACCCATCCTTTACTTGGGTAGCTTAAAATAGTTGCATATATTTCAGCTCATTCTAGAGCAAAGCCAAATCCCAGTAAATTATAGTCTGCTCTGCCTCAGGCTGAGTTAGATAAGTATAAAGCTATAATAGACCTAACGTCTGATTGATGCTAAATGTTTAATGCCTCTATCAAAATATAGATGGCAGCACAGTTATCATAGGAAAGACTTCAACACCAGCATTCTTTGTTGCTCTGCCGGGGGATAAAAATTTTGCAAGATTTGAAGTTTTTTGTTTATTGCATATCTCAAAACAATCAAAAATGTCTCATATCACTTTACTTACAAAAAGTAGAATGAGAGAGAAAATACAGTACAAATAAAGTCACTATTGACAACAATAAAACTTAAACCTGGGCTGAAATTAGAGCCTGCTTCCCCCTCAGAATGAGTGAGATAAGTGTAATGTTAAATGTTTAATGTCTCTATCAAAATATAGATGGCAGCACAGCCTTCTTAGTTGCTCTGCTAGGGGATTAAAACCAAACTTAACCAGGGCTGAAATTACGTACCTAAGGGTAGATCATTGAGATCTGTGTGAGTGACAGGTTTTTAATACAGACTTGTGGCAAGTCTGCCAACATTATTGCTTTTGAAGAAGAGCAATCATTTTTGGAGTGGTTGACCTGGGAGGGGAGCTCTCCAATGGTTCGGGACAATAGTCACATTAGGCCCTTTCTGCCTCCAGTGTGGAGAGTGAGTGGCAAACACGGGAGAGGTATTGATCTAGTGTGGGACGAACACGGCACTGTATCTGATTACTTCCTCACCTGACATAGGTAATGCACATCAAAGCTACAGCCCACCTGACACAGACTGAAAATAACCAAACACTCTTGTAGCCCATATCTATACAGTCAATATACTATCATATTGTATCTGATTACTCCCTCACCTGACATAGGTAATACACCTCAAAGCTACAGCCAACCTGATGCTGACTGAAAATAAACAAACACTCTCATAGCCCATATCTATACAGTCAATATACTATCATATTGTATCTGATTACCACCACCTCACCTGACACAGGTAATACACATCAAAGCTACAGCCCACCTGACACTGACTGAAAATAACCAAACATTCTCGTAGCACATATCTATAATGTCAATATACTATCATATTGGAATCGCTGAGTGATACAATGCAACAGTCACTGACTCGATCTTCACCACATTTTATAGCAACCAAGCCCAAAAATGCCTGGACTATTTGGTTAAAAGCGTTTTGATCATAGCATATATTGGAGAATATTAGAAGGAAAAATGTTGACCATAACAGAACTCACAGCTCCTTCAAATATTTTGTGAATTTGCGATTAACAGATACGTTATTTTCAAAGCTATCACAGGACCTTGCAATATGAGTTGAGGGGATCTCATAGTACGAATGGGTTAACTAAACACTCATGTACCCTACTCAGCTATAGTGAACCTCCCATAATATTGCACGCTCTGACTGACACAAAGCTAAAAGGACCAACACCCACTTACGTCGACTCTTAACCTAATCATGCCTGGAATTCAGAAAAACAATCTATGATATTTTGGAAAATAACTTAGGAACTAGGTATGGATTCACTAAGTATTTGAAGGAAATTTGTCATTGATCAAATTCAGAGTTTTTTTTTCTCTTTTTAACATTTTCTGATAAGGTGCTTTTTTCATGGACATAGTCTCCAAATATGTTAGGCATTTTGACCTGCCACTACAATTTTAGGATATTTGGTTTAGATAAAACAGTAAACACTGATGTATATGTACCCTATATCTCAACTCTGATTTGCTTACCGCACTATGTCTAAAGACTCTATTGACTAATACAAAGCAACACAAGGAACATAATCCACTGACTCTTAATAACAGTACTAAAAAGTGGTATTACATGTTTCTAGTTCAGACGAGCACAAAATTGCAACTTACAGTATGTTTTTCTTGAGAGGGGATTCAAAGGTAGTATTCAAGGTAAAAAATTACAGTTAAGTAATTTTGTATTCAACATGATATTGTGTTACCTTTCATAAGTTGTCATTGCCCATCATACACTTACAACATCAATGATGGCGAGATTAAGCCATTGCTCACAACTCTGATACTCTTATGACTAACATAATGTCTCATTGTGTTACCAACATTTTATTAATAATAAACACTTTCACTTTTTATCCATGATTACTGCTTTGATGTCCGCCTCACAAAGAGGAGGATTCAAAAATGACATGGATAGTGTGAACATCCTATCTCCTGTATAACCACCCCACAAGAATCGCTCCTTTCAGGCTAGAGCTGTGACAGATGGAGTAGGGTGGGACTTTATTATTGCAAAAGGTCACCGGGTTCAGTGCCTGAATACAGATATTACTATACCTACCCTTGTGCTCAGCTTCTCTCCTGGGATAATTTCATTTTCACTAATATACAGCCCAGAATGTACCCACTTCAACACAGAGAAAAGTCAACTGTGGCGTCTCCATGCTTGAGACATATTTAGCAGTTGGGTGTGTTTTCAATTATTATGTTTCCCCAGTTGGGCTTCTATTGGATCTGAATTGAAAGAAACTATTTACTTTCAAAACATGTTTATGGCAACGTTGCATGGGCTTGAGATATAAGAGTCATTTCAATTGTATAATACCTGCTCAGCAGTTGTATTAATAAATTCTGTTAAAACATTGTCAAAACCGCAGTTAACATTTAAGCACCTTAACCAATCCAATGCTGAGTCTACATTCGTCCAAAGCACAAGAACGCCATCTAAACCCTGTCATGTTAGTATTCATTGGATAGCTCTTGCTGAGTACTCTCCGATGAGTACCCATGTGCCAGGGTTTCAATCATTTTACATCATTTTGTATTGGCTAATTTAGCCACCAGCAGCATTAAGGTTAAAGACAACATGATTAATGGGAACTTTAAGTATGAATGGGTATATTTACCTTTGTGACTGGCACCAGTTGTGGTAAATATTCCTGTTTGTCACAGTATTTAGTCCAGTATAAAGATCTACAAGCATCTTACAGTATGACAGCAACGTATGATCTAAACTTCAACTGGTAACACTCACCAGTCAGATGTCTAATGTACCCTACCTTTAAGGGTACCACACCGGCAGGGTGCTACCAGATTAACACCCCTCCCTGTGACTAATAGCGTACCCTCAGGGTGTGTGGACCTCTATTTCATCAAACCAAGGTACTTCACCATTGAACTTAATATGACTCTCAATTCATGGCAATTCAAGTTAGCTTATTTTACCAATTAACCCAAGAGTGGTCTTATAATGGGCTGAACACAGTCTGTACTATTGTCAGTCATCCATGAATCTCATGTTCATTGTCAATCAGCCTCATCCATTGTCAGTGGGCACTGTACTTTAATCATTGCACAACACTGTCTGTTCAATGAAGAGGGATGTAATTGAAAGGCAACAGAACTGTCACTTGGAACCATAATTGAATTAAACTTATCTCACATTTCCCTCATCATTTCTGACACTCATATCTCCACACTACATGTCCTTAAGACATGTCAATTCTATTCCATCGTTGATACTTAAAGTACCTCAAGAACCTTCCCTGTCATCACAGCCTGTCTCTGTAACCCTCCCCTACATACACTTGCGGTTTAAGTTAGCGTAAGGCCAGTCCAATTAAATTTTTTGTCTTACAGATTTTTTTTGCTCCAAAAGAGTTTAAAAATTCTTTTAAAAAACTCCAAAATTCTCGGTCCTCATACAGGACTATGTTTACATCGGAAGAAGCCGGATGTTGACTTCTGTGTGCAGTGCGTTATGGGCATTCGGACCTGGACAGAGTGGTGCCAAAATGGTTGCCAGCTTAGACGATGTATGCGATAGACTGCATGAGATCACATAAATAAGTTTATTTTGAATGTTTTCTTTAAATATGGTGGCCTCCATACATAAGCACCAAGGTCTTTTTGTGTGTGAATAGGTAGTTCTTTCATAAAGGGTTGTCAGTATTACATCAGCACAAAATTTAAAAAACATCCTAAGAAATTCTGGAATTCTAATTTTTCTAAATTGTCACAAAAATCAGTCGGCGATTCCATAAGACCAAAAATCGAATTGGAGTGGCCTTAAGGTATGAAAAAGCAGATTTTGTATCCCCGTGCCTTAATTACAGTTTTGGTGTTTTTTGTTGTTGAGAGGAGTATGAAACCTTGCCTAAATGCTTTGACCTTCCTGCCAATCACATCAATCAGCACAGAAAGGAATTTGACAGCGTGATAATTATCGCCTCTGAACCTGGAGCAAGCTTTACTGAATAACGCACCGTAATTGGGCGAGTATTTTGTAATTCAGTCATGTAGGAGATCTTTGCGTCCTACTCTGGTTCCATTTCTTTCCCATATAGAATGTTCCTCGGTCTCAACCCTCATTTCAGGTATGGTAGCTCAGCTTAGAGTACCATTCAGTAATGGCAATTGACACTGAAAGGGTGTGTTTAAGGGATTTTCACTATCTAAATTGTTATCATTAACCCTGATTATTAGATGTTTGGGGTTAGGGACCCAGACAACTCCCAGATATGGTTTTTACATGCATCAAAAAATTCTTTAAACTGTTTCATCAATGTTTTAACAATGTTCCAATAATTTCTGGGCTTTTTGATATTTTTCATACAAGATAGGTCCTTCTTTAAACCATGATCCTACAGTCTCACTGGAGGATTTTCAATCAACCTTCTTCCCCTTCATAAAAACACCTTAAACTGTGATACTTAATATTCCTATATAAAAATAAAGCATTATATACGAAATATATAATGTATTCCTCCGATTAAGTGCACAAACCTCAAAATTATGAGCACCTCTTTTTTCTGAAAAATGTTAGAAGGGGCAGGCCAGTGTAAATCATTTTCTGGACTTCTAGACATCTAATTGGAAGATTGCCAACACCGCTTCTAGCGAATCTTTTCCAAACCTGTTACCCACATGTGAGCCTTTTTTCGGAGGAATACACTGAGTATGAAAAGCAAAACAGTTGTGAATTCATGCTTCACTCTTTAAGTATTTTTCATAAGTATCATAGATCCAGGCATGAGTTATCAAGCAGAACTAGCTCCATGAACATTATAAGCATGTTGAAGAGTGACATTTAGTGTAGTAGTGGAACATGTTGACCTGCCCCTTCCACTGAGTATACTCTAGCTATCTCTCACAGTGGGAACAGGGAGCCACTGTGCAGACCCTGAGGGACATGACAGTTAGGTGATCATTAATAACCTGACCCATCTCTTAGCTTACTCATCCCTGCAACAGCGCAAAATTCACAGACCGTGCAATTTTGATATCATTCTGTCATCACCAATGCATTTCTGGATATTATTCAAAGGGGAAATGTTAAGAAGAAGTTAGTCTCATCCATATTTATCCCCTTCTCAAAACTGATTTACTACTTCAGTGATATCTTCCTGGCCATTTAATTCATTTTAGGAAAAGATAGCATTAGAGGTCCTTAGGAAATTTGACTATAAATATATATAGGGGTTGTCACTTGGACTAGGTTGCACAAATCACTGAACAGGATTATCTTGATAATGTGTGAAAGTCCAGAAATGGCATCAGAGCTGACTTGACCAGAAGCTTTCCAGCCTGTTTTTGGACAGGTTTTTTATCCTGAAAACCTCCTTTTTGGACAGGCAAAGATGTCTATGAATAATTTACAATTAAGGTTTTTAGGGGTCGATAACTAAATATTTTCCTAACAAACCCTCTCCTATGACATAGTTGAAGTGTAAATTTCCCTTTTTGACCCAATAGGCTCTAAAATGTAGTTGGTATAAGGATTCAAAGTATTGGTTGTTAATTCTGGCTCACTGGGAAGAAATTTTTACTTTCGTAGTTTAAGATTTTCTCTCTGAATTATGCCAAAACATCATTATAAGAGGTATTATTACCTGAAATGAAACATTTATAGGTACCTGATATGCAATTATCCCTCTGAATCACTAACTATAGGAATTCTTATCATCATACCCATCTGGCGCGTTCACCTTATGATCTATGATTTCTATAACTGAAAGGAACTTGCATTTAGCTTCGGAAAAAGACTTTCTCTTCTCATTCCTTCCTTAGTCAGATCACATCAATTTAAAGTATTAGTAGCTAATTCTAGATGGGCAGAAATTTTGGAATTGCGGTTTTGGACAGGCATATAAAAAACATCTTAAGATCTATGATTTCTATAACTGAAAGAAACTTGCATTTAGCTTTAGAAAAAGACTTTCTCTTCTCATTCCTTAGTCAGATCACATCTCAGCAATATTTCCCACAAGTACTAACTGGCAATTATATAGATGCATTGGGTGTGTCGATCGTAAGTTAATTGGTTACCCCCCTTTAATTCCACGCTCAGATTTCAAGGGATTCCTAGTGTTAGATGAGACTGCAGCCAATCAGATTGTTTTGTCCAGTTTATCACGGTAATTACTATGTTTAGTGTGTATTAATACATAACTAGTTAGCCGCATGAAAGGGCTAATTACCCTGGACTTCCCATCTTGGACAGGACCCAGACAGTACGCATCACTTTCTACACATTTACATGGCAGGAAAATTACATGCCTTGCAGATCAGAAAGCTACTTATTTAGAAATGTTATGATAAAACACACACTGGAATCAAATGCAACATTATAGTGGTGGTGAATGCTATGAAAGGCCTTGGAAGTTTACAAGTTTAAGGTCCTGCCCTTAAGATGTCAGCTTTGATTGAATTTCCCTCGTCTCAGCCCGAGAAAGGTAATTACCTCCTGATGGCTTTAACCCATTCATGCTGGGAGATCTCCTTGACATGTGTCGTCTGGACCTTTATACTTTTTCAAAATAACTTTGAAATTAATCATAAATCAACAAAATATTTGAAGAAGACTTGTGGGTTGGATTTTTATCAGCATCTCTTCTTCAAATGTTTTCTTATAATTGCTTTTGTTAGGGAGATATCACAAAAGTAGTCAGGTTGTTTTTGGTCACTACAGGCATGAAAGGCTAAACCCATTTTTCTTTCTTTTGACCATACCAGTCCAACTAATTCGCTTATTTCCTCATCAAAATGTTTGTAAAGATACTTGAAGGAACAATGTTTGTTTCAACCCAATTGACATACAACTGGTCAAACATATATTTTGTGAATTTGTATTCCAAACCTAAGTCATTGTCATAAATATCCAAAATCCAGGTAGTATTTTTTATGTGTGCATGAATGGGTTAACATCATTGGATAAAAATGTTATTTTTGCATTCAGTCAACTAAAATGGCATCCATGCGCATGTCTTATCTTCTTCCATCATGTCTTTTAGATACTATCTCATCCAATCTATTTTACATGGGAGAGGGAGGTGGTGTGTTACTCTACTTATAATAGACCCTTAGCTGCAAGTTGATTATCCCCACTAAATGCACCTTCAGCAGTTAAGTTGATTGCATCTATCAGGCACATTTTAAAGAATTTGAAGATTGCATCTGATGGACATATCTTTATATTTCATCTTGTAAACTTGTCGAAGGATTGCCCTGAAAGCAGTAAGTTGATTGCATTTAACAGGCACATCTTAAAGAATTTAAAGATTGCATCTGATGGACGTATCTATATATTTCATCTTGTAAACTAAAATCAGAGGATTAAGAGGGTAATGCCCTGCATGTCATCACACTGTAACTACATACCTTCCGTAGTAGACTAGCCAAGCCCTTACTGTACCTTACTCCATCATACATAGGTCAGAAATGCCATGAGAAAAAATCATAAAGCATTAATTGTTTTTCATCCATACCACACGTTTTTACTTCATTTTGCAATGTAATCAGAAACGTGAGGCATATGACAATGTAGAGAAATGTTTTTAGAAAGTATGTGACTAGCAACAGTGTCAATTTTCAGCCCTCAATTTCTTTTCTAATTGACCATTTTCATTTTTTCCATATTTCGATATAATGATATGAGTACTCTTAGATGAACACCCATGCGCCAGGGTTTCAGTCATTTTTCAGCTTTTTTGCATCATTTTGTAGAAGCAAAATTAACCACCACCAGCACAATGGGTTAAGGGGAACTATGGACATAAATGGTTAAACATCTCTAGGTTATAATATAATCCTACAATAATAGCCCTAGTGATGTATGCCAGCTAATTTGTCCCATGATTCTTCTACTTGACCAGTGTCCTCTCCGGCCTCACCCTGACCAATGGTCTGGCCAATAAACATAAGGAAATGTGAACATCACTTTAAGTTAAGGCTAAGGTTAAACACTAGAGCTATATTGGTAAAGGCAACTGACGTCACCAGATGCTTTAGACTAATCTGACCAGTCACTGGTGGTCTTGTCAATAAAGATTTTAACCCTTTCAATTCTGTCTCAGACTATACTTTCGTCTAAAGCAAAGAAACGCGAACATTTTTGAAACCCATTTAAACCCTGTCATGTTGGTATTCATTGGATAGCTCTCGCTTAACATACTCTCAAATGAGTACTCATATGCCAGGGTTTCAATAATTTCTCAGGTTTTTAAGTATCATTTTGTATTGGCCAAATTAGCCACCAGCAGCATAAGGGTTAGGCTAAGGTTAAATGCTAACTATATTGGTAAAGGCTATTGGCCATGTTGACGTCAACAGATGCTCTGGACTTACTCTGACCAAACATCAATGGTCTTGTCAACAAAGATATTAAGGACATGTCCAGTACATCATATGAAGCTAAGGTTGTGCTAAAAATAATGGTAATACCAATTGACGTCACCAGATGCTCTGGCCTCCCCTTAACAAAATCTTTAGTTGTTTTGTTAATAAACATGGGGCATGTCCTTGTCCTTAGTTGAAGCCTTGGTTAAAATGTTAAAAAGTAATGGTAGATTCGTGATCAACTGAAGTCATCAGTTGCTCAGGGCAAAAGTTTAATAAATATGGGGCATGTCCTTGTCCTTAGTTGAAGCCTAAGTTAAAATGTTAAAAAGTAATGGTAGATTCGTGATCAACTGAAGTCATCAGTTGCTCAGGGCAAAAGTTTAATAAATATGGGGCATGTCCTTGTCCTTAGTTGAAGCCTAAGTTAAAATGTTAAAAAGTAATGGTAGATTCGTGATCAACTGAAGTCTTCAGTTTCATGTGTTAATCAAGGATGAGTTGGTAAACACTAGGTCTAGCAATACTAGCATCCTGGCTGGATATTGCTATCTGATCTAGTAATACATTATGTATCATTCATCCACAATTCCAATTTAATGTTGGTTATGACAAGAACTTGCAGGACAGTAACAAAGAAGCACCCAACTGACCAAAGTTAATCATTTCCTCAATGAGAGCTAAAACCTCGTTAGAAATCCCTTGGTATTTTCTTGGGCTTAAACAAAAAATGTCTGTTTCCTATTACATGCTAGAAAAGAAAATAGGGTAGATAGGTAATTTATTTTATTTTATCACTTTTTTTCTCTCCTCCATGCTGCATTAGAGGTAAATGTAAAGCAAAATAGCAGAATTTTAAGTTATTGGGGTATCTAGATCTATTTAGTACTAGTATTTTATGCTGATATTTGATGTTTCTCGGATAACAGAAAGAACTGACAGAAAAATGTATATATGACAGTCTAGAAATCTAGGCTATCTGGTTGGTTAACTCATGGGAAACTTCAACTTTCCACAGACTTGATACCCTGTTCTACCCCTCTAGAGGGTGTTTATTTGCTACCAGTGTGTGGCTGTCAGCTCTGTTGGTCAAGTTGGCAGCTCCTGGAGCTCAGGCCGTCCTCCCCTGAGTCCCATAAGTTCCCACGCCATGACAGGTGAGAGGCTATATATATACACAGCAGCCTTAACCCATTCACACTTAGAGTTTCTCTAGAAAGTGTCGTCTGCTATTCTCATACTTTTGAAAATATCTTCTGAATAAAGCAAAAATTCACAAAATATTTGAAGGAGAGTTCTTGTTCGACTTGTGATCAACATTTCTCCTTCAAATATTTTCAAGAAAATGTGTTTGTAAGTTAAATATTTCCAAAATCGTCAGGCCTCTTTTGGCTGCTCTGAGTGTTAATGGGTTAAAGCTTCTAATGCTGCTGAGGCTACTTTCGCTCAAAGCACAAGGACACAAAGATTTCAGTGGTCTTGCCAATAAATATACTTACACTTCCAATATTCTGAGTCTACTTTTGTCCAAAGCACAAGAATGCACAACAATGTAAAAAGCTTCTAAACCCTGTCATGTTGATATTCATTGGATAGCTCTCGGCGAGTGCTCTCAGATGAGAACCCATATGCCAGGGTTTCAGGAATTTTTCAGAATTTTTGCATCATTTTGTCTTAGCAAAATTAGCCAGCAGCAGCATATTATGGTTAAACCCACCCAGGCCATGCAGAGACAGTCTGGACCATTATGGAACTTTTGGAAATAACTGTGAAATAAAGAATACATTTTAAAAGTATTTGAAAAAGTTGTGAGCTGGGATCTGATCAAAATTTATTCTTTAGATTTTTTCTTGAAAATACTCTGGTCACAAAGATGTTGCAAAAAAAGTCAGGAGGTATTTGGGGACTACCATCATATAAGAGTTAAGTATTCTCTTCTGTATGAGTTGGGATGGCCATCTTGTAAAGGGCAGTACTTTATAAGGCAGTGACTGTATGCAGGAGAGAGCTAGGGGATTGCCAGCTGCATCTTATCCTTCTTTATCGCATTAATTGAGTTCCTCCAGATATAGTTGTCTGGATCTAAAATACATTTGGCAATAACTTTGTAATCCAGAATGACTTAACAGAATATTTGAAGTAGAGTTGTTGGTTATTTTCATTCATTTACTTGCCCAAATTACATTTACGCTAGAGTTAAGGGACAAATAAACCTTTCAGTGTTACAGGCCCTGCGGCAGAAGCAGTATTTGCCCTATGCATTGGGGAAATATGGCCCCTTCCTTGTCAAAAGAATGTTATTGTACATTTCTCATCAAATTCTGCATGTTACCAAAACCAAAGGGACCCTGCCATGTTGTGAAAATTGGGTCCCAGACAATTTCATGGGATAATTAAAGTACTGAGACACTATCTGTGCTAGACTAGGCTCGGAGTTCCTAAAATGTTAACATTCTCTTCTGTGTTGACAAAGCAGTGTGATGTAGTACCAGCAATGGTAGATAGATGGCACCACTTGGTCCTCCTTTTTTAGAGGTTTTAGGTCATACTCAGACTGAGTCCTCTATAATTCCCCTGGTGGGATGAATGTGAACTAATTTGGCCACTCTGGTCACCCTGACCACTTGGTGCCAGGTAACAGAAATATTTGAGGACAGAAAAATACATATGAATACAGAAATCCAAGCTACATCAGGGCTGACATTGATAAGTCAGAGACTGAACTCCGTGGCTCATTTTCCTCGCATTGAATGATTCAGAGGAAAATCAGAAAAAGCTTGAACCGGGCGCGCCAGCACGAAAGACCAGAGCTTACGTAATTGATGCCATCGATTCCCAGCCGTCAAGGGCAGACAAAAACATGCCGACTTCCAGACGCTGGCAACAATCAATATGCGATAAATTGCTGCCACTTCTGTGCCGCAATAAAATATCATTGCGGTGAAGGCAAAATGTTCCATGGGGTCCCAATATCAATTCCAGCTCCAGGACCTGACCTTCAATGAGTTCTGACACAGACTATTCAGGAAGGTTTTACGTCACAGTACAGGAAGAAAGAAAAGCCTAGCCCTTATGCTGCTGGTGGCTAAGTTGGCCAATACAAAATAATGCAAAAAGCTGAAAAATGACTGAAACCCTGGCAAATGGGTACTCATCTGAGAGTGCTCAGCGAGAGCTTTCCAATTAATACCAACATGACAGGGTTTAGATGGTTTTCGAAAAATCTTTGCATTCCTATGCTTTGGACGAAAGTAGCCTCAGCATTGGAAAGATTTAACCATTCATGCCTTGAGGTCTCCTAAACAAGTGTCGTCTGGACCTATCATACTTTTGATGATAACTTTAGAATTAATCATCAATTCAAAACATATTTCAAATATAGTTATTAGATTGTTTCTGATTAAGATTTCTTAATGAAATATTTTCTGAATATTGCTTTTGTTAGAGGGATATCACCAAATCAGTCATACATCTGTGGATTCTACAGCTATGACTCATGCCAACAGGGCTCATGAAAAAATCCAGACTATTTTGGTTTCTTCTCTGACTAAAAAAAAAAGTTAGCCGATATTCAGAGAAAGAGGTGATTTCTTAACACCCAACTCATCATCATCCTTCAAATATTCATGTTTTATTCCAAAGTTAGATTTTCCAAAATACCGTGGTTCCATACATCCCTTTTCAAGGGGAACACAAGGCTTCAAGAGGTACAAGCCATTAATACTATACCCCACAACCCAAGGTAGTAAATATAATAGGGTTTGTTAAATGGTTAATTGCCTGAGTGAACGTTTTGCATGTCCTTTAAATAAAAACAAAATCTCACCAATGAACATGAATGATAAGATAAATATATGAAAGTAACAAGTACAGTAAGTATCTTCAGTTTTGTTAACCTGAGTATTGTCAAATATCAGCCATCCATGAGGAGTTTCCATTATAATTATCCTAGTGTCAGTTTCAGATATACCTATTATTATCTGTAAGTCACTAGTAATTATCGCAAATGCCTCAATCAAGTGGGATTCTAACCTCGTAACCCTGTGATAAGACACCTTAAGCCCTTTGTCTGCAATACATCAAACAGTAATAAAACAACAGTGTAAAACAATAATACTGCAGAGCCAGATTCTTCAAGTCAGTAAGGTCTATAAAAATATATTGGTTGTTTCCTGTTACATCCCAAGACCCAAGAAAAACTAGGGCAGGTAGGAAGGGAAAAAAATAATTTAAGAAATATTTTTAGTGATAAATGCTAGGCTTGATCTGTTCATCTTTTGCATTAGGAATACCATGTTTTTGTTTCAAAATTTCATAAAAGGATTTAGGGTAGGGCCAAAATAATTTAGGGTAGGTAGGGTTACAGGAAACAAACAATTATTTTTTAGGCCTAAATAACCTTCTGTGCAACAGATAACATGAATAAGTCCTAATATGAAGTTACATCAGAATACTTTTACTATTTTCAACATTATCAGAACTAGATTAGTGAATGGATATCATTTGGTTCATTCATCATTTCAAAAATGATGTCTCTGTATTTCCATATATTTTCAGATTGTTTTCCAGAAAGATTCATACTTGGTAGTTGGTAAAGACATTTTTTAACACTTACTATATGGGTGACTGTAATAAATCAACAATGATTCATACTTGGAGCATATATTTCATTACACTTACTGAATGGGTGAAGAAGGTTAGAATATCGTTTTCTGGTAGTCTATTCCTTAACCATTCCAATGCTGCGGCTACTTTCGTCTAAAGGACAAGGACGCAAAGGTTTCTGAAAACCATCTTAACCCTATCGTGTTGGTATTCATTAGATACCTCTTATTCAGGGTACCCTCAGATGAGTTTCGGTCATTTCTCAGAGTTTTTGCAGCATTTTGTTCTGGCAAGATTAGCCACCAGCAGCATAAGGGTTAAGCACTAGGTATCATATGACACCAGTGAAGGAGATACAAATTAGCCTAGTAGCAACACTGTATCACATTTCCCTATGGATGCCTGGATGCTTACTAGATAAACAAAGCTTAAATTACCAGGATTCTCTACTCCTCCCCCTACCCTTCTTTCTCCTCCTCTCCCTCCTACTCTCCCTCCTTCTCCTCCTCTCCCTCCTACTCCTCCTCATCAGTTTTGCTGGTAGTCTATTCCTTTAAGCCCCGTTTACAATGTGGCGGTTGTCCGCCGTGTTCGGCGTTTCTCGGCGATTAACTGAATCGCCATGAAACGCCGAGAAACGCTGAAGCACTTCAAAGAAATTGTTTCTTGGCGTTGTCCATGCGGTCATGGTTGACGCCAACACGGCCATAGGAGTTTTCTGTGCGGTGCCTGTGCGCTGTGTGGCGATGCCTGGTGTTCGTTGCCGGCAAACCGCACTGAATCCGCCAACGATGTCTTCGTTAGGCGGGGTTCGATGGCGGAAGGTCGCATGTCTACCGCCATTGTCGGCGGTAGTGACACGGCAGCGCGGAGGTTCATCGCGACCATGTGGCGGAAGCAGTACGCTCAGTGGCGGTTAACCGCCACCACGTGCTTGCTTCTGGGAGCGGTGGAATTTCCCAAAATGTGATTGGAGTAGACCAGTAGACTTACTTTTAATAAAACTGATGATGTTTAGATTGATACTTGTGAGGTGCTAAATGATTTTTTCAAAAAACTGACTTTGGGCAAACATACATTCTGTAATAAAAAACAACAACGAAGAACACGATGATGATATTCGATAACGATGATGATGATAATGATTGAAATTATGATGATAATGGTGGTAGTGATAATGGAGATACTACTACTACTACTAATAATAATAAAAATGATAATAATGATGATGATAATAATGATATTAGTGATTATGATAAATGAAATATCAATAACTGCAATAATGTAATCAATCAATAAAGTAATACTGATAGATATAATAGTAATAATGATACTTACGATGACAATGATAATAATGATGATAATATCAATAAAAAAAAATAATAATGATAATAATGTAACCATCATTATCATCATCAATGCTCTTCCGCTCCTCTTTCTATTATTATCATCATCATTATTATCATCAATATTACTTTTATTAATGCTATTATTATTATTATCATTAGCATTATTGTTATTAATGACATCGTCATTGTTATTATTATTATTATTATTATTATTATCATCATTATTATTAGTAATATTATTATTATTATCATTAGTAGTAGTAGTGGATTGAAATGCGTCCGTAGAGAAACCTTGTTGCAACCGCACTGCTGCCGTCATGAAACGCAGAGAACCGTACAGCAATCGCCGTTGTCCGTACCTCTGCCGCCACAAACCGCACTTAAACCGTGTTGCTACGTTGCTCCATGACGTACGAGCAAAACCGCAACGCAGACGCCTAGAAGCGCGGTTTACGGCGTTAGGTGACGATGACCGCACTGATATCGCAACGACAACGCCATTGACATCGCGGTCAATGGCGTTGCGTGCACGGTTCTTTTGCGATTTAAAATAGGACGCCAACCTCGGCGGAAGTTTTAAACAGTTTAAAACTTCCGCCGAGGTTGGCGTTTAATGAGATTCAATCACGACTGCGTTGCGGATGAACGCAGTCACTGGCGGTTCTCTTGGCGTTTCATGACGACCCAAAAACCGCCGCCTAACGCCGGCAAACGCCAAACATGAACGCCACAGTGTAAACGGGGCTTTATGGCTAGGTATCATATTGACACCAATGAAGGAGATACACATTAACCTAGTAGCAATACTGTATCACATTTCCCTAAAATACTGGAAGCTTACCAGATTGACAAAGCTTAAATTACCAGGAATCTCTCTCTCCCCCCCCCTCCTCCTCCTCCTCCCCCTCCTCCTCTCACTCCTTCTCCTTCTCCTCCTCCTCAGTTTTGCTGGTAGTCTATTCCTTGAGACCTAGGTTTCATATTGACACCCGTGAAGGAGATACAAATAAGCCTAGTAGCAACACTGTATCACATTTCCCTAAAATGCCTGGATGGTTACTAGATAAACAAAGCTTGAATTACCAGGATTCTCTCCCCCTCCTCCTCTTCCTCTTCCTCCTCAGTTTGGCAAGATCCACACAGAATCTGTCTGCGGAGAGGATGGCAGTCTGGCTCCTGTCTGAGGATGAGCATATCAGCTGTTGTTACATGCATTAGCGGGCCTGCCCGCAGCCAGCCGTACTAGTAATGATCCATGTAGACTGACAGCTATCTCTTTATACACAGGGTAATGTCTGCCTCTCATTGTCATCATCATCATATGGCACCAGTTGGTGGGTGAGTGTGCCAATGAGCGCCCCAAGCACCCCTATGACATCACTGTCATATAGGGTGGGCTCAGGGTGAGTCAGGTTAGACATCTTCACACCCGAGGTTCACAGAGGTGACTTAACCCTTCCAATACTGAGATTTAATACTTTGGGGTAGACCTACCATGTAGGTTCTATGGTGTGATGTTTAATGAACCCCTATATGTTTAAAGCTGGTGATTTTGACATATTCCTTTCTCTAGAGATGGGGCAGGTCTAATATATCAAGACGTGATTCTAGGGGTGAGAATAAAAAATCCATTTGAACCCATGAATAACACATACATTTTTCCTAGACTGAAAACTAGTGACTGAATTATGTTGGTTTGTATCGGTTAAGGTTACCCAAGGTAGCTTAGGTTTTTTATTTGCATAACCCAAGTCCTCTACAATGTATATTTGCCCAAACTTTAAATACGAAGAAAGATACATTAGAAATGTTTGCAAACAAATTTAACCGTCCTGGATCTGACAAATAGAAATATTCTAATAATATTAGGTATTATATTATATTTGACTCAGACTCTATTGTGCTTTTTGGGTAAAATAATCCTTAATATTTCTTAAAATTACAATAATTGTCGAGTTACTTTGAAGTTTGTGAGACCATGTGTGGAATCTCTGATGTAAGTGGGTTAAAAGTTTGGAGAACTATAAGAAAGGAAATCTAAGACCACAATGGAGGATATTAAGAGAACTAAGAAAGGAAATCTAATAACACAATTAAGAGAGGATATTAAGAGGAAGTGATAACAAAGGAGTCAACCATTGTCTGATTCATGCCCCTCAGGGTTCTGTTATTGTTTGGGCTTTACCTTTCCTTTACTCAAAGGTTACTCAGGTACAAATAGACATAGGGTCACCTAGTCCAAAGTTACCCTCAGATACTCTCTAAAATACAGACCCACACTGGTCAACTCTACCTGTTTGAAATCAGTGGACATGCCATCAGGTCTTAACCCATCCAAAGTACAAGGATGCAACGATTTTTGAAAACCATCTAAACCTGTCAAGTTGGTATTCATTAGATGGGTCTCACTGATTACTCTCAGATGATTGGGCCACAGTTTCAGTCATTTTTCACATTTAAGAGGCCCTAAGAGAATATTTGAGAATGTGGATTTATTCATGGTCAAGTTTCTTGTTTAGGGTTTTACTGAAAGTTAATACCATATTCATAAACATATATGAAAATTAAAACATTTCTAAATATCACCCTTATAAGCAAATATTCACTTTTATTCAGCCACCGGTACCTGCACAATTACTCTATACTCCTGAAAGAAACATGAAACATACACTTGATTACGAATGACCCTTTCTCCAGGGTGTGTATATGTTATATAACTCTATAGGATAGGTATGAATAGGGTGCTTTATTTCCCATTGAGGGATATATCAGTAGGTTATGTACAATAACCTTCCCTACAGGTTATGTAAACAAGTGTGTTTACCCTCATAGTTAGGAATACATAACAGAGTGCCTCTTGAACTGCCACCAGGAAATATACACTCTTAGGGGAAAAGTTGGAGTGGATCCAATTAAAGTACTAACTACACTGAATAAACCAATATAAACTACTATGATACTCTAATAGTGCAAGAGCATTGGTTTACTATTTCCTAGTTACCCCAAGACAAGGTTCTGAAAAATGACATGTACAGATGAATGCAAAGGTTTATGCTACTATGGTCAGCAGTGCTCCTTCACCCTTGCAATGTTGAGGCTACTTTGTCCCAAGCACAAGAACACAAAGATTTCTGGAAACCATCTAAACCCTGTCATGTTGGTATTCATTAGAAAGCTCTCGCTGAGTACTCTAAGATGAGTACCCATGTGCCAGGGTTTCAGTCATCTTTCAGTTTCTTTTTGCATCTTTTTGTATTGGTCAAATTAGTTACAGCAAGCATCATGCATGTTCAAAGAAACTCATTCAAAGGCAGAATTATGTAAGGACAATTGTTTTTTTTATGATTTCAGTTCCACTGCTTTTATGTGAACTGAATTACTAATAAGTACTTTAGATACATTATACACACATAGTATATGCCATCACAAGAAGCCTTTGTATCTGAAGCTTTAGTAAAAACGCAATGTGGACTGCCTCAATAGATAGTCATACTCCTTACATAGGGGAATAGTGTTCAAATAGTGTAAGGTGGATCCTGTCAGTGTATTGTTGTGGAACACTTAAAAACCCTACTCAAATATCATTGCAACAAAACAGAAAACAAAACGTTCTAATAATGTCTGCAATTTAAAAACTGCTTTTTCCCAATAATTCTCACTTTCCACTGTATTTTGAATTTGGTTTGTTTTACGTCCCTTTTTCTGCCATATTGTGGCTAATTCATGCTAGCCAGTTGTAACTGGTGGAGTAAATCGGAGTACCCTGCAAAAAAACCCACCTATCTATTGTGGCTAATTCATGCTAGCCAGTTGTAACTGGTGGACTAAATCGGAGTACCCAGCAAAAAAACCACCCAACCTGAAGTCACTGGCAACTTACTCACATGCCCAGGTGGGCTTCAAACTCCAATAGTATCCCAATATTTCTTATCCTTTCCACTACCTACTTAAAAATGAGTATGATGCACCTTAATATATAAATAGGGTTAACATTTATGTGTTCACTTCTTTCACCTCCACCTGATGGATGAGTATCCATAAAAAATAAAACCCTTTCATCCAACTGCTATCAAAATTCACCATACAGGGATCCCCTTACATAATCCTGGAGATAAATATACCTGTGTCGCAGGTGCACCTATAGAACAACATTAAACTACCCGGTTTCTCCACCTCCCTAATTATGTATGCGAAACAGATCCAGACAATATGTTTTACAGGAATATTCCCCTAAAATCCTGACGCACATCATGATGGATGAGGGGGCAAAGAAAAACGGAGCGTCGGCGCTTTTCACTCTTCAGACATGGAGGTCAAAATGGTGCCGTGTTGCCGAGCAACATCTTCTCAAGTGGACCATGGCTGTCTCAACCCTTTCCATGCTGAGGCTACTTTCATGGAGAAAAATGCAAAAAGTTTTGAAAACCATCCAAACCCCGTCATGTTGGTATTCACTTGAAAGCTCTCACTGAGTACTCTCAGATGAGTACCTATGTGCCAGGGTTTCAGTTATTTTTCAGGTTTTTTTTTCATCATTTTGTTTTGGCAAAACTAAGCCACCACCAGCATAAGGGTTAAGAATACGCCTGGTATCTCGCTCTCACAGGTGAATTTTCTACCTGGGAGCCTTTATGTAGGATAGACTTCTCTATCTCCCAATCGCTACCTATTGACTCAACAGGTCAATATGACCTTTATATATACCAGTCTCAGAGACTCTCTACATTGCCTGTGAGTTATGAGCCTATATTAGTCATGAGTTCACTAACCCCTGTGTGGTGTAGTACCAGATATGACAGATAGATGGCACCATATATCTCATACTCAAACAGAGTCCTCTATTAACCCCCCCCCCCCCCCCCCCCCCCGGTAAGATTAATGTAAACTTAATGGCCACAATGGCACACTCTGACTTAATGGTGACTGGTAACAGAATGTATATACAAAATATATGAATATATATATATATATATATATATATATATATTATATTCTAATATATATATATATATATATATATAGCATATATATATGTATATATATGTATATATATATTTGTGTGTGAGTGTTTGTGTGTGTATTCTCTCTCCAGTTCACATAATTAAGTTCCTCCTGTTCTGGTTGATTATATTTTTCTTCTGTAAGGTATTACGCATTATCATATCTTTGTCCAAAATAAGCAAAATACTATAAAGCAAATTGTCTTTTATATCCACGCACATTATTACTGGCATGTTATATCAGGTTCTGCAAGTTGAAACCGGACCTCAGGTGATAATGTATATATCTGTATCACTGTATGAAACAATCAACTATGAAAATAAAGTATACCTTTTCTTAGCCTTTCGTTAAGAATTGTATTGCTTCCTCAACTAGTTCCTCAACTAGCCCAATGATTTTCTGTTATAACCTTGTGCATATAGGAAATAAGTATTATATAATATTGTATTAGGAGTCAGCTGCTGTATGAACAGTACTGGAAGAGGGCGAAATTAAGTACAGCACTAGCACTGCTTACGTCACGCACAAACCAACCACCTGTCAAACATAGTACGGAAATAATTCCTGTGACATTGATCCATGGGAGGCAGTCTATGAAGAGGACTGCAGTAAGTGATAGAGCTGCCCCTCTTCAGCAAAAACTAATACCAACACACACAGCCACACATACTGAAGTCCACAGTTTCTGACTCTTGACGCTAAAGTGGTTCATCAGAAACAGGCCTCTTTACTGTTATTGGTTGAGACAGGGGGATGCTCATTGTAACTCAAGGAGAGGGAAAGAGAAGTCAGAGAGACATTTCATTGACGGTCTAGCTCTCCTAGCATGGCACAACTCCAGGAGGCAGTCTCTGTCTCTAACCCACTGCAGTTCACCTAGACAAGCCTTGTCAGAACCATGAAATATTTGAAGGAAAGTTGTGGACTGATACCCCCCCCCCCCCCCTCTCTCTCTCTCTTTCTCTTCCCTCTCTCCCAACTCTCTCTCTCTCTCTCTCTCTCTCTCTCTCTCTCTCTCTCTCTCTCTCTCTCTCTCTCTCCCTCTCTCTCTCTCTCTCTCTCTCTCTCTCTCTCTCTCTCTCTCTCTCTCTCTCTCTCTCTCTCTCTCTCTCTCTCTCTCTCCCTCCACTTAAGAATAGTCCATATAAATAACTGATCAGGTTTGGTGCTTTTTCTCGCATGGAACATTTCCTACGTATGTATTACAGGGAAGCGGCTGATAAATGGCATACACACAACAAGGATCAGTTCACAGTTACATTGAGTAACATCCTCAAACTACTTCACCACAGTGATAGGTTCACAGTTACGGGAATTAAAAACTCCTTCAACATAGTGGCCTCTGTGTGTAACTGCTGCCAATTCCTCAGACATTCAGACTGGATTCCTGGTGTTAAATAGACTTGATGGAATGTATCCGTTCCATCCTGAAGGCTTGCGCGGGAGAAACTAACAGACTGAGTCTAAATGTTGCCTAGCTCTTGGTTGTGATTGGCAACCAGCTGCACATTAAGGCTAGCTGAGGGGTGCTAGATGTTAGTTTGAGATATCGAATAATAATCAACAGGTCTTAACATTTGTAACCCAGCGCATGTTTGGTTCTATAAATATCCTATTCATACTACAAAAAAACTGCTAGACCCATTTTAGAGACTGACTATTTAAAGGTTATATGGATAAATATATATAAATATATATATATATATATATATATATATATATATATATATATATATATATATATATATATATATATATATATATATATATATATATATATATATGTATGTATGAGGTCAGTGTTACTGTAAACAAGGGGACAGCCAAAACATTCTGAAAACATGCTTGATGTTTTTCATTACTTTGAGAAACCATACTTTACCGTAATTCATTTCAGGAAGTTCAATAGAATCAGTGGATACCTATCATTAGGGAACTCTAACCCTAACATAACAGGCCCAATCATAAATATAAAACCATTTTAGACCAAAAAGGTCACAATACCTCAACACTCCACATTCCATCACGATCAACGGACTAGCTGCAGATTGTTTTTATTATTTTCATTATCGTTTCACTCCCCAGAGTTGGGGTAATGATATTTCTATTAGAGATATTGATTGGTGTCTTAACCTTGCTGCACCTCACTGCAGGCAAGGTAAAGGCAACCTTGAGGTTGTTTATCTCAATCTGCAGGCCAAGGAAAGCTAATAGCAACACTAACAACTTTGAGCTGCGATTCAGTCCTGAAGCAACATGAAAGGGCCTGACTATTTGAGCCTGTATACCATGTTACTATATTAATAAATTATAATTAAAGTTTTAAAATAATATTTTAATTAAAGTTTAAGTAATGCATACTTTGCACACCCCTGGAGTCTGCAAATTTATTAAACTGTGCACCCTAATATTTAGACATCCAATCAGTATAATAGTATAGTGCTACACACTGACATGATAGCTTGTCAGTTAACACCTGAACGTAAAAATCAAACTGTGCGTCGCATTGCTTTAGATGCGCAATATTAACTTGGTATACAGTATATGAATCTTTGGGGCATCAAAAGCTAACAGTATTTAACATGACTATTTTGAGGATAGAAAAATGTTTATAGTTGCACAAAAATAAGCTACACCATTAAGATACATTGTAAACTTATCCAATACTAGTTACATAAAATATATACTAAGTTACCACTTACTCTTATGTTACACCAAAGTTCTCTATATTTTACTGAATGTTTAAGTTGAAAATCATTAATTTATTTGGTTAATACAAAAGCTGACAAAGTGTAATATCATGTACCACCCATAGATGGCACCAGGACTGGGTTGTCTCTCCTCATATCTGCCAAAAGCTCACTAGCTCTAGTTAGGGAGAAAAATGTAAAACAAACATGACCAGAGAAATATTGAAATATTGCAGACAGTGTCAAAAAGATTATGTAATTCCAAATTCTATGCTAGTAGGTGAGATTTGGGCCATGGGATCATGTGCAGTGATTGGATAATGATAATCACTAATTAGCAAAGGCCACAGAGCATGTAATTGAGAGCGTGGCTGTCGATTAGGTAATTTGGTGGAAATATACAGCTAACTTCCAGGACAAATACCATTATATACTTAACCTAGGCACATGAACGTGACATCTAACACCCTGTAAGTAATTCATTCTGACACATACAAAATGAATACTAGATCCTGGCAAAACATGACCCCAATTATTCTATATAGCCTGGTGACTTTTGAATGAACTAAACATTACATAATTCTCTTCTTTTAGGTTACATTTTGTTCTTCTTTTTTCTTTTGAATGGTATCCTGGTTTTAAAGACTGTTTTATCTTTTGTCTGCCATGAATTATGGAGGATGAGAGGATATGAGAAAAGGGATGGATACATCCAACTAACCAAGTGCTGACTTTGCATGGTCCTCTTCATATCAATAACCAGACTCCTTGCTCATAATATCCAAATCATCCAAACTCACTACCTTGAGGCTAGAAGTTTCTTTTATATTAGCTTTCTGACTGCTTGTAATCTCTCTATAATTCCTTCAATGTGTCCTTACTTTAAAATTTAGGTTTATATAAACATACCAACACGTTTTGCAAAAGTTAAAGGTTCCCAAAAACAGAAATCCTTATGTAGTACTGTGGTATCTTTGCTATTTTTGAAATATTCTGGAGGGATAATTCCTCCATATTGTGAATTGACATGAATAAGAAAAATCTATACAATCTACGTCAACGACATTAAATGCCCTGTTGGATTTAAAGGTTACATGCAAGGATTAAGATGACATTGCCCTATACAGAGCAAATGTTCTAAATCCCATGCATGCTCAAAGATAATGTGGTATCTAAAATTGATAGCTTTGGAAGTTTCAATTCACAAAATATTTGAAGGTGAGTTGTTGGTTGAGTTAAATCTCCTTAAAATATTTCCAAAGCAAAATTGAACGTTTTTGGGGCATTGCACTGGTATGAGTGACTGATGACTAAAATCTGTGCCCAAGGGCATGGAGTGCTGAAGAATTGGACCAATTCCAATAGTGTAATCCTCTTAACCCATCAATACTTACGAGTTCCGAAATTGTCGTCTGGATCTAAGATACTTTTGACAATAACTATAAAATTAAGAATGCTTTTACAAAATATTTGAAGGAGAGTTGTAGGTAATGCTCTGATTGACATTTATCCATCAGATATTCTACTAACTAATGCTTTTGCCTGCAAGATTTCATCAAATATTTCTGGCTGTTTTTGGCTGCTGTGAGTATCAAAGCCAAATTCATAAGAGTACCCTGAATTTAAAAATCAAACCAATTAATCCAAATACTAGATTAAAGTACCACACTATTCTTAGCATTTTATCTCAAATTCACATCAGTAAAAAGCTTTAAGTTAAACCATAGGGGAATTTGGGAGCATCTCACAGTAGCCACTTGGTTATAGCAAAAAAATTAATTGATTGTAGACATTTTTGAGTTGGTATATGATATTCAGGTTAAGATCTTAAAGAGGTGATAAAGATTGTTTGGCCTATTATAAGGGCTTATCTACTGACTCAGTGCTTTAACCCTGGTGGCTAATTTGGCAAATACAAAATGATGCAGAAAACCTGAAACCCTGCCACATGGATACTCATCTGAGAGCATTCAGCAAGAGCTATCCAATGAATACCAACATGACAGGGTTTAGATGGTTTTCAAAAATCTTTGCAATCTTGTGCTTTGGACGAAAGCAGCCCCAGCTTTGGAAGGATTAAGCTGCAGGCCACTATGAAATATGGGGAGCGTGGTGCCAGCAGCAGTAGGCTGCATTCATGGTCTCAAAAAAGGCCTTTCTAAATGCCAAATGACCTCAACCCCTTAGGCCACTACTACATACAAACATCTTTGCAACATGTTTTGTCAAAAAATGACAAACAGAAAATGGATCCTGTTGAGAGTAGCAGCATGTTATATACCCCTGGGAACCACCCTACTCTAGGACATATCAGTCTCTTAACCCATACACACCCTGTCTTAACCTCTACTATCTATTATAGTGTTTGGTGCATTCCATAGCTCAGGTCATATCGCAAGAGCATGGCAATCTGGGACTAGGAAGAATTTGTGTCCTATAGAAGTGGAAAAGATTTGCACGCAGATCCCTTCTTGAAATGAATTTGATCTGCTTGCATGCATATATGCATGTTTGGCTCTCTATAGGTAACTGTTCTTGCACAGCACTGGAAGGGTTAAGAATAGGTTCCCATTAAGATGAACCACTGACTGTATGGAAATATTCTGGATGCTTGTCCCATCTTCCTTCTATGCATTCGGATGTGATAAGGCATTCCTCTTGTCATCCTTGGTAGATTATAGCTCACTTCATAAGAGGGGACACAAATCCTCTATATAACCCATTCATGCCAATTCCTTTAGAATAGTGTCATCCAATTCTACACTATAATCATGATATCAATATAGGAATATAGCCACAAATTTATAAGATATTTGTAGAGGAGTTATTGGATTCACTCCAATCAACATTTTTCAAGATATATTCCAGTCAAAAAAATATATATTAGTAAATTATTCATTTTTTTGTGTAGTACCTGTCATGAATGGGTTAAATTCACCACCGGGTGTCAGGCTACGTCATATGGGAGATAAGGAGAGGGAAAATAGCAGATATCTTAGAGTTATCCTTGGAACATTTTTCATCACTGAGTCAGCCGTGTTTGACTCTTCTTGTCCTGACAGACAGAGAACATTCACTGCTCACAGCATGGGTGCTGCCTAGCTACTAGGTTTTAATATATTTTACCCAGTTATCAGAGACAGAGAACATGCATTGTTCATAGCATGAGGTGTAGCTTAGCTATTAGGCTTTACCTTACTATGTATGAACCATACGCTCACACCTTAAGGATTTGTGGCCTACCAGCTTCTTATTAGTTCATACTGTCATACATGTGAAAATGATAAATATTTCATGCTTTGAGCAATAGAAAATATTGGAATCGAAAGAAATAATGTCAATAATCAAATAGAAATAGCCATGCACATTATTACTGCAGCAAGACAACTTAGAGGGGAGGATGGTTAACTATGATATGAGGGACTAACAGAACCCTGGTGGGTGCACTTGGGTCAGGCTGTGGAGCAGGGCAGTAATATGAGTGTCGTGTTTGGGACAGCATCTGGGTCAGAGATGTTTATGTGTATAAGAAATCTCATATCATACCACAGGCCACCACCACCAGCACCCACGCACAGCTTACACTTAACGCTTCCAATGTTGAGGCTACTTTCATCCAAAGCACTGGGACCCAAATATTTTTGAAATGATTATAAACCCTGCCATATTGGTATTCATTGGATAGCTGTCACTGAGTACTTACATATGTCAGGGTTTCAGTCATTTTTCAGGTTTTTCATCCAAAGCACTAAGACCCAAATAATTTTGAAAAACATCTAAACCCAGTCATGTTAGTACCCATATGCCAGGGTTTCAGTCATTTTTTCAGGTTTTTTGCATCATTTTGTTATGACCAAATTAGCCACCAGCAGTATAAGGGTTAAAGCCATTCACATCCGGAGGATTCCCTGGTGAAATGAACATGGGGGAAACATGTTATAACATGTTTTTACCATGTTATAACATGTTATTTTGCTAGCGTCTTGACATGTTAAAACATGTTATAACATGTACGGTAAATGGCGGGCAAAAACATGTTTTCACACGTTTTAACATGTTCTTGAAATAACATGGTTTTAACATGTTTTAACATGTTATTTGAGCAAATAATCCCATGTTTTGCCATGATCCACCCGCATTGAAATAACATGTTTTAACACGTTAAAACATGTTATTTGCCCGCCATTTACCGTACGTGTTTTAACATGTTAAAACATGTTCTAAGAAAAACACGTTATAACACGTTAAAACATGTTATTTGCCCGCCATTTACCGTACGTGTTATAGCATGTTAAAACATGTTCTAAGAAAACATGTTATAACACGTTAAAACATGTTATTTGCCCGCCATTTACCGTACGTGTTATAACATGTTTTAACATGTCCGAATTAAACATATTAAAACATGTTATAACATTTTATTTGCCCGCCATTTACCGTACATGTTTTAACATGTTTAAACGTGTTCCAATCAAACATGTTATAACATGTTATTTTCCTGTCAGTTACTGTACATGCTAACACATGTTAAAACAGGTTATAATTAAAACATGTTATAACATGTTATAACATGTTATTCAATTCCCATTTACTACTATACATAATATAAACAATGGCCTGTAAAAATCTTTAGCGGTAAGGAATCTGAAATTTACTTCTTATTGGGCATATAGTCAAGGATATCCCTTAAGTAATTTTGAACCTGCAGTGACTATTTCCTTTGAAAGTAATGAGACTATGTCATTTGAGTGAAAAGTTGTTAATGTTGAAATGATATAGAATATGGGTTGACAAAGGACGGTTGGCTATGATATTCTATGCCTGATAACACTCAAGAATCTGGAGAAACACCTTGTTATATGATAATGCTGCTGTGAGGTGTGTAAATGGGGGCTGGGGCTTTTAACTAGCTTGCTTTACACATATCATTTGTTCATCTGAGATATATAAACAATGTATAGAGAAATAGGGACACTGTTTCATCTGAGAAATGGAAACAATGTTTCAAACTTACAAAGTACAATGTAAAGCTTCTCTATTGAAATTCCAGCCACATGTCAAAGAACAAGTTTGAACATAGCTAGACAGCCCTTGTTTCGTATTCAATTTATTT
>OZ012692.1:11921278-11941298 GCA_963942565.1 Maea johnstoni | reverse complement strand
CTTATCTTACTGGCAATGTGGGAATTGTGTCCTGATAACATCAAAACAAGCTGAAAATGGCATTTTTATAGATCATCTTGATTATCACTCACAAGCGAGCAGTGTTTAAGATAATTACTCTGGATACCACATCTAGCTGCAGGTGGCCATTAAAGTCAAGCTTGAATACAACTTTAGAACTCTTAATTAATGTGGGTTTTTACATCATATTTACCTTTCAAGGTGAAGACACTGTTATGCTTAAGTAAAAAAGTAAGGCCTGAGTTTATCGCAGTTGGATTTTAGTATAAAAAAGGAAGATATTAGGTAAACATAATAATGACTTTGTTTCTTTGAGTTTGATTGAGCAATACATTACGATAAATTTAACTGTCCCTTCAAAGCAAAGCTGAGGAATTTATAATTATGCACACTCACACCAGCTACCTGTAAATACCTGAGGTCCCTACAGGCTTAGATGAAGAAAAAAATAGATATGTAGCGAGAGACCAATTACTATATGCGCTAAAGTGAAGGGCTGGACATGCCAGGGGTCTCTGATCTGGCATCAGTGTGAGGTCACAAGGGAACAAGGAGCAATCAGGGCTCTCTTATCGTTTCCATTACAGAGAAACCTGCACGGAAACATGTGCAAAGCACAACTTTTGGGTTCTTCATTGAGGCTAGCCAGTTCAGGTTGATCGACTGGTTTCATATCCACTTGTCTTTATCTATCTAAGGCCAAGAAAAAAGAAACTATTTGTTTCCTGTAACCGTCTGAAAAAAAATAGGGTAGGTAGGTCGGATTTTTTTTTTTTTTGCATTATTTTTTTGGTCAAAAATGTGTGTTTTATGCATGTTTTACGTTGATTGGGAGTTGGGAGGGCAGAAAATACTTTAGGGTAGGGATTTCTTTGAATAAAAACTTGTTAGGGTAGGGTTACAGGAAACAAACAACTTTTTTTTTAGGCCTAAGCTATAGGTAAAGTTGTCTTCAAGGGGATGATCCAACCCAGCCGCTGAAGAAGTCTAGGGGAGCAAGCCATGAGACACCTACCATAGATTTCTAGGCTGTCATATGTATTTTTTCTCTCATGCTTTTTCTGTCACCAGGCACAAGATAGTCTAGGTGGCCATAGTGGCCATTTACGTTTACACTTATCTTATAAGGGGAATAGAGTACTTAGTTTGAGTAAGACACTCATTTTTACCTAGTCCCTGAAACCACTAGAGATAGGAGCATCAGGTGGTGCCCTTTATATCTACCATACCTGGTACTAAGTACCACACTGCTTGGTCAATGCAGAAGGGAATGTCAACTCTTTAGGGACTAGGAGCCTTAAGTCTATGCGACACTAGGAATGCGACCCTATAAAGCTGAGCCCACAGGGTTAAATGTATCTTTGAAGTTTAATTCACTGTATATTTACTTATTGAATATTTGTAGTGTTATTCCAAGACAATTTGCAACAAAATGATAGTAATTTGTGCAAGGTCAGGTATAGAAGCTCAGGTTAGAGTTAAACTTGTTAAAAAAGACAATATCCTTGCAATTGTATAACTGTCAAAAATTCCCCTCAGAGAAAAATACTGATCTACATACCACCTTGAGACATTTCATCAGTGGTACTTCTTGAGAGGTTTGACTAATTATTTGATTTGTGTTAGAAGCTAAACGTTTGGTTCAAGCAAAACAAAATAATGTGGCAGTTTTACTAGAAAACCGGCATTAAGTGAGTTACACACCTGTGGCTAAGGGGAGGCTTTAGTACATATAGTACCCTGCAGCTGCCATAGCCTGGTTCTCAGGCTGATTTTGATATAATGCATCCACCACTATATCCACTAACTACTAAGTAGGTTTGATGTCTCTCTCAAACTATAGATGGTAGCACTGTTAACTTATCATGAGTTGCAGTTTACACACTACAGCTCAAGTGTGTCTCCCCCTTGAGAATTTATTGAGAACTAAACCTGCAGTGAAATCAAGCACTATCAGTAAGATCAGTGAGACTAAGTAAAGAGGCATAAAACACAGGCTTGTAGCAAGTCTACATCTGCCATGGCTACTTTAATGCCACGTTTGACCTGAAGAGTCTGCAAGGTAAAGTTCTACAAGCCATGGTTGGTTAATCACCTCTCTCTTTAAATAGTACCTCTTTGCAAAACAGCTCTAATTGATAGCTCTACAACAGCTGAGCCCTCTGCGTGTGCTCTCTAGATATAGACTAGGTTTCTAGTCCCAGGTTAGTGAGTCCTTCCCCTTTTCAGTGCTGTCCAGGTTTTCAAGTTCTAAAGCGCAGACAATTGGTCCTTTTAAGCACAGCAATTTCTGGTGGGCACTGTTCAAAAAAACAGTTTGAATATTGTCACCCACTGGTGCTATCATTTCAGCTTTGTTGCAATAATGAAGACCACTATTTCAATCAATAGGTGGTATCAATAAATGGAGGTTGTAGATTATTTAAGTACAATTTGATTTTAAAATGCAAGTGAAACACACCAAGGCAGTTATTTGGTAATGCTTCCCAAAAAGGTTTGGGAGTTAAACAATGATTTAAAGGGGTTGTCTTGTGGCACATTTTGAGGCCTCTGTCGCACGCTGGTGCTACAATGCAATAATGCAACAGTTGCTTTTGAGTTGACCATTTATGGTTATATCAGACTATGTGCAGTACCATAGACTGCCTATAGGTGGCACCAGATAATTTGAGCAGATGAAGATTCAGCTATGAAAATCAATGAAAGAAAACCGAGGAAACATACTAGGATTCCGTGGCTCTATTTTATTCTCATACATTGTTACACACACACTACTAATTGCCTTGGCACCTGGTGAGCATTACATGAACTAAACATGCAGACCTTATCTTCATATTTTGCTATAAGCAGGAATGGATAAAGAATGGGTGTTCATCCTGGGGACTTCAGATAAAAGATACAAATTCAAACATTCAAGTCACATTTTCCAATTTGAGACTTATCAAAGCTGTCGTCTGTTACCTAATACCATAATGATGTGTTTTAGAAATGGCGGGCAAGTAAAATATAATTTCACTCAATTGACGATTCTCTTTTGAACTACTAACATAATCCATCCATTAAGTGTTTAAACTTACTAATTATATTTGATAGATTTGAGCGAACAGTAGTTTTTAAAATTTTACATATTAAATATAAATCACTAAAAAAAATCATTGCCGATGACTAAGAGGTGTGGATTTAACCGCCCAATCTCCATCCCCATTTACTCCTGTTATGAACGTTAACCCACAACAACCCTATTTTGTTATCCTGTCATAAGTTTTCTTAAAGGCTGTCATATTGCAGTTTGGTTCAGTGCACTCGAGAGTTGTTAATGGTTTGACTTGACAAGCTTGCTCTAATTCAGAGCCTGGGAGTAGAGGAGTGTGATGGACGATCCGGCCCACAACTGCTACAAGCCAAGAGAAAAAGCCACCAAGAAGCTAGTAGGCAAAACATGCACACAATGTACACAGTGTTAAAAAATATTACGGCAAAAATCCCAAGTCGTGTGAGGCGTCAGAAGGTAGACAGGAAGGAATCAATTTGGTTTATAAATCACCACAACTATCTAGACAGCTGTGGGCTCTAAGCTACCTTTTTCCAAATGTAGTACAGACTTCTAAGGAAACCCTGGCATTTTTCCAGTATTATCTTAAGAATTTGTAGGTAATTCCAGCTTCATTGGCAGTGTGCAACATCGATTGTCTAGCGGGGCAAGCTGCCCTCAAAGTTCACTTGCCCCGCCGGCACTTCCACTTGCCCTGCCACTCTGTTAAACAAAGGTGAGTTACATTGCAAGGACCCAAAACATTACTTGGCTGAGCAGGGCAAGTTAGGGTCTTGTTCTGCTTGCCAGTTTGCCGTTTCTTGCCAAATTCACTTGGAACTTGCAACGGGGCAAGTGGTTACGTTGCACGCTGATTAGGTAAGGGAAATATGTCAAAGAATTATCACAATTCTCATGTGTGGGAGGGCTGCTTCCATGGCTGAGCTGTCTAATGCAGTGTGAATCAACTGCTCACTGTGTCTCACCACTGCACATGGTGCTGGATTCAAGAAACCTGAAGACAATTGTGACAATGTTGCAAGTGACTTGAATAATTACTGAATTCACAATTTTGGACATATAATTAAAAGATGGGTTTTTAATATCAAGCACTGCTGTGGTGTATGCTTTAAATCAAACTATATAATGATTAATGAAAATGGATGAAATGACCTTAGATAACTATCATAGCATGGAGGGAGGCAAAACACAGAAAATATTGAAAAACACTATTTCCTAGTTCCTCAAAATGGATGGAATGACCTTAGATACCAATCATAACATGAAAGGTAAAGCACAAAAAATATTGAAAAACATTATTTTCTGGTACCTGTGACAGTCATGATTTTTGGAGATATGCCTTGGAGCACTATCAACTAGGCATCACTGGAGAAAAATGATTCCATTATAGATACGATGGTAAGCTGAGAACACCAACCTCCTCTCAGATCACAGTTATGTCACATTGATTTGAAATTCAGGAAAACAGCAAAAAGTAAAGTTGCTTTCCTGAGAAAAGAAATAGCTTTGAATCTGAATGGACACACACATTGAAACATGCACACATGTGGAACTTTTTAAAATTTAACACTTATGCTGCTTTTGACTAATTTAGCCAATAACAAAGTAATCCAAAAAACCTGCAAAATGACTGAAACCCTGGCACAATTGGGTACTCATCTAAGAGAAGTCAACAAGAGCTATACAATGAATACCAGCATGACAGGGTTTAGATGGTATTCAAAAACTTAGCATCTTTGTGCTTTGAACGAACACAGCCTCAGCATTGGAAGGGTTAAGGACAACCATATTTTAGTGAGAGCAAATATCATCTAAGTATAAGGATACACACAGAATACAAATAGGCCTTTGATTCAAAGTGGTGTCAAATTGATTAGCAATTCAATGTAAGTGAAACAGGGTTTTACAAAAAGCAATGGTTCTACAGTTTGGTTGGACACACAAGTTGATTGTATCCATGTACTATGTCATGCGATATTTTGAAAAATATAATGCAATAACCTGAGGGCGGATAACAGACAGATCTTAACTTATTAATCTTGCCCTGTGGTGCCCAAAACGGTTCACCTATTTCAGGGTGCAACATTATAGGTTCCAAAGCATTACTTGCCGAGTGGGGCAAGGTACCCCTAAAGTTTACTTGCCCCGCCTGCACTTCCACTTGCCCTGCCACTCTGTTAAACAAAGGTGAGTTACATTGTGAGGACTCTGCCTAAAACATTACTTGCCGAGCGGGGCAAGTCATGCAGGGTCTTGTTCTGCTTGCCTGATTGCCATTTTTTGCTGAACTCACTTACAACTTGCCAGGGGCAAGTGCTTTTGTTGCACGCTGATATTTTAGGGACATATTTCAAACAATTTAAAATAATGTAAAATTTATTGCAGAACATAACCAACAGAACTGCTACAAATACTGTTTACTTGCTTAATAATTCAGTGTTTTTCCATATGAGTCCTAGCATCTGTATCAAAGACCTTTTACTTAAAGAACTCTTTTAAAGCATGAATAGATTTACCTCAATCATTACTCACTGATCCAAATTAGCTTAAATAAGTGTTGAATTAATGATCTGGTTAATGACTTGCAGAATGCATACTTGAGACACATTGCATAACCAATATTATACATTTTGATTGTCTCTGGACAGTTTCATTGAAGTTTATTTCTTTTGATTTATATGTTCAACCCTTTGGAGTCAGAGAATTAATCTTTTAAGTCAATTGTAAAAGAGGGAAAAATTTCAAATGAATCACGGAAAGAAACTAACACTAGATATTAAAACCTAGTGGCGCTGCCTTTAACAGGCAAAACTACAGTACAACCTACATCAACAATAAAATTGATGATGGTGGTCACTAAAAATCCTCTTCAGGTATAAGTTATGCGTTAGTCACTAACATGTATAGTACAATTGCTTTGTTAGTCACTTACAGAACTGCACAAGTTTAGTGCAAGAAATGTTAAGAAATGTAGGTAGAATTTAAGTAGACTGTAATTAAAGGCTATAATAGCAACACACGTTTTCAAATGGTCAATATCCATACAATATGATAAAAAATGAAAATGAAAATTTTAAGCCAGACATTCATATCACAATACATTTTGCACTTTGTAGGTGATATACAGTCAATACTGTATATATATATATATATATATATATATATATATATATATATATATATATATATATATATATATATATATATATATATATATATATATACATATATATATATATACATATATATATTAACATTTTCTACTGATTAAGCTTAATTATGGCATCTAGAAATTCAAAACTACCATAGTTACCTTGCACTGCTGCATTTCCCAAGAAATTTATTGACAGTACTATTATAGCCTACAGGAAGTACAGGTACATATTACAGGTACATATTCCCACACTATCAAAGATACATATAAGGTAAGATGAATCCATATACTGGCACCCCTATTCTCAGCCATTCTAATAAAACAAGTACTTGAATAGTAAATAAACAAATAAAATGGTAGTTTATGTATATGGGGTAAAACTCTTAATCTGAATTCATGGGAACATTTACACTGCCACTATATTATATACAATGGCCTTGTAGTTGCTCCCATATTAAAAACTACTCCTAACCTGAATAGGACAAGCCTTCATGGGGCGTCCTACAAAGTACAACCCCTAAACGCACACTGAAATGGTATTAAAAATCCAATTATGATTTTGATAAAGAGGACTATGAAATGCTAGTGGCATGTCCTACTGTGGCCATTAAGCTGATGATGAAGCCATTCTAAGGCCCACTGCTCTAGGGCCTGCTGCACGTATGGGGAGTTAATTGACTATCGCATGATGGTGAAAAAAACTGATCAATAAAGTACTGGACTGACGTCAGAAAGACAGACAGACCAGCAGGCGAGAAATGAGGTGGGACACTGAGTCACCAAATAATACATACAATGCATATACACATACATACAAACATACTTGCATAGTAGTACACATACATATGTGTATGCATGTGTGTATATTAATATTTAAATATATACATAATACATATTTATATATATATATATATATATATATATATATATATATATATATATATATATATATATATATATATATATATATATATATATATATATATATAAGAGAGAGAGAGAGAGAGAGAGAGAGAGAGAGAGAGAGAGAGAGAGAGAGAGAGAGAGAGAGAGAGAGAGAGAGAGAGAGAGAGAGAGAGAGAGAGAGAGAGAGAGAGAGAGAGAGAGAGAGAGAGAGAGAGAGAGACGCAATGTACATGTGTTATACTTTCAAGGATTGCTAACTTTAAAACTTAATAGTGATCGAGTATGTATGACCATATCAGGTAGCATGGGAAATGGGAAAATCAGGTAGAAATGGAGTGAAATGTATGGGTCAGTGAATCATGTAGCATTCATGTAGTAGATCACAAACAACTGGCAATAAAATCTTATCAGTTCACCCATCGTGAACGGCCTTGACATGAGTCCATTCAGAGTTTGCAATGCTTGGCTTGAGTAAAGAGTTTAGCAGGCCATGCAATTACTCTCCTTGGCATTTTAGAAGTAGGTAGACATAGCAACAGATGGTTTACAACCACTGCCAGGCAATAGAAGCATCTCAAAGAAAAGTTTAAGTCACAAAAAAGCAAGAGACTGTTATAGCTTACTCCAGTTTTTTTCCCTCATAGTAAGTGCTGTCAGTAATATTAGACAAGAGAATTTCAAACAAAATTAAAAACCTTTTTATATCTATATCCAGTATCCTTACTATGATCAAAGGAATGTATAGGGCAGTTTTACTAACCATGATTTCTAACTCATTGATCAACTTATTTTGCTTATCTTGAGCAGGTAATTGTTTCCCAGGTAGGTAAGGAATTTAATGCCTGACAGGAAATAGTTTGATGATATATATCTAAAAACTTAACATGAGAACTGCTCCCTAGATCAGGCGTGCTTGATGTCTTTCTGCACATAAAAGCATGAAAAATTACAAAACTATTTAAAACTGATCCTTAAGATGGGAACATGCAAATCAACATTATTGGGCTAGTTGTTGAGCAAAGATTTTGAAAGGTCATCTAAAGTATCTAAACATGCAATCAACAGAATATAACCTGTGCGCCCCTGTTCAATTCATTGATCAAAAGGCTAATGCAATTTTCATATTCCACTACTGAAATCAATCTGACAATTTCTTGATGCCCCATCTAATGATATTTCTCTGATTTCGATTTTTGTGAAATTTACCATAGCAGCCATATTTACCGAATCAGATATCGGGTAAACTTAGATACTTCATTACCTGAATTTCAATTGGTGGGAATTCAGAAAAATAAAATACACAAAAGAATTATCACATTTTAACGATTAATTCTTTCTTTTCATCATTTTTGCTGCTATTCTGGGCTAAATGATGTAATGCAAGAAGCACATCCTAGAAAAGTACCTGGTTTATAATCAAGCCTTTGTGAATACCCAAAGTCACTGGCAACTTTCTCACACACCTCACATTTGAAGGAACTGTTTTTACGTTGCTTTCAACAGCTTAGAACAGCTCTGGTCATATTGCAATTGAGATAGAAACCCAGAACCAAGAAAAAGTCATTTCTTTTCACAAACAGTTCTTAGGGATATATCAGTTGCAGAAGTACCATTATAAGTCTTCCACAACCCCGCACATTTACAAAGCGACCTGGCCAATCTGCTTATGGGTATTAAACCTTGGACCTCACATTCTGGAGCCAGGCATCATAACCATTACACCATGATGGATTCCCACACACCTCACATGAGCAAAACATTTGATAAAACATGAATGAGAAAACTTACCTATAGATCAGATGTTACCTGCTTTGAAAGCCTTGAGGAATAAACTCCAATTTCGCAGGTAAAAAGTGTATGGTTTTTATTGCATTTCCTGTTTTTTTTTCTACTAAAAGTGATTATTTCCCTCTTCTGCAGGCTTGCTGGTGCCAAGGGACCCAGGCAGTGATGAGGCTAGAGAGATGTTAGCTGAGCGAGTAGCTAGCAGAGAATGAATATGAATACCAGAGGTGAGGTCCCTCAGCCCGCCGGGACCAGCAAAAACAGATCAGCTCTCTTCCCACAATGCATTGCTGCAGCTAACACCAGACAATAATCCTCTAAAAGCTTAACTCTTATGCTGCTGTTGGCTTAAAGTTGTCCAATACAAAATAATGCAAATATCCTAAAATATAAATGAACCCCTGGCATATGGGTACTCATCTGAGAGTACTCTGTGAGAGCTATCCAATGAGTACCAATATGACAAGGTTTAGATGTTTTTCAAAAATCTATGCATTCTTGCGCATTGGATGAAAGTAGCCTTGGCACTGGAAGGGTTAACCTCTTTTCCTCCACGGTTGGGCTTGTATGTTGAATATTGAATGCCTTCTGTTTTGCAAAATCCCCCACTAATGGAATCTCGCATAGAACAAATAACAACCCATCTCATCAAAGATGAATCATAATAGGGACACAAAAACAAAATGTTCACCCAAAGGGGGACATTTATACTCTTTATACAGTATTAAAATAGGTATCAATATGTACACATGCACACATACGTGTATAATTATATTATATGATAATATGGTCAGCATTTAACTAAATACATGAGTAAGTGTAGAGTAGGCAAGTCAGCAGCGTAAAAAACCTATGTATATATATACTACAGATCACGAGTTTCCAAGGAAATCCAAGGATATGCTAGAAAGTCTTAGCTACATTTGCCAAGTGAACAACTCCGAAGGGTAACTCTTACCATGAAAGGGTTAACTAAGTACAGGGGTATATACAAAGTAGGCAAGCCAGCAGCATACAACCTTTGTATTAAACCGACAGGCCATGGCTTTCCAAGGAAATCCTAGGATATGATAGAAAGTCTCAGCTACATTTGGCAAGTGAAGAAAGTCTCAGGTACATTGGAAAGTGAACAATTTTAAAGGGTAACTCTTACCATTAAGGGTTGATTAACTAAATACAGGAATATGCACAGGGTAGGCAAGTCAGCAGCATAAAACCTATGCATAGCCTACATGCCATGGTTTTCCAAGGATTTCAAGGATATGCTAGAGGGTCTCAGCTACATTTGCCAAGTGAACAACTCCGAAGGGTAACTCTTACCATGAAAGGGGTATATACAAAGTAGGCAAGCTAGCAGCATAAAACCTTTGTATTAAACCGACAGGCCATGGCTTTCCAAGGATATCCTAGGATATGATAGAAAGTCTCAGCTACATTTGGCAAGTGAAGAAAGTCTCAGGTACATTGGAAAGTGAACAATTAAAGGGTAACTCTTACCATTAAGGGTTGATTAACTAAATACAGGAATATGCACAGGGTAGGCAAGTCAGCAGCATAACACCTATGCATAGCCTACATGCCATGGTTTTCCAAGGAAATCCAAGGATGGAATTGCTAGAAAGTCTCAGCTACATTTGGCAATTTGGAATTTGGAATTTCGTTTCTAATAACATTTATGCCATATTGTGGGTAATTTGTGACTAGCCAATTGTAAGTAGTGGAGGAAACCGTAGTACCCGGCGAAAACCACCACCTAACTCCAAGACACTGGCAACTTTTACATACCCAGGCCGGGATTCAAATCCAGGCAGTGGTGAAAGACAGCGAGCAGTCAATGGCAGCACCTTAGACCACTTGGCCATCAGAGCAGGCCAGTGAAGAATTTCCAAGGGTAACTCCTACCATGAAAGGGTTAACTCAATACAGACTAAGCAAGTCAGCAGCATAAAACCTATGCATAGCCTACAGGAGCTGGCCTCCATCCCCAGACTGCCCGAAAAAGCTTTTAAAACCTTCCGAGCATGACAGCCTGTCTCCCAGTAAACCAGAGTAAAACTCCCCGGACAATACCCATCACACCGACAGGCTTCTGTGCAAAATAGAAAATTACCGTTGGCATGGTAACTGTTTATCCTCCTTCTCTTTTTAATTGCTGGGGGCTTGGTCTCTACTCTTCTGTAATTGAAAGGAGGGTTTTAGCATGCGGTAGGGCGTAAACGGATCTTGTCAGTCCAAGAAGACCAACCGATCAACCAACCTTACCCGGGCATTTTAACCCTTCCAAGGGTGAGGCTACTTTTGTCAATAAAGCACAAGGGAGAAATGATTTTTGAACAGATAATCCTCTAAAAGCTTAGTTAACCTGATTCCAATGCTAAAGGTACTTTCTTCCAAAGCACAAATATTTTTGAAAAACACCTAATCCCTGTCATGTTGGTATTCATTGGATAGCTCTCACTGGGTTCTCTCAGATGAGTACCCATGTGCCAAGGTTTCAGTCATTTTCAGGCTTTTTTTGTTTTATTTCATAATGACCAAAATAACCACCAGCAGCATAAGGGTTAACAAGGTATCTAAGGTGAACCTGACCCTTGGGCAATATTTGGAGAGCATGTTAACCTGAACATTCAGATAAGATGCCTCTTGTGTTACAACACATTGACATTGAGAAACAACAGAATGTTGTAGGATGGGGTCTTTTTTAACCCATTTATTCTTAGCTTCCTGAAAAAGCCTGACATTTACACCATTATGCACCTGTTGTAAGTAATATTTTAAGGCAAAAAAACAAAAGTCAGAAATCAACCAACAACTCCGCTATGAATGATTTACAAAATAGGAACTTCAAGTTTTTCCAGTTCTTAACCCTTCCAATGCTAAGGCTACTTTCATCCAAAGAACAAGGACACACAGATTTTTGAAAACCATCTAAACCCTGTCATGTTGGTATTCATTGTATAGCACTCGTTTTTGCAACATTCTGTATCGGTCAAATTATAGTTACCAGCAGCGTAAGGGTTAAATCAGACCTTACTTCCTCCCAGCATTATTGTTTAAGAAAGGTGAAACCTGGTGAGCAAAAAGGGCACTACAGAGAGTTGCCGTTTTTAGTCACACCTTACCATCACCAATCCTTGTAATATAGATAGATGACACCTGGTGAGCAAAAGAGACACTAGAATGAGCTGTCAGTTGTGGTTAGACTTAACAAGCCAGTAACAGACATGCTTTCCCTTGTCCTGAAAGAGGTGAATTGCTGAAACATGTACTGATAAACCTGGCATGAAATTGCGACTTGACGCATATTTTGATAGCAAAGCGAACTCCGTCCAAAGTCAATAAATAGGGAAATGGAATTGCTGTCCCGACACAGAGCAATCGTATGGAGTGTGGTTTTCTGGTGTAATCTATTCACAGCACAACAGCCAGCACTCTGTCTGGGATGTAGAGGGGACTGGTTTGAAGGCTGTATCAGTTTCTACAGTGACAATCTCAAGTACACGCTCGGCTTAACGCATTCATCACCACAGAGGGCAGCCACAAAACCATCAGCTTCTTCGGTGATATTTTTCTACCAAGTGCATCTTCTGGGAAATGCATGAAAGAGGAGTATTTATCAAATAAAATCTGAAAATACTTCTTGAATTTGTGTTTTATTTCAAAGAATTTCATAGAGCTACTGGAGCCCAAGCCAAAACTTTCTACAGGAAAATCTGATATTGAATTAGTGAATACATTCATGGTCATCGTGCCTTCACAACGGTGCCCAAAAGTGGACGATGATTCAACAAATTTTTTAAAGGGGAGTTGTTGGCAATGTCCTGATTAACATTTCTCTTTAAAATATTTGTCTAAGCTCTAAGGCGAATGATTTTATCAAAATTGTCAGGCAGCTTTTAGCATTATATGGGTTAAAAGTATCCCCTGAAATTATGAGAAGTGTGAAGATAACTTTGGATTAAAGCATCAATTAAAACATGTTTTTAGGAGAGATCTTTTTGGTTGACTTCTCACAAACATTTCTTTTCGAACATATTCATAAATATGCTTTGGCCAAATAGAATCATCACCAAAATAATGAATAAATTAACAAAATATTTGTGGGAGAGATTTTGCTTGAATTCTGGCAAATATTTCTTTTTTGAACATTCTCCAAAAAATGCTTTGGTCGTAATAGATATCACCAAGAGTCAGGCTCTTTTATGTATGCTACTGTGAGCTATGAATGGGTTATGCAGACAATCAATAGAAGCACTCTGCGGTGTTCATCATCAGCAAATCCTCCCAGACTATTATCGAGAGATTACCAGCCTCTTTCTGGGATGTTTTTCCTGTTTTTCTGAAGCGGGATCGTTTCTTGCCGCATCGCTGATTGCCGGAGTTAATTGATACGACTTGCACCAGAGGGCACCCCTATGAGGACAGCCATAATGTACTGTGTGCAAAATACTATTACCCGTCTTTGCCGACAATGTGAATCAGGAATGTGCATGTTAAGATGTCATTTCAGATCAATGGCTATCATGTTTACTCTACATATGAGTGGATAGCTGTCAAGATGCATTATTGTGTATATGCTCATTTACCAATTCTGCCCAGCAGCTACATGAAACACCATGCCAGTTTTAGTAGTATCTCTTAGTATCTTTTTTGGTAGAATATTTAAGATAAGAATTTTCACAAGAATCAAACCTAATTCCAAAATTAATGTGCCAATGTTAGTATCATTTCCAAGTTTAATGTCAAATTATCATATCATCTGCCAGGATTTAGAAACTAGGTGTCCAAAATTGACAATCTTAAATTGTTGGGCACCTTATCTTTCAAAGGAGACCACGATGTACTTAAATTACAACCATAAATATGTATTTACTTATTGAAAGGCATAATATCTTTATGCAATATCATGGCGTCATATTGGTATGAAATCAATTCAATTATATGTTTGAAAATGACATTTCACAAAACTACTCCCCCCAAATATTTTTGTGTCCTGAAGGGTGATTCTTGAGGGTTTGGGTGTCCAAATGACGCCAAGACGGCCCGGCACAATGCATATGACCGCTCGGCCATGGAGGCAGTCCTTATTATAATTGGCAAGCATCCACCTGTAACGTTCACATTATGCAATATCATGGCATTCATATTTGTATGAAATCAATTCCATTATATATTTGAAAATGACATTTCACAAAACTACTCCCCCCCCAAAAAAAATAAAAATAAAAAAATTAAAAAAAATTGGGTGTCCTGATTTTTGAGGGTTTGGGTATCCAAATGACACCTAGATGCCCTGCTGGCTAAGACTTATAATGGGGCACAATGCATATGACCACTCAGCCATGGAGGCAGTCCTTATGATAATTGGCAAGCATCTATTTGGAACAACTGTATGTTGCAGTTATATACTTGGCATCTCAATAAACAGTACTAGCGATAGCCTAGTCCTAGGCCAAGAAATTTATTTCACGTCTTTGATAACTTACCTTATGTTTTTATAACATTCTAAGATGTCTACCTATATTTAGTTCTATATTGGCTCACCAGGCGGCCAGCATGGGTTCATTATGATTCTGACTGACAGGTGTGCCCACCCATGGTGCCATCTATCACAAGCCACAGGAACTAACACCTAGACATTAAGCAAATGATAGAGATCAGAACAGAGAAAAGCATGATCTTATGAAATCATAGACTAGGAGCTAGTCTATACTAGCGATAGCCGGCTTTTCCATTCTCCATTCCTACGCCTTTCATGTTTGCAAACTATGGCGAGGCCCAGCTTTTCCATTCCTACGCCTTTCATGTCTGCAAACTATGCCGCTGCACCCAATGACTTTATTGCCTGCTAGCGGCTATGCCTGATGTCTGAGAGCAGGTGACCGCACATTCATACTCAGGTTACCTGGCCACCTGAATACCTGTAGGACCTCAGAACATGGATACTCAAGAGCGACTGTCTTGAGATATTGATGAGAGAGGAATTCTATCTTTGATGTAGTATTGATATTTTATGGATGGTGAAGAAGGAGGGATGAATTTCTCCATTCATTTCATGGCTAAGTCTGGAAGTCCAGGTAAACTGACAAGGACAGAAACATGTCTAGACTAAAGAGCAAGCATCATTGGAATAGATATTGCTTATTCCAATTTGAAAAAAGAATGGCCATTACTATTCTCAGAAATAATCTCTTGCCTGGGTTTGCCAATGACATGGGATTATGGCAGTTACCAGTTTTCCTTATCTACTATATGGTTTTGTTCACCATTTTCAACTGGCTTAAGTCACAATTACGTGGAGCCCAAAGATGTACTGGTTTCTATTAATGCAACACCTTTAGGTAGCTTTTAAAGATGCAATTGGGCTCCCTGAAAAAAAAGCTTAATTTTGAGCCCTGTCATTCATAGGTTATTTTCAAAAGTTCCAAATTACAGCATCCATACATCACACACTTTTCAAGGGGAACTTCAGACATCAATAATCAACTTATTGTGGCTTATACTGTATAGGAGATACTGTAAAGTTCGAAATATTGGCGTGCTTAAATTTAGCGAATTGATCCATTTTTCCATATTAGCGAAATGTATAATATTAGCGTGTGAACCATCTCGTACAATGAAACAGAACAGAACTTAAAAAACATGCAGAGTGATTATGTGATTAGTAGCAGAGATACTAGTCGTGTAGCAATTCACCGGAAGACGGTATTGCCGCCATAGCAGGTTGCTGGTGCACATGGCCTCCAAACACAGAAACGCGCCTGGAGGCCTGTGCAAAATGAAAAATCGTTGAAAAATGGAACAAATATAAACGGATTGTAATATTAGCGAATCTGACCCACTCGCTAATGTCGCCAATAATAGTTCCACGCCAATATTTCAAACTTTACAGTATTGGGCATTTCTCAAAGGAGAGTTTTGAGTAATGCCTGGAATTGTCCAATTTATTACTGTGGGCACCAATCCAATATGGCCATTCAGTGCCTAGTTGTTAACCTTTTCATGCCTAAAGTTCCCTTTGGTAAATGCTGCCTGGGTTTAGGAATTGATTCTCTTGAAAATAAAGGAAATAAAGCAAGGATTCATGAAATATGTGATAAAGAGTTGGTAGAGAGGTTAAGATAAAGCTGTATATAATAATGATAATTTTTTACAAGGATTCCTTGGTAAATATCTCAAAAATAAAGGCAAAACTTGAAACTCTTTCATGAAGCAAAATTCAAAAAGAAAATCTTTTATCAACTTGTCATCTAAATATCAACATGTGTGGAATATATGAAGATAATGCACAATTACCAAAATATTTGAAGGGTAGTTTTGGCTTTGATTCTGAATTTTTTTTTTCTCAAACACTCTCAAAAATGCTTTTGTTTGTAAGATATCGGCAAAATCAAATCATGGATTTTAGGCTGCTACATGCACAGGCAGGAACAGAAATAAAGCATCCTGGTTTTCAAGACATCTAGATTTGAGTCAGATTAGCCCAGTTCTCAGGGTAAGAAAGTGTTAAGCTTCCTGGCACCAGCTCAAGTCACCATGGCAACCAGATAAATCTAATACCTAGTGGCACAAGGGGGGCACTTTGCAGCAATGATAGTGCTATTAATCAAGAGATTACAAGCTCAGGGGGTGTACAATCTATAAGAGATGACTTCCATTCACAATAATCGGAAATTTCAATTGGAACGATTTTCGAAATGGAAGGGAATATTTGTATAACATAGTTAATGGATATTTCACTTTAGAATACACAACAGATCTTATATTCATGGCTTTTTTCAAAGTAAGAGATAAATAAACTCATATTCAAGGGCATATTTGAAAATGGATTATTTTTATTAGTAGAATGAACATTTATTTTCTTAAAAGATATTGCTTCATTTGTCACCCCCCCCCCCCCCCCCCCCCGGCTTTGTTGTTAGAATAAACAACTAAATCTAATTAATGTAAATGTAATAAATGTGTGTGAAATTATTTCCAACGGTGAATGAAATATCTATTATTCTTAGCTTTTATTTCTTTTTTGCTGAAAAGGAACCCCCCCTGCACTTCCTTTCCTGAACTAGTATGTGACCCTGTACCGGGGTACTCCAATAAAGAGCACATATTTATTCAACCTATTATTTGTTCCTGTTTATCAATAATGCCATAAGCAGATAATGCCAGTGCTGTTTATCTATCTATTTGCACACTAAGTCATATAAATAGTAGCTCAAGAACACAAAGAAAGACACACTCAACGAGCAATTATTGCTGGCAACTAGAATGCAATCAACAAGAAAAAATGCAGGTCAGGGATAGCGCTCACAGTACCAGTACATTTCACTTGCAGTCACACACTGCATTTAGAGTAACCCATTCATGTCTGGAGATCTCCTGGAATTATACATTCGTGCCTGGAGATCTCATTGAATCCATTCATGTCTGGAGATCTCCTGGAATTATACATTCGTGCCTGGAGATCTCATTGAATCCATTCATGTCTGGAGATCTCCTGGAATTATACATTCGTGCCTGGTGATCTCATTGAATCCATTCATGTCTGGAGATCTCCTGGAATTATACATTCGTGCCTGCATGGTGATCTCATTGAATCCATTCATGTCTGGAGATCTCCTGGAATTATACATTCGTGCCTGCATGGTGATCTCATTGAATCCATTCATGTCTGGAGATCTCCTGGAATTATACATTCGTGCCTGCATGGTGATCTCATTGAATCCATTCATGCCTGGAGATCTCCTGGAATTATACATTCATGCCTGGAGATCTCATTGAATCCATTCATGCCTGGAGATCTCATTGAATCCATTCATGCCTGGAGATCTCCTTGAATCCATTCATGTCTGGAGATCTCCTGGAATTATACATTCGTGCCTGCATGGTGATCTCATTGAATCCATTCATGTCTGGAGATCTCCTGGAATTATACATTCGTGCCTGCATGGTGATCTCATTGAATCCATTCATGTCTGGAGATCTCCTGGAATTATACATTCGTGCCTGCATGGTGATCTCATTGAATCCATTCATGCCTGGAGATCTCCTGGAATTATACATTCATGCCTGGAGATCTCATTGAATCCATTCATGCCTGGATATCTCCTTGAATCCATTCATGTCTGGAGATCTCCTGGAATTATACATTGGTGCCTGGAGATCTCATTGAATCCATTCATGCCTGGAGATTTCAAGCCCTTTGATATCTTAGAAAATAAAATAAATGTTGGGATTTGATGATTGATAAGCTATTTGATGCAGTTTTAGATTCCGTTCTGGTCAACATTTTACCTTCAAATATATTCCAATAAATACTCTAGTCACAGAGATATCATTATCAAAATACTACATATTGCTTTTTGGGGGCATTTTCCTAACCTCATGCAGACATGCCTGTTCCTGCGACAAGTGCTAGTCTGGTTTTGAGCATCATGCTATCGCCATTGCAAAACCCTGTAGTCATACTACTCTGGCTATTAAACTACCTGCAGACACATAATATCCATATGGTATTATTTCACACTGCCTGCTGTGCACATGTTGAAATTACAGTTTTTTGTCTGGTATTTAACACTTTCCCAATATCAGGAGTAGAACCCCCACAGAATAGAGTCAGATCCCAATAGGTGAGTAATATACCTGCCAGGATTGTCCCAGACGAGCTGTACGTATTATAGTGTGAGAGTCCCAGATATCAAGGGCTCTGATCAAAGAGACAAAGCAGTCACTAACAGCCAGTGATTTCAAGAAGATAAGAGTGAGCTCTCAAACAGGCGATGAGATGCATCAATTTAGCACCAATTGATGACAATTTATATATATATATATATATATATATATATATATATATATATATATATATATATATATATATATATATATATATACATATATATATATATATATATATATATATATATATATATATATATATATATATATATTTATATATATATATTATCATATATATAAATATATATCATATATATATATATATATATATATATATATATATATATATATATATATATATATATATATATATATATATATATACATATATATATATACATATATATATATATATATATATATATATATATATATATATATATATATATATATATATATATATATATATATATGATATATATTTATATATATGATAATATATATATATATAAATATATATATATATATATATATATATATATATATATATATATATATATATATATATATGTATATATATACATATATATACATATATATATATATATACATATATATATATATATATATACAATTCATGTAAGTCAGTAAGCATATTGTATGTCACAGAGAACAAGCCAGAGCCATATTGCGAATGCACAAGGTCAATAGTTCAATTATTGACCGTGTGAGTGCATTGTCAGTCATGCCATAGATAATTCTTGTCCAGAGTAACCAAGAAGTACTAATACAAATATTCCACAAATAATGGTGAATCTTAAGGACTATTTCCTAAAAGGGTTGTTTCCTACTCCTTGGTACACACACTATCAAAATTTTCCATAGAGCACTTATCCGATATACAGAGAGGTATTATTACATAGAAGTTATCTGAATGAGCAGAGCTATAAATCTTTAATGTGTTAACCATGAAGACAGTGCACACTTAATATACACATGCAAATCCAGTGACACAATTAATGGCCAATAACTTCATATTATACGACATAAATGTGAATATACTGTAAATGCATATACATGAACATATACATGCACAAACTGCCCATGATGAACTAAAGTCAGCCGGTGGGCAGTTAAAATATCCTACATATCCGTCGGTCAATGGATGGTCACATGTACCGCATGTACTACATACACAGAGAGTCAGGTGACCACGACCCAGCTCATCCACTAGATGATGCATCTCATGTAAGCCTATGGTTCAACCAACGGTCATAGCAAGAATACAGGCAGGATTTGAAGATTACATAAGGGAACATTCTTTATATGCAGTGGGGATCTTTTTCAGCCAAAATAGAAATGTCATTTTAGGATGATTAATGACAATATAACTGGTTGAAGAGGTTTTTATATAAGTATGGAACATTCTA
>OZ012692.1:11816278-11916278 GCA_963942565.1 Maea johnstoni | reverse complement strand
ACTCTCACCTTTCTTGAAAATCAATCATTATTATCGATTGTGAGTGAATGGATACAATTATTTTTCTGCAATTGACGTAACCTTTTCAAGTATTTTCCAGAAATTCCCACTAATAATGAAAGAACTCGCTATTTATACTAACACCTGTCATTTTCTGTAATGAATAGGTTTACTGCATGTCTAGACATAGGATGTATCACCATAAGAACCACATAGATTACAGGAACGCAACGGCAGGAGAAAATATATGTGAGATTTTAAAGCAGAATGAGAGGTTACATATATTGCATAATAAAAACTTTCACTCCTCGCTGCAAAATAAATCAAATATTATGAAATTTATACTCTTCATGAAATATGGAATGAATAAATGGAAATTGTACAAAAACCCGAAGGTGTTCATAAATTATGAGCATGCACATATGAAAATGAATATCTGAAATAAAAATGGAAAATAATAAATGGGAGAAGGGAGAGTAAAAGGAGAAAGGCATTAATGGATCAACTCTATCTTTGATCAATTGCATAGATCATCATAAATATATATTAACTCATTCATGATTTAATGAAGTAAATTCCTCTAAGATATGTCATCCAGACGCCATGCTAATACCATTCTTACCTGATAGTATAATATAATATAATATGATATAATATAATATGATATAATATAATATAACATAAACAATATAATATAATAATATAATATAAATGATAAGGGCTTTTGGGGAGTTATACAAGATGCATGCATAGGTTAACAAAACAGTTGTCAAGATACTGAATCAAAAAGTAAGAATGGTGTTCAGAATATTACTGAATATACCTGAAAATGAAAATAATAAGAATTAAAAGAATTGGGTTGTGATTGGTACTCAATTTCACCTAGCTCATTTCTTTCAATATAAAAGTTCAGCCACTAAATAATAAATTGGCTATGCTTGAATCCAAAACCATACCTATTACCCACCTGCAAGTCAGTGTGTGTATGTGTGTGTGTGTGTGTATGTGTGTGTGTGTGTGTGTGTGTGTGTGTTATGAAGGTATATTCATATCCCAGCATGACTGTACTAACTTGTATTCCAAAATAGGTTTGAATTCCTTGAATTACCTGGAATGTCTTTTTTCAGTCAGGAGTAACCAATTCCCCTAGGTGATTGATTTAATTGCGCTTCATTTGAGTTGTGTACCAATCCATTTACCAATGTCCTTAATGTATTTGCGTATTTCAGCTTCATCAAGCACAGAGGTCAATTGGTTAACTTCAAAGGGAGTTATTTATATTTTTCTGTTTGTTTGTTTATCCTTCTCTTCAAATCATAGTGGTGAATGTATCTATTCTAATCAAGGTAAACTGAGTAACCAACAAAAACCATGCCTAAACCACAAGTCACTGGTAATTTCTCACATGCCTTTTTGAGGGTTTGGGTGTTCAAATGATGCCCAGATACCCTATACGCTAATATAATTAAGAGTCTGCAGCCAGGTAACCAACTGTTTCATGCACCTGAAATCCTGCAGTCTCTGAAGTATGATGGACTTTGTGGTGACCTTCTTAATTCTTGTGTTCTTGTGTTTACTAAATTTATTCTAGAGAAAATAAGGCCAGCTCAATATGAAGGGGCAGTGATCCATTGGACAGTACGTACAGTGAAGGTATAGTAGCTGCTGCTGTAGTGGCATGCCTTAAGGAGACAACCTGATTGATTTTGGCCAAGGTGCCAAGTCAGGGTCACAGGACCATACCATGCCTTAATCATATACTGCATGAATGACCGGGACAATTTCCAGCAAAAGCATTATACTTGTACTTTCTTACTTTGGTAGAAATACCACACACAAATCAACTAAAGAGTGGTCTGATGCAGGTGGTCTGTAGGAAAGGGTGAAATGATTAAGTACTGTATCAAGCATTTTGTGACTGGCCCTGACTAAACTTCCAAGGCTGAAGCTACGTTCGTCCAAAGGACAAGGAAACAAAGAATTTTGAAAACCAATTAAATCCAATCATGTTGGTAATCTTTGGATGGCTCTCGCTTAGTACTTTCCAATGAGTACCCTTGTGTGGGGGTTTCAATAATTTTTCAGGAATTTTTGCATCATTCTTTATTGGCCAAATTAGCCACCAGCAGCTTATGGGTTAATATATGCTGGTCAATGGTCCTTTTTGTTTCAATAACTCCTTTCTGATTTTCCTTTTGAATATATAACTGAATCTGATTAGTTGCATGGCGTATTCAAAGTTCTCTGAATATGTGTGCACTTCTAATAAAGATGGTTTAAAAGAGATCTTCAGGCTTGAGTGGGTCATTACTACACCCTAGGGAGGAGGTTCTATAGATTTTGGCTCGAGCAGCAGGCCGGAGGGTCAGTGGTCAGTGCCATATACTTACTACTATCACACTCACGCCTTAATCTTCTGGACAGCTCCTTGGCAAAAACAATACATTTAGCAGCAAATAATGTGTACCAGTGCTGCCCATCTATGTTTCCAGAGGGTTTGTTGATACTGGTAAAACATATTACAGTACAGACATTCAATTCCTGCACCGGTCAACCGGACGTCTGCCAGTGCCTGGTTGTACAAGCACCTGTGGATAACAGGTAAAAACGCATCAAAGTAAAACACATCAATGACCAACATAGCTTGCGAATCAAAGCCGCCATGCCCAGGAAACTGAGAGGAAATCTGGCATTTGGTTGTGTATTATGTCTGCAGGCTGCCCACTCATTTAGTGCAGGAAATAAATGCTGGTGCTGTAGTAAAAGTTTCACAGAATTGTGGCGGTTTTCATGATTTTCCAAGCATACCCTACAAATTCAAAGGATACCTTATTTGCGAAGTCCTCAGTAATATGCCATCTGGATGCAGGGTATATTAGAACACAACTTGGGAATCCAGCATGATCGAACTGGTCAAAGAATTTCTGAGGTTATACTGACTTCAGCAAGCACTTTCAAAGATTTGCTTTTGTCAGAACGATATCATCAAGATAATCTGGCCTCAAAACATGGCTTTATTACCAGATTTGCCTGTTTTTATTCCAGAACCTGAGGGTAGGTTATGATGAGATCATACCTAGAAGAATTAAGGCTGCATGTATCTTGGCCATTTAAGTAAGGAACCTGTGTTTAAAGACCCCACTGTGAGGGTAGGTTGTAATGATGTGTATGAGGGAAAATCTGTGATTGATTTTGGCTGGGTGTTCAGGCTACTATCGAGTAAGGGACTTATATCTAGAGATTTCACTGTGAGGGTAGCTTATAATGATGTAGATAAGGGAAAATCTGTGATTTGGTTTTGGCTGGGTGTGCAGGCTACTATCAAGTAAGGGACCTGTGTCTAGAGACCCCACTGTGAGGGTATGGTATAATGATGTATACTATGAAGGAAAGATGTTGTACTGATTTTGGCTTGAGTTCCATCTCACTAGAAGGGACCTGTATTTAGAGATACCACCTGTGAGGGTAGGTTATAATGATGTACACTGTAAGGAGAAAAGTGCTATTGATTTTGGCATGATGTCCAGGCTAGCTAGGGGTCAGAGGCCCATGTCTCACCTTTCTCTCTGCATGGCTTCATCAGGACGGCTTAACAACAAGTGCCTTACAAATCACTCACATCCGGCCAACAACAAACATGACCTACACAGCCAAGGGCCTCAACCCCTCTAATGCTGAGGCTACTTTCGTCCATTTTAAGCACAAGGACGCAAAGATTTTTGAAAGCCATCTAAACCGTCATATTGGTATTCATGGCTCTTGCGGAGTATTCTCAGATGAGTATCCATGTGCCAGGGTTTCAGTAATTTTTTTTAGGTTTTTTGCATCATTTTCAATTGGCCAAATTAGACACCAGCAGCATGAGATAAGGGTTAGGCCTAGGTTCAATCACAACAAATAGATAAATGCTTTTAATTATTATTAGAGGGCAGCATAGTCAAATCAGTCCGTCATTCATCTTGACCAACAATCGAGGACTGCAACCCATTCATACTTCCCCTTTAAAGACTGATTAACCTTAATGGTCATTGGCAAGTCACTGGCAACTTCCCAAATCACTATACCCATAGCAATAATGAAACCTGTGAAGCCTGTGCGCAATACATACATTTAACCCTTCCAATGCTGAGGCTTACTTTCGTCCAAAGCACAAGGACACATACACCCTGTCGCTGTCCTGTCATTGAGCACTCTCAGATGAGTATGTGATTGTGCCAGGTCTTCGGTCATTTTTCAGATTTTTTGCATCATTTTGTATTGGCCAAATTAGCCACCAGCCGCATAAGGGTTAGCTACTAGGCTTTGGAGGCTGTGAGTCCCAGTTGTCTGTCAGTGGTAAAAATAGATCGCTCTCAAATCTGAATGCTTGCATTTTAGATCAATAAATCAAGGCTCCAGCCAGCAAGGCAGCATCAGTCTGTATACATGTGCATGAAAACACGGTGTCTGGATCCACAGCAAGGTACTAACCATTATCAACATCTTAGGAGAAAATTATGCATTCTTAATCAACATCTTCAACCATTTATGTTTGGAGATCTTGAGAAAAATAATCATTTGGACCTACATTACTTTTAGAATTAGCCATGATACAAAATAAGTCATGTGAGTATTTGAGAGAGAGAGAAAGCAGCTTGTGGTTTATTATTTCCAAAAGATGCTTTGGTTAGAAAGGTATCACAATTACAGTCAAGAAAACAATCCTCTTATAAATTCAAATTGGGTAATTAGCCTTCATCCCAAAATGCTTTATTTGGAATTTCCTTTACGGCTAGTGCACAATCAGGGGTACCTTTTGTGTTTCACTTTGGGTGAATTTTTTTTTCCAAATATTAGGTATATCAATGTGTCATGTCATAGGAAAACTTGTCTAGTAATCACATGCGAAATATTTCTAAGTAGACATGTGTCGTTCTCATTTTATCACAGTTTGAACAACTGATAGTCAGTGAGGGAAAATGATACTACGGAGACTACATACTATTTCCTATTACTGTGCATACCACAAAAAATCAAGAGAAAAGGTATTCTTTTTTTGTGAAATTGTTTATTTGTCATGGTACAACATAAATAAAATGCTTTTGTTAACTGTTGCTCGGCTTTTTACAACTGCTGACCTTCTATGTGTACTACTCTAACAAACACAGTTTTTAAACAAATTGATGCCTTTGTCTGCAAATGCTGTGTTTGAAAAAATAGGCCTCATATGAAAATGAAAATATATTTCTGGCACTATTCTTGATACACTTCTTGTAATAAAACAGTCATTTGATAGTCTAGCATTAGCACATTCTGCCTACAACACCTGAAACTTAACATGTAAAATGGCAGAGCAGGGCTACTACGGAGACTACATTGTTGGTTTCTTTCACATTTTGCTTTACAACAGTTTAAAAGTTTATCTTTGACAAAATACAATAGGAAACACACTTAAACTCTTAAGGATTCAAACATTTTGAACTTTGACATCTTAAGTAGTGCATTGTAGTGGTAATACACTAGTGTTTAGATCAAACAAATGCTTCACCATTTTTGGTGCAAAGGAATTTGATCAATTTAGGTACATCTTCCAGAGATCATATGACAATTAAGTTCGGTGCTTGAATATATAATCATTTATAAGTCATTCTTACTGAACAACATAACCTTTTCTCAAAATTAGTGATGAAACAGGTTTTATCTTTGATTATATGTAGCTACTACGGAGACTACATGAATAAAACTTATGATTCTCCATTTACTAAAATATAAAAAAATGACCAACAAACTATTTCAAAGAGTCCTTTACATGTATACGTCATCTAGGATGACATCTGGCCTATAGTTAAGGCAGTTTCCCTGAAAGTGTCCCTCAGACTCGAAATACACCTTTTTACTTGAAATACACCTTTTTGAACATAGTTTTGATATTGTTCAAGTCTGATTGAGTAAATTGAAACTGGGAGCGTTGGTTGATGAGCTGGGGTGGTTCCATAGTACACACAATATCTTCTATTGGTTGCCATGACAAATCATCCCATGGCTGCTCTGAGGTCATTATACATGTTCCCCAAAAATATACATCCTTCCTGAGCTGTATGATATATTTCTAAAAGTTGCACCATATTTTGAGAGTTGCATGATATATTTAACAAAGTTGAACAATATTTTGAAAGTTGCATGATATTTTGAGAGTTGAATAAATATCATTTTGGCATGCCATAGTTATTCAGTATAGAAAAAATGTTAGGAAAGAACCCCGGTGTTTGTTCCCTTGCATTCACATGGTTTAGAAAATGTTCCACCTCGGGGGTCTGCTATACATTTGACAATAAGAGAGTACATGTAGCTTAAGGCAGGCTTCTTGAAAACTTAAAGCCTACAGGTGTTTAAATTAAAGAGATATTGAAAAATACCAAACCCACAATACTTAATACAGTATAATCTGATAATGTGATAAACAACTCGCTCACCGACCCCAAAAGCCTTTCAAATGAGCATAACATTTGGTCTCCTTGAGTTCAGAGTATGCTCCAAAATCCTCATGTACATGTATGTGCAGGTGAGGATTGACAGTGTCTGTAGCTACAGGAAGTTACAATTGCAATTTGAATCACCTGGGGTTTCATTGACCTAGATCATTCATGGAAATGATGATACCCCTAAGTCTTGAATTCAACCAGTTCCAACTGGAAGTCCACATATAATTATTTTTATCTTATAATAACTATTTGTCACATACATATAGTCAGAAATAAGCTGAAATGTATGTTGAGAAAGTTCCATTGGGAAAACATTGCTTGTAAGAGACCATCTTGTCAATCTAGTATTAAATAACACAATATGACAAAGGGATCATTACAAAATCACCATGATTAGGGCATAACTGCTGAAATGTGCCTAATGAAGTTTGATAATATTCTTTAAAAGGTTAATATGAAGGCTATTAAACAGAGGCTTCCAGGTAGCCTTTAAAGTTTCAAGTACAACCATTCTGAGAAATCACTCAAACATTTTTGGGATGTCCTGAGGGGTGATTTTTGAGGGTCAGGGTGTCAGGGTGACTCCCAGACACCCTGCTGTCTTAAACCCTTTAGACAACTGGCATCTATACTTATCCTATGAGAGGAATTGAGAATAAGGATGGGCAGCTAATCTCAGCGCCTTCTTGTTCTCATGTGGGATTCTACAATACTGTGCACTCAGTTACATTACAGGATATGGCCACAGTACCAACCGTCCTGGCCACCACGGTACCGTGGTGGCCCGGACGGTTGGGGGTGTGGCCACACTGTGATACAGCAATGCTTCCTGTCATCCGCACTCCCTAGAGAACGCTACCCACCTGGCCGGCACTGGCGTGCAGGTCCTTATCTATATGGGTCAAATGCAGCCAGCGAGTAGCAGTGTAGGATGGAGTGCTGACGCTAAATGTGACAGCCAAACAGATTTCCACTTGCAGCAGAAAGTTGAGAATAAAAGCGGTTTTCATGGAAATGGCTACAAGAAAGTGGTATATTTAGTTTAGGAAGTATACGATACTCTGGCGTGCAGCTTAATATAGGAGTTTTAGCATGCTCTTGAGGGTTGAAAGTTGTAACAAGTGACTTTTAAAAGTTCTCTGTGACCATATCCTGTCATGTACATTGTACACCTAATGGCAGCTACGCTTATCTTCATCAAATTGCAATTAAATCAACTTCCCTTGGCCTCTGACCTAGATTGATGTACCTAGACACAATTACTCTTTAGGAGACACAGTGAATAAATTCTCCTGCCGTTCAGATGATTCACAAAACCTTTTCCCAGACTTATCACTGAAATCAATCCTTCAAATTCAAGGTATTTGAGACAAGGAGTGACATGATGGAGTCATATGTAAAAGTGACTTGTTTACTGTACAGTTGATTTTTGGTCATAAATGGGAAAAGTAATAGAAAAGTAATAGAAAATTACTTATTACTTTTGGGGCCAGTCTATTACAATTACTTATTACTTGAGGATTTTGACTATCTATTACTTATTACAGGATAGTATTACTTTGAAAATCAGTCTATTACCTATTACTTTTCTATTACCTATTACTTATTACCCCATGTCTGGTACTTAGACAATGTCTATCGCCTATGTAGTCTCCGTAGTAGGCAGCTAATGGTATAAAATCATCCTGTTCATTTATTAATGCAACAGTAAATGAATGTTATGCTACATTTTTATATCTTATAAGGTTGGCGTAAAAACAGCAATGATGTAAAAGTTCCATTATTTCAAGACAGAAAAAAATATTCAGCCAATGTCTTTAAATTTATTCTAAATTGCTATCATCCTTGCCATCTTTACCAGATATGATGTCATTGGTATCAATGTAATTTGATGATTTGTGTTCAACTGCATCTATTTGTGATACATAATACAAAAGAAGTGAATTTGATGCAAATTAGAGCAAGCACACTACATGCTGATCAATGGAAAAGCTAAGGTACTACGGAGACTACGCTACTACGGAGACCCCATTATGCCTGTGCCTTCTCTCACTAAAAGCAGATGGAATGAATACTTTCAATTATATAGCACCTGCTGTGGACCAGCTATGTGTATCTAGGCAGTGTACATATCTTACAACTTTTTACTACCTGTAAGCTTGCTACTACGGAGACTACACATTTTGGGGGACAACGGACAAGGTGCAGACTTATGATGGTTGTATAACTGAACTTCTGTGCCAGTGTGATTTTGATTATTTTTATGACACATTATGTCCATAAGTATCTTATAAGTAGAAGAAATACAACTAAACAAGTAAACTACATTATTTTCAAAGTTGCATAAAATCATGTATTGCTTTTTTTCAAAAGTGATCACATGGATGTCATTTTACTGATTTACCCATTTTGGCATGAGTTGTTCACCAATTTTGATGGGGTAAAAAGTTATAAAGTGTGAACTTAACTAGCATCAGGGGTAAATCAAGAAAAAACACTTGAAAGTTGAAACATATTTTGAAAATTAGCATCAAAAATGTGTATTTTTTGAGTGAAACGCGATAACGCTGAAAATATGCCCCAAAACACACATACTATCGCCATTTTCTTGTTAAATATCATAATGATGTCATTCAAAAAGTGTTGCACACCTGAAACTAGTGACCCTTTGCATGTGTGAATAGTTGAGAGCATCTGAAATAAGTGAATTATTTATCTATAGACAGATAACATTGTCTCACATGAAAAGGTACCCCTGATTGTGCACTAGCCGTTTACCATCTCATTTTCTGCCATTCTAAAGCTAGGTGTCATGCCGAGGCTGTTGAGCAAAATCTGCTGGTTGATTAAAATTGGCGGTAGTACTTGTGCATTCCTGATAGTCTGTATAGGTGGTAGTCAGAGGAGGATCAGTGTTGAGGCAATGAGAGAATGAGCCACCAATACATGCTGCATTTGAATAACTATTAAAACAGCCAAATGCATGATGTTGCTGTTCATATTGAATAGAGCAAGCTTCCTTTCCTTTACTACAGATCTAGGTCCTACATACAGAGTTACGTCATCCAGCACAGGAGACCTTGGATGACATAATATCTAGTTCTGTACGGTTCATAATTCATTAATGTGATGTGTGCTGCAGTACATACAACTTGCTAGATACAATGGGGGTTCATTGCCATCCCCCCCCCCCCCCCCCCCCCCTCCCTTCTGTCTATCCCTTTCTCTCCTCCCCCGCCCCCCTCTTTCTCTTGCGCGATCCCTCTGTCTGTCTCTCCCGCTCTCTCTCTCTCCCTTTCTCTCCCCCCCTCTCTTTCTCTCCCTCTGTATGTGTCTCTGTCTGTCTGTGACTGTAGCTAGCAATGACTGTATAAAGTGACATCTAGAGGGGAATATGTGAACTATTTCTGGAGTCTAACCAGTAATCAAGCACTCGGAATACACTATGATGATGGTAAGGATCGATGAGAAGTACAAATGCTGGTTTGGAACCTCATCAAGAGCACTAGATCAATGCCTATATCAGCTCTTGCCCCAGGGAGAAAGAGATCTTGCCCTAATGTAGCCAGATCAATGGGAAAGTCAGCCTATTGTGAAATTATCGGTGCAGACTGAGGACATGAATAGTGAGTAAACAAGGGTTGAATCAATGGGAAACAAACAGATACTGCTATAGTACTAACAAAAACTGTGAGAAAACTATAATATAAACTGTAAAATCTATATCATAAATTATGACGGAAAATGATAGATATGATTTACAAAACTAAATACTGCAAAAGCATACAAACAACAACTGTTTAAATATATATATATATATATATATATATATATATATATATATATATATATATATATATATATATATGTATAGATATAGATATATATGATATATATATATATATATGTATAAATATATATATGCATTGTGCATATATATATATATATATATATATATATATATGTATATATATATATATATATATATATATATATATATATATATATATATATATATATATATATATATATATGTATATATATATATATATATATATATATATATATATATATGAATATGTGTATATGCATCATTGAGGGCATATTATCCATAAACGTAAGTGTATTACGAACCCCCTGGGTAGGATTTTCATCATGTGAGTTTCCTTTTAAGCATATCATTTGTCTAATGTCAACCCATTGTGACAAGGGGAGGATGAGGAGTATCACTTACTGATGTGCAACATTGTTAACACATACATCACAGGTTAAAGTGGTTCATCCCTCTGGAGTCAAAAACTTTCATTTAATTTCAAGCGCATTAGAATTCCAATTGAATTGCCCCTCCCCTAACGTCATGGTCCAATCATTTTCAATGATCAAATCCCTCCATCCCCTCCGGGCCTACCATTGCATACAGATCCCGATTGTATTAAGGTGAAAAAGCAATTGATGTGTGCCTTCTAAAAATCCTACCGGTCATTAACCTATTCATGCTGAAATTTAGTTTATAAAAAAAAAATTGGTCTGAGATATTTTTAATTTGGAAATTAAGCAAAAAAATAAATTCAAGGGAGCTGTACACTAAATCATTTTCTATTATATATATTTTTCCAGATTTAGGGATAAAATGATTGTTTATTTTCTCATCTCAAGGAATCACAATAAACATGAAGAAATATGGTACATCCAAATCCTAGATTTCTAGACAGTCATATGTATTTTTTCTGTCAGGTTTTTTTCTGTTACCAGGCACCAAATAGTCTAGGTTACCATTGTGGACAATTTAGTTTACACTTATCTCACCAGGGAAATAGATGGCACTCAGTCCTTGAACCTCTTCTAGAGATAAGAGGTTCAGGTGGTGCCATCTATTTCCCATACCTGGTACTACACAACACTGCTTGGTCAACACAGAAGAGAATGTCAACTCTTTAGGTACATCCACTAAACTGGTTCTTTCCCACAATGCACCTTGTCTATTTCCCCATTTTCCTTAGCCTCTACTCCGAAAGTGATCCATCAAAAGCATGCCAGAGTCAGCTGCAAGACCATCTCTCTGATCTTTACACTAGTAGCAATGACTTCCCAGCAGGTATCATAAAACCTGTACATATATTCTCGTTGGTTTACCTGTAAACGTGAGCAGAACATTACCTTAACCACAGAGAGCTCAGATACCCGAGCTGGTCTGGCAACTTTAAATACACATTTTACTCAAACTCATAAAATATGTCAAATATATTTAATGGGAGATTGTTAAAACCAACATGTAAACAAATTTCTGTCATGCTTATTTACCCACATATTGCATTGTTGTATCTCTCTCTCTCGATCTTATCTCTCTCTCTCTCTCTCTCTCTCTCTCTCTCTCTCTCTCTCTCTCTCTCTCTCTCTCTCTCTCTCTCTCTCTCTCTCCTCTATATATATATATATATATATATATATATATATATATATATATATATATATATATATATATATATATATATATATATATATATATATATATATATATATATATATATACATATCATACTGTGTATGATCAAGTTATGTAAGGGTTAACCCTCTCTCTAAACATCTCTCTCTCTCTCTCTCTCTCTCTCTCTCTCTCTCTCTCTCTCTCTCTCTCTCTCTCTCTCTCTCTCTCTCTCTCTCTCTCTCTCTATATATATATATATATATATATATATATATATATATATATATATATATATATATATATATATATATATATATATATATATATATATACATATCATACTGTGTATGATCAAGATATGTAAGGGTTAACCCTCTCTCTAAACATCCCACCCAAGCATGAACGCCACACATGAGTCGTGTTTGTTCAGATGCTGTTGACTTACATCAAAACCAGCAGAAAAAACAACATAAAAGACACCATGCAGTCAGTCCCTTTCAGCTTCCTGTGGTACATACATAGAGGTAGATATATAGTACATGCTTCCCGAGGCTGCAGATTCTGATGTGTAATCAGATAGTCTTGACTTTTTACCTACTATCTCTCTCCCATATCAACAAAATCAGGTTTTTAAGAATGCATGCTTTATTTGCTGTAAAAACCCACCAGGGAGATACATCATTCCCGACATCTGGGTCCTGTAAAAACCGGCTTTGTCTCTTTGACCTTTTTACCACCTTATGAACACTGTTATTGTGGACGTGATTAGGAAGATTAATTGAATCTTCTTCTTAATGGGATAGTCTCTCACTACCTTTTATATGTGTTTAAACTGGTATGATTTATAGGAATAGATACAAACTACGTATAAAATGCTTGGAAGTACAATGAACAGAGGGGTATATATGTGAAGTCAAACACTGTCAAGACTATAATTTAGACCCAACACAAATACCTTCATCCTCTGTGGTAGGTATAAACTGAGTTATCATCTAATATGAATCCTCATGCTGCTGGTGGCTAATTTGGCCAATACAAAATGATGTAAAAAAACTTAAGAAATGACTGAAACCCTGGCACATGGGTACTCATTTGAGAGCACTCAGCGAGAGCCATCCAATGAATACCAACAAAACAAGGTTTAGATGGTTTTCAAATATATTATGTCCTTGTGCTTTGGATGAAAGTAGCTTCAGCATTGGAAGGGTTAACATAAGGGCATGATAATTTATTTGAAAACAGCAGATATAACCAGGAAATGACATTGAGTTGAGATTGGCAAATTAAAAAACATGATCTCAAAATTAAAACATATTCAACATGTATATATTTTTCAAGATATCAAAAACGGCAAAATATGATCTAAAAAGATGAAAGCTTTCCAACTCTTATGATGAAATAGGTTTTCACCTGACTCTGAAAATTGACAGTGATAGGATGATTCAAAATGAAGTGCCATCTAGTGTCCCGATTATTCATTGAGTAGGGGAATTGATGATACCAGTGCTTAATCAAGTAGTGAAATACTTATTTTCCCTATAATTAGGGTATACTTTATTTCTGGCAATACAAGTGACCATTCATTTAATATATGAATAGAAGCTTAAAAAAATCTGTTCACTGTTTGTATACAATATAATACAATAGGTTTGTCGCAGTCATATACAAACATATTTATGCTGTCAGCAGCTCCAAAAGGCCAGAATAATTTGATAATATTTTTCTGACAAATGCATTTGATCCAGAATAATTGAAAAGGGCCAGCTTGAACCATTTCCCTATATATCGTTTTAAAATTAATGTTATTTTCAAAAGCAGCATAGATCCAAACAACAATATTTTTCTGTGAACCAATTCAAGCCTGAAGTTGAACCATAGGTAATCATTAATTACTTCCAGTAGCCTGACCTTAACTTTTTAAGTTGATGAGCAGAGGTTGCGTATGCTCAAATTGATTGCCAAAACATTTATAAGGTAAGCATGTGTGTTTAAGAAGTTAGGGACCTTAATCATGAACAGAGTACCATTGTTTTCATATGATAAAAGTTTGGTAGTATGAATGAATAGATGCCTTTGACACTATTTCAAAATTGTACTGTCATGACTTGAAATATAAAGGATCTATTGGGATACTCCAGCTACATAAGTAGTGCAGATAGGTTAAACAAATACATGTACCCTGCAGGGTCTTAGCCTGGATTAAGAAACTAGGTGCCCAAAAGTGCCAATTGTAAAATTCTTTGGGCATCCTATTTTTCAAGGGAGACCACAATATACTCAGAATACCACTACAAACATGTATTTACTTCCTAAAATAATGCATAATATTCTTATGCAATGTTGTGGGGTTATATTGAGGTGAAAAAAATGAATAATATGTTTCAAAATGGCATTTTAAGATATTGCTCACAAAAAATATTGGGTGTTCTGAGGGTTGATTTTTTAGGGTTTGGGTGTCAAAACACCCAGGCCCCCTGCTGGCTTATAGTAGGCATGTACTACATTTTTCTTTCTACAGGTCATCTACGCAATCATACTCATAATTCTTGCTATCTTTTTGAGAGTCATTAAGTACAATCATCAAGCAACATATATATGTCCTAAAGTCATCATGACTCAGACAACACAGAATCCCTCTAACTGTTAAACAAGTGGTCTAGTTACGCTCATAAAACAACATAAATACAAACTCAATCGTTTACATAGGAGTGGATATATACCAAGATAACCGCTGCTTACCAGGCACATGGTAGACCATACCATAGGTAGATAGACTATATGATTGAATCAACATAAATGGTGATATTGTTTCCTGACTTTGGAACATTTCAAGAAATTTTAATACTGAAACATACATGGTAAGCAATTTCATTGGTACCATGGTCCTTGTTTCTTAAAGCATATTTTTAATGAATCGGTACAAACTGTCCACCAGCCAGAGTGCCATCATGAATGATAAAATACCAGATATATTTCCTTTTTTTATTTTCTTGGGATATATGTGCATGCAAAATTCTAAGGGTTCTGTGCTGATGAGGGCAATTAAGTCTACCAAGTTTTCTGATAAAAATATCAATGTTATGCAACTAAATAAGCACTGGTAGCCAAGTCACACTGAGTAAATGTCTGTATCAAGAAGATGCTCAATGTGAAACTCGACTAGACAGTGATTGCACAGAGGCCTAAGTTGACCAGGCCATATCCGCATTCATTTGGGTGTGGCATGGTATTTAAAAAATTTAATTCCCCAAGTCCCATAAAATCCAGAGACCAGACAGTTTGCCCCAGCTCAAAATGTAATGGTCTGTTCCAGAGATCTCTAGTACAGAATGCCTCTTATGTGAAAATTACATCTGTTTGATCTCAAAGGCCAAATTCAGAGGATGTTTTTGAACCATATCTTATTGAAGACATTCATGTAGTTCCAAGCCATTAACGCCTGCATGTCCTTATTCTTAATCTATATATATAGGTGTAGGATTTCATTTATGTTGTAGGCGAGTCGCACTAAATGAAAGATTTACAAGCTTTCTTTATGTCGTAGTTGGGTTCTGTAATAACCCCACTTTGTAGGAGACAAAATCCTGAGCAAAGTGGACCGGAATTAACAAATTTATGCCTCTTGGCATAAAAACGTTTTCATTTTTGATGACATCTTTTGGATAGCATTTTGAACTATTTCACAGAGCACAACTTTTATATAACTCCCTTTTAAATATTTCTAAAATCTGTTTCATTCCTAAACTATTTTAAAGGTATCATTTTTTAACAAGCTGATGAATCAAGGGACCTGAGACAGTTTGCCCCAGCTCAAAATGCAATGGTCTGTTCCAGAAACCTCTATTACAGAATGCCTCTTGTGTGAAAACTACATCTGCTTGATCTCAATGGCCAAATTCAGAGGATGTCTTTGAACCATATCTTATTGAAGACATTCATGTAGTTCCAAGCCATTAACGCCTGCATGTCCTTATTCTTACACTTTATATATAAGTGTGGGATTTCATTTATGCTGAGAGCAAGTTGCACTAAATGAAAGATTTACAAGCTTTCTTTATGTCCTAGTTGGGTTCTGTAATAAGCCCACTTTGTAGGAGACAAAATGCTGAGCAAAGTGGACCGGAATTAACAAATTTATGCCTATTGGCATAAAACCTTTCTCACTTTTGTTGACATCTTTTGGATAGCATTTTGAGCTATTTCACAGAGCAAAATTATTATAACTTCCATTTAAATACGTTCAAAATCTGTTTCATTCCTAATTTCTTTTTAAAGGTATTATATTGATCCTGACATTAATCTCGATAGGATCACTTAAGCATGAATGGGTTAAAACTACTTTAATGGCATCTGTTTATGTTTTGAGGTGAATGAGGACACTTTTTATACCTGCCAGACCACATGTTTTGTATGTTAGTGTACTATGCGAGTGCCGTCATTTAGAAATAAAAGCTTTGATAGCAGGGGTAAGGAAAATATTCAAAGCCACATGTGAGGTTTGAGAAATTAGGTTAAATGTTCCAATTCATGTTCCATTAACATTGGTATGCAGCTGGCAATTACAACTGTACCCTGTCTAGCATGAGCCAAGCATGGATTAACTTGGTGAAGACATAATGGAAAACTTTAAGAAATGAAGTTATAGTAACTGCATATCAATTCATTTTCCATTAACAATTTGGTATTGAAGCTGCCAATTGTAACTATACCAATTGCATGTGAGAAAGTTACCAATGACTTGGGCCTAGGCAGTGGTTTTCGCCGGGTACTCCGGTTTCCTCCACTACTTACAACTAGCTAGTCACGCATTTAAGCCACATTTGGCATGAATGTGAAAAAGAAAATCCAAATCAAATCAAACCAAGCATGGCTTTACTCAGGAAATACACAATGGAAGACTTATTAGGAGAAATGAAGATAGTAACTCATATCATTTTCCATTAAAGGTGGTTTGAGATTAACAACTGTACGATGCTTGACAAAAGCTAAGTAGTTAATAGACCATTTATCATTAAGAAAAGATCTGCAAAATCAATTGCCTTTCCTAGTGCTTTCTGATGTAGATAGTTGTGGATGTCACTTTTAGGTTGTGACAGAAACACCCCCACTATCAAAATAAAATATTTACCTCAGCATGTAACACTGGATTGTCTGTCTAATTGCAAACAAATACAATCTGACCTAGGCTGAAATATGGAGTTATGAACTGGAAATTAACTTTCTTATAAGGTATTGCACTTTATTATCTTGATCTCTTTGTCCAAGGAATTCCATCCAATACACATATGGACACCAATATCTAATTCATACAATGCCATAAAATATCCTTGAAAATGTGAAAGAATCCTTTGATTATTTTTCTAATGTAACTTTACTTTGAAAGAGTTATGTTCAAAGCTATGTTATATTCCAGGTGCATAAAGGTTAATAAAGTTAAGAAAGAGCACCCTGATAGTATAAACATTAATTTCATGATGTTGAATACTCAATATACGGATAATTGCTAAACAGACTATCCTTAACCCATTAACACTCAGAGCAGCCAAAACAGGCCTGGTAAATTTGGAAATATATAACTTCCAAAAGCATATTCTGTAAAAGATTTGAAGGAGAAATGTTTATCAGAAGCCAAACTACAACTCTCCTTCAAATATTTTGTGAACTTTCGCTTTGTTCTCAAGTTATTTTCAAAAGTATGAAAGTAGCAGGTCTGAACAAAAATAACTTCACATTTTCTTACAAGGTGCACCGCTCTGCATGTGCTTAGCTGCCTTTGATTTAATAAGATCCTCAATTTCAAATTAATGATTCCAACTGACTCATGTGCCTTGGATCTTGGTTTCATTCACAAGATTTAGAATACAGGGCATGCGCGAGGTGTGAAAATCCTTTGCCAATCCAAACTTTTTATTGGGCGCTATGTCCAAAGTAAAGAATATCAAGTTACAGCAGAACTGAAGCTGAATAAACGAAAGATGCGGCAGATCTTTTCTAAATGATAAATGGTCTAATATAAACTACTCACATATGTCCAAATACAAAATGATCCTATAAATTAAATGTGACTTATCAAAAATCTAAAAGTGTGCATATTCAATGTATCTAGGATCTCTACCCATATCAAAGGATATAATCTTTAAATACTGTCAAGCAAAAAGGGCTTCCAATGAATGAAATTGCAAAGATTACGAATCTAAAAAATATATATCTGGAGAAAGTTAGGCTATTACATTTCAGACAAGTTTCTTTAATAGTAGTTTAGCTGAACACACAAGCTTAACTCTTATATTGCTGCTGGTGGCTAATTTGGCCTAGGCCTAAAAAAATATGTTCGTTTCCTATTACCCAACTGACCCTAATTTTTTGCCCCTACCCTAATCTTTTCATTGCGCAAAATATTCTTTTGTTTATAAAATGCAAGGTTAACATTTGTAATTGCTTCATTTTCCATGCATGGCATGCAAAGGTAATTGAAAAAAGAAAGAAGAAAACTTCAAATATCAGCATATAATACTATAGCCTAGCCACAAGGCTCTGTTATGATTTTACTTTATTATATATAGAAGCCTGCACCTATACTAGATAAGGATTTGTGGCCTACTGCTGGCCATTTAGTTCACACAATTGCCACACGAGGGAGATTACTGGTAACAGTATTGGTATTTTCCACTGAGCTCCTAGTATACTGCAGTGCCATCTATCCACAATGGAAGACATTTAAATATGGCCTGGGAGGCAGGCTTACAATACTATAATACTTGTTGCCATTTTTGCTAACGGGGCAAGTGGTTATGTTGGACGCTAGGAAGACCAACGTGGACCAACATGGTATAATAAGTTTCCACTGAATTAGCCGCTCTATAGTTACACGAGTAAAGAGTCTCTGATTTCACCAGAGATTAATCAGGCAAAGGAAATCTCACTCGGTGTCACGTTTCACGAGTTCTCATTGAGGGGAAATCTCTATGTAAACATTGTGTGCATCTCTATAAGGGTTGGAGGTAGAAAGCTAACAGAGTCATGCAGGTTTCTTTTAAGCAATAGACAATCTGCAGTTACCCTTGAGCAAAAATATCAATTTATATGTTACAAATATCACCTTGAGAGCATGCCTTCATGTTATTTGGCCATGAGCTGTTTAAGTATTTTCTTACTTTTAAAGGAAAACGATTTGAAAGTACCCTTCAAATATAACACTTAAACACACACCTGTTTAAACGAATATGGAACTGTCTCAATAGCCAAGTTGTCTAAAGCAATTGCATTCATATACAGTTTGCTGTCTCTCACAACTGCTAAGAGTATAGGGTCTACCATTACTATCCTACTCAAGGCATGTGTGGAAGTTGCAAATGACTTGTGGTTAGTATGTGGTTTTACTGTATTATATATAAAATATCTACTGTAAATCACTTAAGTATAGCGAGAACAATAAGATAGTGATAATAGCGCTCTGCCCATATAGTCAGGGAGCCAAACTGAAAAAAGGGCCTTAAATTTAGAGTTGGTGGCACCCGAGAGGGTAAAAGCAATGGACCCTTCCAACATTTAGTACATCCCTCCAGTATTAAAAAACACCTGTCTGCCGGACTGAAAAAGTGACGGTATATGATTTAGAGGTCATTTGAAGGTCAAACTCTAAAAAAATAGGCTTTTTTCTCAGTAAATGTACTTAGATTCAATGTTTCGTTGCTGCATTCACAAACATTCTTATTTCATATGTATAGAAATATCAATATTGACCTTGTGGTTACATATTTTTATGTTTGTGTGATATTCAAGGTCATCTCAAGGTCAAATAGGGGTCAAATTATTGAAAAATGGGCTTTTTCTGAGTAAAAGTACTAAATTTCTAATCTATTTCTATGACAATTCTATGCATTCTTCATTTTTCGGTATTGGACTATTAGTATTGATCTTGTAGTAGTTTGGTTTCTCTTTTGGGAGATGTTCAAGGCCATTTCAAGGTCAAAAATAGGTCAAAACGATGAAAAATGAACTATTTTCTGGGCATAAGTACTAAGTTTTTAACATATTTTTAGGGCAATCACATGCATTCTTCTTCTTATGTTATTGGACTATTGAAATCGATCTTGTAGTTATTTGATTTCTATTTTGGTTGATATTCAAGGTCATCTCAAGGTCAATAAGGGCAAAAGAAAGTTGAAAAAATGGGCTTTTTCTGGGTAAAAGTACTAGTTTTTCAATCTTATTTATAGTAATCACATGCATTCTTCTTTCTTATGGTATTGGACTATTGATAATGATCCAAGAGGGTAAAAGCAATGGAACCTTCCAACAGTTAGTACATCCCTCCAGTATTAAAAAGCACTTGTCTGCCGGACTGAAAAAGTGACGGTGTATGATTAAAGGTCATTTGAAGGTCAAACACTGAAAAAAAGGCTTTTTTCTTAGTAAATGTACTTAGATTCAATGTTTCTTTGCTGCAATCACAGACGTTCTTATTTCATATGTATAAAAATATCAATACTGACCTTGTGGTAAAGTATTTTTTTGTTTGTGTGATATTCAGGATCATTTCAAGGACAAATAGGGGTCAAATAATTGAAAAATGGGCTTTTTCTGAGTATAAGTACCAATTTTCTCATCTATTTCTATGAGAATCATATGCATACTTCTTTTCTTTGGTATTGGACTATTGGTATTCATCTTCCAATATCATGATTTCCATTTTGTGTCATACTCAAGGTCATTTTTAAGGTCAAAAAAAGATCCATAAGTTGAAAAAATTTTTTTTTTCTAAGAAAAAGTACTAAGTTTATAACATATTTTTAGAGGCAATCACTTGCATTCTTTTTTTTTTCAGTACTAAACAAATGATGTCGGTCTTGTAGTAATCTGCTATCTACTTTGTGGGGTATTCAGAGTTATTTGAAGGTCCTGAAAGGGGTCCAAAAGTTGAAATATGGGCTTTTTTCTGAGTAAAAGTACCAGGTTTTTGATATATATCTTATGACAATCACATACATTCTTCTTTTATCGGTATTGGACAATTAGTTTTGGTCTTGTAGTAATCTGCTATCTATTTTGTGAGATACTCAAGGTCATTCCAAGGATGAAAAGGGTTCGAAAAGTTGAAAATAGGCTTTTTCTGTACTAAGTTCTTAATATATTTCTAATAGCAATCACATGCATTCTTCTTTTATTGGTATTGGACTATTGAAAGTGATTTTTCAGTAATCTGATTTCTGTTTTTTGTGGAATTCAAGGTCATTTCATGGTCAAAAAGTTGAAGTAAAAGTAATCTTTTTTTCTATGGCGATCACATGCTTTCCTTCTTATTCTATTTTAATAGAAATAGCGCTTTATAAGTGACAATTTTGATAATACCTCTGGTGCTGAATTGGTACTTGTACTCAGAAAAAGCCCATTTTTCAGTTATTTGACCCCTATTTGACCTTGAGATGACATTGAATATCACACAAACATAAAAATATGTAACCACAAAGTAAGTATTGTTATTTCTATACATATGAAATACGAATGTCTGTAGATTAAAGCAAAGAAACATTGAATCAAAGTACATTTACTAAGAAAAAAGCCTATTTTTAAGTGTTTGACCTTCAAATGACCTTAAATCATATACCGTCACTTTTTCAGTCCGGCAGACAAGTGCTTTTTAATTCTGGAGGGATGTACTAACTGTTGGAAGGTTCCATTGCTTTTACCCTCTTGGATCATTATCAATAGTCCAATACCATAAGAAAGAAGAATGCATGTGATTACTATAAATAAGATTGAAAAACTAGTACTTTTACCCAGAAAAAGCCCATTTTTTCAACTTTTTTTTGCCCTTATTGACCTTGAGATGACCTTGAATATCAACCAAAATAGAAATCAAATAACTACAAGATCGATTTCAATAGTCCAATACCATAAGAAGAAGAATGCATGTGATTGCCCTAAAAAATATGTTAAAAACTTAGTACTTATGCTCAGAAAATAGTTCATTTTTCATCGTTTTGACCTATTTTTGACCTTGAAATGGCCTTGAACATTATTTGAAGGTCCTGAAAGGGGTCCAAAAGTTGAAATATGGGCTTTTTTCTGAGTAAAAGTACCAGGTTTTTGATATATATCTTATGACAATCACATACATTCTTCTTTTATCGGTATTGGACAATTAGTTTTGGTCTTGTAGTAATCTGCTATCTATTTTGTGAGATACTCAAGGTCATTCCAAGGATGAAAAGGGTTCGAAAAGTTGAAAATAGGCTTTTTCTGTACTAAGTTCTTAATATATTTCTAATAGCAATCACATGCATTCTTCTTTTATTGGTATTGGACTATTGAAAGTGATTTTTCAGTAATCTGATTTCTGTTTTTTGTGGAATTCAAGGTCATTTCATGGTCAAAAAGTTGAAGTAAAAGTAATCTTTTTTTCTATGGCGATCACATGCTTTCCTTCTTATTCTATTTTAATAGAAATAGCGCTTTATAAGTGACAATTTTGATAATACCTCTGGTGCTGAATTGGTACTTGTACTCAGAAAAAGCCCATTTTTCAGTTATTTGACCCCTATTTGACCTTGAGATGACATTGAATATCACACAAACATAAAAATATGTAACCACAAAGTAAGTATTGTTATTTCTATACATATGAAATACGAATGTCTGTAGATTAAAGCAAAGAAACATTGAATCAAAGTACATTTACTAAGAAAAAAGCCTATTTTTAAGTGTTTGACCTTCAAATGACCTTAAATCATATACCGTCACTTTTTCAGTCCGGCAGACAAGTGCTTTTTAATTCTGGAGGGATGTACTAACTGTTGGAAGGTTCCATTGCTTTTACCCTCTTGGATCATTATCAATAGTCCAATACCATAAGAAAGAAGAATGCATGTGATTACTATAAATAAGATTGAAAAACTAGTACTTTTACCCAGAAAAAGCCCATTTTTTCAACTTTTTTTTGCCCTTATTGACCTTGAGATGACCTTGAATATCAACCAAAATAGAAATCAAATAACTACAAGATCGATTTCAATAGTCCAATACCATAAGAAGAAGAATGCATGTGATTGCCCTAAAAAATATGTTAAAAACTTAGTACTTATGCTCAGAAAATAGTTCATTTTTCATCGTTTTGACCTATTTTTGACCTTGAAATGGCCTTGAACATCTCCCAAAAGAGAAACCAAACTACTACAAGATCAATACTAATAGTCCAATACCAAAAAATGAAGAATGCATAGAATTGTCATAGAAATAGTTTAGAAATTTAGTACTTTTACTCAGAAAAAGCCCATTTTTCAATAATTAGACCCCTATTTGACCTTGAGATGAACTTGAATATCACACAAACATAAAAATATGTAACCACAAGGTCAATATTGATATTTCTATACATATGAAATAAGAATGTTTGTGATTGCAGCAAAGAAACATTGAATTTAAGTACATTTACTGAGAAAAATGCCTATTTTTTTTAGAGTTTGACCTTCAAATGACCTCTAAATCATATACCGTCACTTTTTCAGTCCGGCAGACAGGTGTTTTTTAATACTGGAGGGATGTACTAAATGTTGGAAGGGTCCATTGCTTTTACCCTCTCGGGTGCCACGGAATTTAAAAAAATGGGGTTTGGCTCCCTGACTAATATGACTCTCAACTGATCATGGCACCCCATGTCAAAAGTGTTGTCAAAAAATCTAGCTTTCACCTGAGAAATATTGGAAAAGCGAGACGTGTGCTAACAGAAGATGCCACCAAAACAGTGATGCAGTCACTGGTGATGTCTCGTTTGGATTACTGCAATGCTCTCCTAATTGGAATACAACAGGATTTGATTGCAAAGCTGCAGCGACTACAAAACAGTGCAGCAAGGATAGTATCGAGAACCAGGAAGTATGAATATATCACACCTGTTCTCATCAAGCTTCACTGGCTACCAATCAAATTCCGCATCCAATTTAAGGTCCTACTGCTGGTATACAAGGCGCTCAACGGACTTGCACCTAAGTACATCAAGGAGCTGCTCGTGCCTTATAAACCCAGACGCCATCTACAATCAGAAGCTAAGGGCCTTCTGGATGAGCCTCGGACTAGACTCAAATTTGGAGATTGCGCTTTCTCCATTAGTGCACCGAGATTATGGAACGCGCTTCCACAACACCTGAAGAATTCTACATCGTGTCAGGCCTTCAAGAAGTGTCTCAAAACACACCTTTTCAGGCTCGCCCATTGAGGCGTTGTTGACTATGACTCAAACTATGACAATGTGCAGCGCTTTTGAACATTTTATGAATGGAAAAGGCGCTATATAAATTCCAATTATTATTATTATTATTATTATTATTATTATTATATGCGCTAAATATTGTAAAATCCCGTCTTTATTAAATTCTTAATTGAAATTGTTGCTGTTGTTCCCGTTCACCGCTATACTTAGATCACGCTATCCAGGGCAGTACCGTAATTACGTTATATAATGTTCATGCCATATTTAAGTGATTTACAGTATTTATATTATATAAATATATGACATCCCTGTGTGGTGTACAACAGGAATAACTCCCCCGAGAGAGGATTGTCGCCCGAGGGCTACTAGCCTGAGGGCGACACTCCTCTTGAGGGGGAGTTATTCCTGTTGCACACCACACAGGGATGTCATATTTGTTTTATTATACCGAACAACATACATAACACAAAAGGGGGAAAAATGACAAACACCAGAGATTTTGGATAAATACTCTTTTGTAAAAAAATTACAAATTACAATAACAGGGATTGTTGCATTGACGCATGAGAGTGAAAGAGAAGCCCCAAAACGTACAACAGGAGAAAATTTTCAGTTTGACTCAGAAAAATTTCTGAAAACATGAACAAATGAGTCTACTCGATGTTTCGCTTCCGCTTTCAAATAAAATTTGTATCAGAAAACGTTTAAACTGCATTTATTGATACCACCTCTTAATCAATCTATGTGCTTATGTATTAGCAAGACACTGAACCTTATTTGTTTGTTTGTACTTTTACTGTCTTTATTAGTTCGAGCAACTCTAACTGTGGTACCGGCCGTTGTTTAGTATATGCTGTATATTGGCCTCATCTCAGTTTTTAGACTCTAACTTTAGAGATCCGAGCATTTATAAAATAGCATCTGCGCCAAGAAAACTGGGCGCTCATATGTATAACTTGAAACACCCCCCAAAACCAGTCACGTTCATACCATACCTTATTTGTTTGTATAATTCTATCTTTATTTGATAAAAATCCGTTGCATGGTGCCTGTTAGGCACGATTTTAAATTTGAGGTCGTCAGCCTTGTTGATTTCACGTCAGCGATGGCTGACATTTAATATGCACGCATGCACATCGAGCTCATTGATCTAGTTTCACCGGTAGCGGTGATTAACCAGTTAATTCACGGCTGCATGCATGTTGCCGTGATTAACCAGTTAATTCACGAGCTGTGCAGGACAACACTCTGTCACTAAGTAGTGAGGAAATCATGACGATTAATCCATGGCCCTTGACCAATCAGAATCAAGAATCTTCACGTGAGGTATAATAAGTAACAAATATTACCCGTTGAAACCAATCCTTCATGTTGGCCCTGAGCTGTTTAAGTATTTTCTTACTTTTAAAGGAAAATGATTTGAAAGTACCCTTCAACTACACACAAAAACACACAGACTTGCTCTACAGAATAATGGAACAGCCCCAATAGCCAAGTTGTGTGATGCATTGCATAATGACAGTTTGCTGTCTCTCAACACTGCCAAAAGTATAGGGTCTACCATAACTATTTTACTCAAGGCATGTGGGGTAGTTGTGAGTGACTTAAGGTTAGTATGTGGATTTACTGGATTCTTCCTCATTCAGGACACCCTAGGTTAGTAGATATTTAAGTAAGGCAAAAAAGGCTATATTGAATATGACTAGTTATATGTCAGATTTTTCATACTGTATATCAATGACTTATAACTATGTACTGAGTTTGTTATGAGGTCAATAAAATCAATTGAACGATCAATTGATTAATCAAGTAAAGCATCAGTCCTAATTCCTGAATGCATCAGCATACAAAGACATCATCTGAACTTTCCTCCTTGGGTTAAAAAATACAGAGGACAAGTAAAACAAAGATGCCACTAGCTCAAGCACTAATGGTAATAAGAAGACACTTATAATAAGCCCCTCCCTATAGTCCAGGGATGAACCAGAAAGCCAGCAATTTTACAACAACTATATCTTAGCCCTTATACTGCTGGTGGCTAATTTGGCCAATACAGAATGATGCAAAGAACCTAAAAGAAATGATTGAAACCGTGGCACATGGGTACTCATCTGAGAGTACTCTGCAAGGGCTATCCAATAAATACAAACATGGCAGGGTTAAGAACGGTTTTTTAAAATCTTAGCGCCCTTGTGCTTTGTATGAAAGTAACCTCAGCACTGGAAAGGTTAACTTTTCTTCTTGGCCTGGTAGCAGTTTGAGTAAGGATGGTGAATTAAAGGTTCCACCAGTCAAGCTTAGCCTACACACACCATGTCAGCTAGTAGAACTGACACACATTAAGGAACACAGAACCTCTCCATTCAGAACTGCTATTAAGTGAAGAAAAAAGTATTATAGTCACAGGCAGTATCTGAACTTTCCCCATGAGGCTAGTAGTGGTAGTTTGAGTGGAGTTAGCAAGTTTCAAGAGAAACTAGCCCAGGCACCAAGTTACTTGCGTCATAGATAAAAAAACACACAGAAAAAACGCTGATTAAGGAGTCTGTATATGCAGATTATGCTTCTGAACTTTCCCCATGGCATTGGTTTGAGCATGATTAATTGATTTCAGCTACTACTAGCCAGGGTTATTACTTAGTGTGATCAGTAAAATATTTGGGACACAACATTTTCCTCATCAGAGCTGCCAATAGGCGCCAGCAGAAGTATACCTCGCTGACTAATGTGTTGGGCTGGTCTGTTCAAGAGTTTTACTGCAATTTTGTTATTGATAAAATAAAGATAAAACTTGTGCCGCAGTTTGCCGCAGTTTGCCGCAGTGTGCCGCAGTGTGCCGCAGTTTGCCGCAGTGTGCCGCAGTGTGCCGCAGCGTGCCGCAGTGTGCCGCAGCGTGCCGCAGTGTGCCGCAGTGTGCCGCAGTGTGCCGCAGTGTGCCGCAGTGTGCCGCAGTGTGCCTTTTATGCTTTACTGGCACACCCACAGCAAAAACTCAAATCTAGGTGACAGACAATACAGACATTGCTCTGAAAGTGCATGAGAATGCATCTCAAAATTTTCAGTTTGCTTTTAAGGTGGCCCCCGGCCGCAAGGGGCATAATTACGTATGTGGCACTCAACATGTCCTGAGCCACTTACAGCTTGCAGGATTGCACCAGAGAGTCTGCATTGTACACATATTATATCCAAACTTTCCACCATGGGCTAGTAGAAGTTTGAATGGTGCTAGTCATGGTCTTAGCCAGGAGGGCATCTGGGTGTCTTTTTGGACACCCAAACCCTTAAAAAGCAACGCTCAGGACACCCAAAATCTTTTGTGATTAATTTCTTAAAATGTCAATCTCAAGCATAAAATTGATTTTATTCATCTACATATAATTCCCATTACATTGTATAAGGATATCATGCATTGTTTTGATAAATTTGTACATGTTTATGAATGAAATCTGAGTGTATTGTGGTACCCCTTAAGGATTTGGACGCCCAAAGATTTTACAATGGCTAATTTTAGGCACCCAGTTTCTAAATCCTGGCTAGATTAAAAAACTGTCAGATAAGCCCTAAGGCACTGTGTCAATACAGCTGTTTGGGGCACAAGACCTTACTTACATGTACATTCAAAATTACACATGTACATTCAAAATTACACTGTAGCCTCTGGTGGTAATTGAACTTTCCTCAGCACTCCATAAATTCCTATTGTTACAAGCAATTTAGCTTGAATTATAGATGCTTGGGGCTAGTAGGTTTGATTGGGGCTAGTATATTTCAGGTGCCACTATCCCAAGTAAAGTAGGGTAGGGTAAGGTAGTACCTGATCTTTAAATATGAAAATGGCACCATCACTCTCATCATTCAATAAACTATTACCTTAAGGAACAATTTTCAACTCCGTGGCCTGCAGCATGAAAGGTATAATCCTTAAATCTGAGGGCCACAGCATTATTATTATTATCATTATTATTTAATTATTATTATTATCATTATTATTATTATTATTATTATTATTATTATTATTATTATTATTATTATTATTGTTATTATTATTATTATTATTATTATCATTATTATTATAGTTATAATAGTTAACGTTATTATCATTATCATTACTATTATCATTATCATTATCATCATTATTATCATCATTATTATTATTATCATCATTATTATTATTATTATTATTATTATCATTATTATTATCATCATTATCATTATTACTATTATTATTACTATTATTATTATCATCATCATTATTATTATATTATTATTATTATTATTATTATTATTATTATTATTATTATCATCATGATTATTATTATTATTATTATCATCATTATCATTATTATCATCATTATTATTATTATCACAGACAGTGTCAGGAGAACATTTTCGGACACTGGTCGGCTGACCCTCAATTAGGATTGCACTGGAGAGTCTGCATACACAGCCGGTATCTGAACTTTCCTCTTCTCCCCATAAATCCCTATTGTTACAACAAATATGGCCGGGGTTATGGTTGCTTGATGTTACCTGCCTGGGGGCGGGCAATAGGCACACATACTGCAGGTCTCCTAGCCTAGTCCTAGGCCAAGAAATTCATTTCACTTCTTTAATTGCAAACCTTATGTTTATAATATATACCATTCTGAAATGACTACCCATATTCAGTTCTATACTGGCTCACCAGGCGGCCAGCATGGGTTCGTTTTGGACTTCTTGTGATTCAGACAGAGCAGGGTGGCCACCATTGGCACTATCTATCAACATCAACTAAAACTGAAACCTAAATATTGAGCAAAAGATAGACCAGAACAGAGAAAAAGCAATAGTTAAGTGAATCATAGACTAGGAGCTAGTCTACATGTCTCCTAGACTTGCTACAAGTCTGTGTTATCTGGTTCTAAAATCCTTAGTCTCACTGATCTAACCTGAATTGATTTCACTCCAGGTTTAGTTCTGAATAAATCCTCAAGGGGGACACACTTGAGTTATCAACTGCAACACATGAAAACAGTGCTGCCGTCTATAGTTTGAGAGAGACATCAAACCTAATTAGTATATATAGTGGTGGGGCATTATTCCTAACTCAGCCTGAGAACCATGTACCCTAGACTTGCTACAAGTCTGTGTTATCTTTCCTTAGTCTCACTGATCTAACCTGAGTTGATTTCACTCTAGGTTAGTTTAGTTCTTAATAAATCCTCAAGGGGGACACACTTAGGCTGTCGTCTGTTGAGTTTCAAACTGCAACTGTTGAGAACAGTGCTGCCACCTATAGGTTGAGAGAGACATTACACCTACTTATGTGGTGGCATACCATTAAGCCAGGCTACAGGTCTCCTTGCCATCAAAGGAGCATTGTTTCTCTGGCTGAGCCAAGTTCAGTACGACCTTGTAGCAGCAGGTCATGTTTACAGAAGTCAAAACTGATAAATTGACATCAAGCAGAAATGTTCAAATATTGCATTTCTGCCTTGTTTATTTGCTGAGGTTTTAAGAAGTATTTCTTCCTTCATCCGTAAGAATGGTGCTAGATTTGTGAGTGGGCTGTTTGATTTTAAAGAGGAGGAACAGTTTCAAGCCAAATTCAAGAAAACTGATGTTTTGACTATATACACTTGAATTTTAATTCTATTATTCAAAGTATTTTCATCTTTTAGTTATTAATGGGTTCCTCAAAGCCATTCTAAAATACCACTGGATCCAGGGGGCTGCCCCAATAGCAGAGTGGTCAGAGCATTGCACTTGACTCATCCACTATATATCCCAGCAAGAGTCATGTGAGAAAGTTGCCAATGACTTGGAATATGTAAATGTATTTTACCGGAGTTTTTTTACCATTTTTTTCTGACTAGTTGCACAGTTTATGACCAAATAAAGAACTGAAGACTTGGAACCTATAAGACACAATGATTTTGCAACCATCTTTTTGTGTACAATGCAGTACATTGTATACACAGCAAGTTGTGTACAACTGCAAGGAGGTCAACTCTAACCCAATGCTTATAACAACATTAAAATGGTATCTACCAGAAAGCTGGTTCATGAATTGTATGTGAGTTGCTGCCTGGTCAGAATATAAAGTTCCTACACTCACCCTCCTGCGTTATCATTACTACTCCTAAGCATATCTGTCATTCATGTATACAAATGCCCAAAAGCCTGCCCTGCAACCCACAATCAATGTGACAAATATATCATTACCTTCATACTTAAATGCACCATTTCTTTATACCCAAGCTCTATGGAGGTATTTCTGTGACCCCATATGACTTCTCTGCTGATTATTTTTGAGTGCATCACTAGGGATAGTAATTTGGACCATACCATTAGCACAATGGTTTTTAACCCAATCATGCTTAGACATAACATTACCTACATTTTAGCTATGTTAACCCTTTTAATGCTAAGGCTATTTTTGTCCGAACCATAAGCCTTGGACACAACGATTTTTGAAACCCATTTAAGCCAGCTGCTATGTTGGTATTCATTGGAAAGCTCTCACTGAATACTCTCAGATGAGTACCCAATTGTGCCAGGGTTTCTGCAATTTTTTCAGTATTTTTGCATCAATTTATATGAGCCAAATTAATCACTAACAGCATAAGGGTTAACATGTGAAATGAGATGGACAGACTTCAATCAGACTATACTTGCTCACCTACTAACCATTCATCAATTGAATAAAGATTACCTGTTTCATACAATAATAAGAATAACTTAGAATTATTAAGCAAGGTTAACTAATGCAGAGGTTGCTTCAAACCCCCCACACACGCACACACACAAACTAGATCCTTTATTGTTGTCATGAAAACAAAAAAGATTTTTTTTTATTAAAACTTGTATGAACATTTAACACATGTAAGGGGGTGTTTTATCACCTTTGACCCCTCCCCCCTCTAGGTAACTCTTCAGTTGTGCTTTGTTGGATATTGACTTCTGCCACCTATGGAGATGTATAGAATAAAGCCTCTCTGTGAGTACAGCTGAGAATACCCATGAAAACTGCCTTTATTGAGAAAAAGTAGTTGCAAAGGATACTGATAGCCTCTACCTCCTACTGCTTATCTATCTTCACGTACCTGCAAAAATGTAGGCATTTATATCCATAGAACATTCGGGCCAGTATCACCATAGGTCTGCTAACAGGCGTACATTGTAAAAAAGTTAATTTTCTGATGACACCCCCATAGCATTGACAGGTTGATCCCAGGAGAATAGGCCCTCCTTGACCCGGCCGTCTTTGATAATAGAGTCATGTATTCAAGGTGGCATCTCCCACACACATTTTTGCCTTCCTCCTACATCAGATGCATGAATGTGGACCTGTCTCTCTCTCTTACAGTGAGCCCGCGTGATGCGTCCCGTAGGAGCAATCTTGTGTGTTTACAATACTATCATCCAGGGTCCAACAATATTTGAGGCTCAACTACCCTTGAAGCTAGCACAATTGCAAAAATGACAAATGAAACAAGTAAAGTGTTTTTGCTTCTTGCCCTACGGCTAATAATGGTATAAAATACAAATTTAATCACAATAAAAAACAAATTAATTTACTAAATGATGACAGGCATTTCCATACCGCAACAGGTGTATGTTATCTCATTTAATGATTGGTCATCTGTTTGTTTAAATTTTGTTTATTTGGATAAAGGAACAATAATGATCATAGAGCACATATATTTCAGGAGCTTTTTTCTTACCAGACCACAAAACCTTTTTTGATAATTGTCAGACACTCTGATATATTTTGCGAATTTCTATTCAGAGGCAACAGGAATGTGGCTTTAGAAAATATAAAGATAGGCCAGGCTGAGAGTGCACGTGGCACTGAACTTCATAGCAATTGGCAACTCAACGGTGTGTTGAAAATATAGGAGATGCAATATTCATCATCAGGATGCATTGATAATGGATTTTCTTCTGAGCAAAGCAACTTTTGCAAAAAAAAAAATTAATGGGGAAATTCTTATCAAAACACCAATAACAACTCTTTTCTGTAAGTAACTTCAGCATTGGAAGTGTTAAGGTGAATCCATGACAGCTATGAATTTTACAGTTGGGCATAAAAAATGTTGATGACAACGACTCTATTCATAAGAAATCCCAGACAGCCCATTGCTTACTTGTGATGCGCGCTATTTGTGTGTCAATATCTATGTAGACCAGCCAGGCATCCTCGGGATAACTTTCCCAGGAGTCCATCCTTAGAACGCAACACTATACACTAATGTATGGAGTGGCCAACTAGCCGAAAACTTGCTCCAACTTCTTGTCCTGTCCAAATGTGATGTTATGTGTGTCCGTGTACTAGCTGGCTAGCTTGGCCTGTGTTATGCCGCAACTGCTTGCTCGTAATGGCTAGTTTATAGTCGGCTGGATGGTAACAAGTAATTGTGACACCGTCACTGCCACCACCACACATTGTGTGAGTTTGGCAAGGCAATAACTAGAGACGATACTCCCACCCCCTTTCCCCTAACATCATACACAGCGCCCTGCAAGCGAGAAACCCTTCATTAACAGTCAATATTGCTAGTCCATAGACAAAAGAAAAGGTTTTTTTTTTTGTTTGTTTGCTGTTTTGTATTGGGAGATTCATTATCAGACAAAATTTGATAAGTACCCAATTGATGTAAAAAAATACCTGATTATTTTGGTAAATTTTTTCCAACAAAAGTATATTTGGAAAACATATTTGGGGAATGCAGGGAATAAGTAGGGATGTTTATCAGAACCCTTTCAACAAACCTCAAACTTAGATATTTTTCAAGTTATTTTAAAAAGCAATATGACTCAAACTACCTTCTTCTAGGAGATCTTAATGCTGGAAAGGGTTAAAATAGGATGCTGACACAACTTCTATAATCTACCCCTTCCAATACTGTAACTACTTTCATTCAAAGCAAAAGGATGCAAAGCTTTTTGAAAACCATCTTAACCCTGTCATGTTGGTATTAATTGGATTGCTCTCACTGGGTACTCTCAGTTAAGTACCCATTTGCAAGTGTTTCAGTCATTTTTCAGATTTTTTGCATCATTTTGTATTGGTTGAATTAGCCCCAGCTGCATAAGGGTTATCTAATCCCTCAAAAAATGAAGTGCAATTGCCTGTTGAGCGGGTATGGGCTTTCCTTTGACTGTCAAATTACTTACTTTACTTGACCAATCAGAGTTGAGCAATGACGCAAACAGGGCTCTTTACATTTGCATGCATGATTTAGGAGGGTTTTTTCTTTGCCATATCTATTGTGAGAGTTGGTGTTGTCATCGTAAACTCTCCCAGACACCAGGACCAGAATGTGATACCCCAGTAGTGCATTAACACATCAAAAGAGGAGGTTCAATTACCCTCACCCACACCTCAGCAGGGTTCTACCTCAGTGTTAGTCCTACTTATGAAACCCAGCACTGATTCCACAATGGTTAAGGGCTGGTCCATTTCCCCTAAAGAATGAAATCCAATTTTCTTTTCTTTTTCATGACCCTGCTGTCTCTCTCTGTCTCTCTCTGTCTCTCTCTCTCCCTCTCTCTCTCTCTCTCTCTCTCTCTCTCTCTCTCTCTCTCTCTCTCTCTCTCTCTCTCTCTCTCTCTCTCTCTCTCTCTTCCCCCAAATTCTGAATGATCAGGAACCCCACCTTCACCAAAATTCTAAATTATCATTACCCCCCACCCCCACCCCTGAATTAACATAGGTAATACCACTCAACTCTACTCAAAATTTTAAAGAATGGACCTATTTTCATTGACACTGTATAGAGCAATTTGGTATCAAACACATATGGATACAGTTTTTATTATGTATACATAACCAGTTTTAGTGCTAAGTAAGACAAACTGGGGTAGATACAGGATCTGAATGTAGGCCATGATTCCTTTTTAATGATCTTTTTTCTGAGAAAAGGACCTGAGGTATACAACATAGATCATTTAAATAGACACAAGCCATGCAACATAGGTTCCAAAACATTACTTGCCCAGCAGGGCAAGCTGCCACTTATATTTATTTGCCCCATTGGCACTTCTACTTGCCCTGCCACTCTGCTAAACAATGGTAAGTTACATTGCAAAACCTCTGCCCAAAACATTACTTGCTGAGCCGGGCAAGTTAGGGTCTTGTTCTACTTGCCTGATTGCCGTTTTTTGCCGAATTCACTTGCAACTTGCAACAAGGCAAGTGGTTATGTTGCACACTGTGAGCTGATATGCAGCAAAACAGTCTGACTACAAAAGTTAGACCACTCAGTCATGGAGGCACCCCTCATGACTACAATAGTTAGACCACTCAGTCATGGAGGCACCCCTCATGACTACAATAGTTAGACCACTCAGTCATGGAGGCACCCCTTATGACTACAATAGTTAGACTACTCAGTCATGGAGGCACCCCTTATGACTACAATAGTTAGACCACTCAGTCAAGGAGGCACCCCTCATGACTACAATAGTTAGACCACTCAGTCATGGAGGCACCCCTCATAACTACACTAGTTAGACCACTCAGTCATGGAGGCACCCCTCATGACTACAATAGTTAGACCACTCAGTCATGGAGGCACCCCTCATGACTACAATAGTTAGACCACTCAGTCATGGAGGCACCCCTTATGACTAAAATAGTTAGACCACTCAGTCATGGAGGCACCCCTTATGACTGCAATAGTTAGAACACACAGTCATGGAGGCACCCCTCATGACTACAATAGCTAGACCACTCAGTCATGGAGGCACCCCTCATAACTACACTAGTTAGACCACTCAGTCATGGAGGCACCCCTCATGACTACAATAGCTAGACCACTCAGTCATGGAGATACCCCTTATGACTACAATAGTTAGACCACTCAGTCATGGAGCCACCCCTTATGACTACAATAGTTAGACCACTCAGTCATGGAGGCACCCCTTATGACTGCAATAGTTAGAACACACAGTCATGGAGGCACCCCTCATGACTACAATAGCTAGACCACTCAGTCATGGAGGCACCCCTCATAACTACACTAGTTAGACCACTCAGTCATGGAGGCACCCCTCATGACTACAATAGCTAGACCACTCAGTCATGGAGATACCCCTTATGACTACAATAGTTAGACCACTCAGTCATGGAGCCACCCCTTATGACTACAATAGTTAGACCACTCAGTCATGGAGGCACCCCTCATGACTACACTAGTTAGACCACTCAGTCATGGAGGCACCCCTTATGACTACAATAGTTAGACCACTCAGTCATGGAGGCACTCCTTATGACTACAATAGTTAGACCACTCAGTCATGGAGGCACCCCTCATGACTACACTAGTTAGACCACTCAGTCATGGAGGCACCCCTCATGACTACAATAGTTAGACCACTCAGTCATGGAGGCACCCCTCATGACTACAATAGTTAGACCACTCAGTCATGGAGGCCCCCCTCATGACTACAATAGTTAGACCACTCAGTCATGGAGGCACTTCTCATGACTGCAATAGCTAGACCACTGTCATTGAGGCACCCCTCATGACTACAATAGTTAGACCACTCAGTCATGGAGGCACCCCTCATGACTACAAAAGTTAGACCACTCAGTCATGGAGGCACCCCTTATGACTACAATAGTTAGACCACTCAGTCATGGAGGCACCCCTCATGACTACAATAGTTAGACCACTCAGTCATGGAGGCACCCCTCATGACTGCAATAGTTAGACCACTCAGTCATGGAGGCACCCCTCATGACTGCAATAGTTAGACCACTCAGTCATGGAGGGACCCCTCATGACTACAATAGTTAGACCACTCAGTCATGGAGGCACCCCTCATGACTGCAATAGTTAGACCACTCAGTCATGGAGGCACCCCTCATGACTACAATAGTTAGACCACTCAGTCATGGAGGCACCCCTTATGACTACAATAGTTAGACCACTCAGTCATGGAGGCACCCCTTATGACTACAATAGTTAGACCACTCAGTCATGGAGGCCCCCCTCATGACTACAATAGTTAGACCACTCAGTCATGGAGGCACCCCTCATGACTACAATAGTTAGACCACTCAGTCATGGAGGCACCCCTCATGACTACAATAGTTAGACCGCTCAGTCATGGAGGCACCCCTCATGACTACAATAGTTAGACCACTCAGTCATGGAGGCACCCCTCATGACTACAATAGTTAGACCACTCAGTCATGGAGGCACCCCTCATGACTACAATAGTTAGACCACTCAGTCATGGAGGACCCCTCACCATTTCCAAACAATGATCATTGGTGGGTTATGTATGTGTAGATGCATTAATTCTCCTGCTCCTTTCACCTGCTCAAAAAACAGCCGGATGTAGGGCCAGTTGAACATGATCCCATTTGATGGTCTATTTCTCCTGCAGGTTTCTCCGGGCCTTTTGATAACATATAGGCATCCACAGATCAGTCATTATAGCAAAACCTCTTCCTGTCATCCTGACATGAAATTGAAAAACTTATATCTAAATATTAAAAAAGTGTTACTCAAGTGAAATACGTTTAACTGATTCAGTTCACAGATTAACTGAAATGTTTAACTGCCTATCTCACCATAAAAGTCTTGACTGTTTTGATTTGACTAAATTTCTGACCAAAACTTATGAATATTAGAAATATTAAGAAAAATATTTTGAAGGGTGCAACTAACAACTCTCCTTCAAATGTTTTGAAAAGTTATTCTGAATTCTGTAGTACCATTTTATATTTCAAATGTACCATAGTAGATCAAGTTAACATATGTCTCATTGAAACTCCAGGTATGGCGTTTAAGCCTAAAAAAAAGTTGTTTGTTTCCTGTAACCCTACCCTAAGTACAAGTTTTTATTTTTAAAAATCCCTACCCTAAAGTTTTTTCTGCCCTCCCAACTCCCAATCAACGTAAAACATGCATAAAACACACATTTTTGACCAAAAAAATAGTGCAAAAAAAAATTGTTTTACCGACCTACCTACCCTATTTATTTTCGGACCGTTACAGGAAACAAACAATTTCTTTTTTTAGGCCTAAGCACTATTCTTTCTAATATTAAAAACTTTGGTCATATTATGACAAGGTGAAGATAGATGTCCAGAATAAGTCCTGAAAAGGCTTTCAATTGCAATTAGTCAATTTGGACAGCCTTCAGGTGAAGAGAGGAAATATTCCCCATTACATGTACATGTGTATTCAACAGTGGTCAATAAACATGACATGACCGGGAGTTAATTAAGCAGGGAGGTCTCCCTATGTCTACGGACCTAGAACACTACCTAAGATGTATTTTCTCACAGTTTGTAGGAAATTATTGGCTCTGCATTACATATCAGTTCTCCCAAGTCTGTTTCCCAAAACCAGGCAGGGCTCGACGTTAAGGCTAGCCCCGTAACCCCGGGCTAGTTATTGAATGTCAGGGCTAGTAAATTCTACCTGTGAGTAGCCCTGAGGGGCTAGATAGAATAAGAATATCAGCGCTTAAAAATTATGAAGCCCACCTTTGGCTCTGCATGTATACCTGGATAATGTTCCTCCTCAATTTACCACAATACTCTGTATTATTTTCTTGTTTTCAACAGAGGCTACGATATCAACTTAGGTGACTATTTGAAAAGAGTTGTCATTAATATCAGGGCTAGGAAATATATTTCAGGGCTAGTAAAAGTTTCGGTATCTAGCCCTGCTGGGCTAATCAATTTTTTTCTTAATGTTGAGCCCTGCCAGGGATTCTATTCAAAACACATCTTTCTTAGTCATATATGACTGCAAAAAAGACTGCACTTCATGACTCCTCTACAAAAACATGACTCCTCTACAATGCTAGCTCTATCATCATTTTAAACAAAGACACTGGAAGCTGACTGTAAGCCAATTGGTTCCCAGAAGTTCATGAAATCCGTGGCATAAACTCACCATGCAAAACAGGATGTTTCTTCATCCACAGCGAACGTATGGAACAATTATATGGTAAGCCACATGCTTGCACTCAGAGCTGCTACATAAATAGTAAACAGATATTTTCCCACTAGAATATATTATTGAATCGCAATATGTGTGAGCATGCTTATTCATAATGGGAAACACTCTTTTGAATGGATCTATTCGTTTAATCCTTTCCCACCCAGGTGAAATAACACACATGAACCAATTTTCCAATTTAAATGAGAAAGTTATTAAAAGTATTTGAAAAAATATATACAGTGGAATCCCCTAAAAGTGGTATATCTATTCGTTTAACCCTTTGCCACCCAGGTGAAATAACAAACATGAACCAACTATCCAATTCAAATGAGAAAAATACTAAAAGTATTTGAAAAATTGTTGAATGTGAAATAAATTTTTCAATTATAATAATAACAAATTATACATTAAAACGAGTTTATCAAAATATCTTTCACAAAAATATAGCCACATAAGATATATGTATGTGCAGTGGAACCCCTTTAAGTTACTACCCTACTAAGGTGACCATTTTGCTATTTACTATTAGTGTTATAGTAAGAGGAACTCCATGGCCATGAAGTTGACCAGTTGTGGCCGGTCTCACTTGAGGTCACTTAAAGGGGTTTCTCTGTATATGTGTCAGATTATCATAGATTGGCTTTATAGGAATTAATGGGTTAATCTGGCGAAGTAGTATACAGAGTTTACGGCGTGATACCCTCCATTGTACAGAGCCCCCTGAAGGAGGAGAAAAAATCAAGAAAGGTTCAGTGTTGCGAAAAAGCATAAATCACGCTTACCAAGACTCCCTCACAACGGGATAATGCAATATACATGTCAGCCGTGTTAAAACATGGCTCGCTGCCAATTATCACAACAACTCTTCAAAGTGCTGAAATAAGGCGAAAAAACTTGCTGGGAAAGATGTGAGAGCACTCGTTCAAGCGAAGGATCGTCTCAGATTTCCCTCCAAACAGGTAAAAACGTACAGGTGATGGTTTGTGTGTACAAACAATATACCTGACACGTCGGGAATGAATCATACATGTATGTGAAATGTCACTCTGCGCTCTACAGTGCATTCCTTCTGAAGAGGGATTGACCTTAACCCTTCCAATGCTATTATATGGCTACTTTTGTACAAAGCATGAGAATGCAAAGATTTTCGAAAAACATCTAAACCCTGTGATATTGGTACTAATTGGATAGCTCTCACTGAGTACTCTCAGATGAGTACCCATTTGCTTAGGGTTTCGGTAATTTTTCAGGTTTTTTTGCATCATTTGGTATTGGCCAAATTAGCCACCAGGAGCATAAGGGTTAAATCCAGTGAAGCTCATGCAGTGCTATTCACCCTCACAGCTTCTGACAAAAGTGGCATCCCAACTAGCCCTGCAGACTGGTATAATTGCCAAAAATAGCATGTTGGGCAAGTGAAATATAACCCTGCGCAAGTCCTATCAGACTTTTAATAAACAAAAATATATACTTAAAACAAAAACAGCAACGAAATAATATATGTGTGCCAAATTGGTATGGGTATTTTGAAATATATTTGAAATATATCAGTTGTGTTGAGTTTTACTTGATATGCAAAGTCCTACTGATATTTTCCTAAAAAGAGGCCTTTTTCTTGCCAAAATTACGAAAATTGTTATGACTAATTTAGACACTGCTGTTAACCTTAACATTTTTCTCAAAATTTCAAAGACAAATAAATACAATGTTAATTGTCCAGCAGATGTAACAAGGCTATGCTACAATGTAACGTTATAATATACTTCATATAGTTTTACTGTAGCAGAATAGCAAATAAGTAATAAGCTTAATATTTGCATCCAAAAGAGATATTTTTTGCTTAGGGCTATCCCCAATTCTGAATACCCAGGACCCAATCCCCTCCCCCCATATTCTGAACTCAATTTACAAGCCTCCCCACCCTTCCCTGAATTCTGAATACCTAGCCCCCGGCCCTTGTATTCCCAACAAAACAAATTCAAACACACAGTTGTCTAGAAATAGTTGAAAACAAGTAAAATGGGTGAAAAAACAAGTAAATTGTGTGAAAAGGCTATATGGATCATAACATAAAGTAAGTAAATGAGATAGGTGGGAGTTGCATGAAGGAAAAGTAATATGATTCCGGAGATTTGATCAAGATCTCATTGAAAAAGCTAGGATAGTTTTTATCCTAACTATTTGTCTGATGAGTCACCGGAGGCATTTTAACCGATCTATGCCCAGAGTTTCCCTAGAGGTGCTGTCTGGATGCTATGATAATAATGATAATATAAAAAGAAAATCTGTCCGTCTCTCTCTCTCTCTCTCTCTCTCTCTCTCTCTCTCTCTCTCTCTCTCTCTCTCTCTCTCTCTCTCTCTCTCTCTCTCTCTCTCTCTCTCTCTCTCTCTCTCTCTCTCTGCTACTGTCCATGCTGTTAGGTCTAGGCCTATATAATGAATAGGTTAATCTTTTTTGCATATCACTGTACTTTAAAGGGTAATGGACAAAGTTGTTGGACCATGCACACACTCCAGAAGCTGATGGGTTAATTAATCCTCCCAATGCTAAGGCTGCTTTCATCCAAAGCACAATGACACAAAGATTTTAAAGATTTTTGAAAAACATCTTAACCCTGTCATGTTGGTATTCATTGGAAAGGTCCGCAGTCAGTACTATCAGATGAGTACCCATGTGCCAGGGTAGTCATTTTTCAGGTATTCTGCATCATTTTGTATTGACGAAAAAAGCCACCACCAGCATAAGGTTTAAGATATGCACCTGTCTCCCTAAGATCAGGTAGGGGAAAATTGTCAGGTACCAGGTATGACATGATTGATGCCTCCAACCACGAGTCTGACCTCACCTTAATGCTGCGAGATGGGGGAAAATCGGCTGTATAAAATCCACCAATTAAAATCGATTTCATCATCCCCTGCTGTCAGTGTCCTTACCATTTTTGTCCACCTGTGAAAGAGGCTGACGGCGACCATCGTCAAATCTTTACTTTTTCTGTACATTTACAATTTCCTTATCTGTCCATAGTCAATGCGCCATACTGCGCCATTGCACTAAACTGATACGATTTGAAATGATGGAAGAGGACATACTTGTCTTTCAATATCTTAGCAGGTTTCCCTGTCAAAACATAGGGAGAACTGAAAAAAGGTGGTTAAAATATAAATCATTCTTTTGACAGGTGTTCTCTGCATCCTTATTAGCATTCATTAAGGATGCGCCATATTGACCTTGTTAGTAATAGATACAGCACATCTGTTGGTACTATCTACAAACCGTGACACAAAAATTGCACAGACACTTCAGATATCTTTGAGAATCACTGCTCTTTCTTACAGAGCTATCAAAAATTGATTTAATTTGGATGTTATGTTTTTGCAGTGACGCACAGTTGCCATTGAGAAATTGACAATTAGGAGAAAAGAACTGACAGAGACTGAGTATAAAATATCTTGTGAAGGGTTTGAAGATGAGTCATATTATGGACACATGCATGCTCTCTCTCTCTCTCTCTCTCTCTCTCTCTCTCTCTGACTCTCTCTCTTCATGTCTCTGTTTCAATCTCTCTATATCTATCTATCACTCAGACTCTCTCTCTCTCTGACTCTCTCTCTCTCTGACTCTCTCTCTCTGACTCTCCCTCTATCTCTCTGACTCTCTCTCTCTCCCTTCATCTATATCCTTCAATCTCTCCATATCTATCTATCTCTCTGACTCTCTCTCTCTCTGACTCTCTCTCGGACTCTGACTCTCTCTTTCTGTCTCGGTTTCCATCTCTCTATCTGTCTCTCTCTCTCTATGTGTTTGTGTCTCTCTCTCTCTCTCTAACTTTCTCTCTCTCTCTCTCTCTCTCTCTCTCCCTCTCTCTCTCTCTCTCTCTCTCTCTCTCCTCTCTCTCTCTCTCTCTCTCTCTCTCTCTCTCTCTCGCTCTCTCTCTGAGATCTCTCTCTCTCTCTCTCTCTCTCTCTCTCTCTCTCTCTCTCTCTCTCTCTCTCTCTCTCTCTCTCTCTCTCTCTCTCTCTCTCTTACCTTACACTTAAATCATCTGTTCAAGAATATTAATTTTTTCTCACATATATTACTCTTACCTAAATATATATCAATCACCACCATAATTCACATTTCATGATCTCGTCTGGCTTCATAATCAAGAGGTCCTTGTTAAATGTCAATAATGATGTATATGTAATAAGAAACGTTATGCAATCTATGAAAACCTGATTTATTGTGAAAAAAGCCTTAATACTTGGTTGCTGGCCAAACAGAGCTCCCATTCTCTAGGTTTAGCACCAGGATCTTGATGTATGGACCTTATTTGGGTTAGGGCAAATGCGTAATATCAAGTTTGATCAAAAATCATGATAAATGTCTTGGAAAAAAGCCAGGCGATTAATCAAACTAGGGTTTTCTGGTACCTTCAGAGGAGCTTTCACCCATTTGCATCTGGAGTGCACATATGATTTCAAAACTGTTTGTATAAGTTATCAACGACGTTCTATCAACAACACTTCTAGTTTCTCAGCTTCAGGTGATGCCAAATAGTTCATAAACACTACTTATACATTACTAATAACTTTGTACACAGTAACAAAGCAGTAAATATACAGGCTCAGGTTCCAGGACAGAGTGCCTCATCTTAAATGTATTTTATACAGTATTAAAAATGCAATGCTAGTAGAACAATACATAGCTAACTGCAATAGAAAAGAATGCTATTCTTGGGCAAATGGGCCCCATGCACTCTATCACTCACTTAAAGATCATTGAAATCTTTCACATACAGTCTCCTACATATCTTTGTACTTTGCATATATATTTTTCTTAAAATTGTATATATGCGCCTGTTACATGTTTATGATGGAATGAAATTTATAGAAAAAAATAGTTCATAAACTCTCCTGTAGGTGGGGATACAATTCAAGGTCAACCACCTCCTTGAACTGCCCTCTGGCCCTATCATTATTATTAGCCTGGTGTTCAGCCATGCAGAACACATTAACCCTTCCAAGGCTACTTCTGTCTAAAAAGCACATTAGGATGTTAAGATTTTTGAAAACCGTCTAAAACTTGTCATGTTGGTATTCATTGGATGGCATGCGCTTAGTACTCTCAGATGAGTACCCATAAGCCAGGGTTTCAGTCATTTTTCATGTTTTTGCATCATTTCCTAATAGCCAAATTAGCCACCAGCAGCATGAGGGTTAAGAATGGTGTTAGGCCATGTAGAACACACTAACCCATTCATACCTGGAACATGTCATCCAGATCAATGATAATTTGTTGGTTATAAACTTTAGAGTAAAGAATGACTTCATGAGTTCTTTGCTGTATATAGATTAATTTTTATCTTTCAAATATTCTTAGAAAGATGTTATTTATAAGAAAGATAACACAGAGTTGTCAGGTGTTTCGGGTGACTATTAGAGTGAATAGGTACAGCAAATCATGCCCTAAAGGTACCCAAGATTATTTTGATGATATGTTAAGAGCATCTTTTGATAAATATTCAACATACAAGTAGAAATGCTTCTCAGAACCAAACCCAGATCCACCCTTCATTTATTTGACATTTATATGCTTTTCTTCCAAATTGTTTTACTAGAAGTGGCTTAAACATCCAAACCACACTTTTACTATTCAAGAGGAATTCCTTTGGAGTTCTATCCGGAAGCTCCCCTTCAATTCATGGTTCAACAATTCGGGGTGCACATGGTTCCAAAACATTACTTGCGGAGCTGGGCAAACTGCCCCTGCAATTCATAAATTAACCTCAATATAGGTAAACTGTATGCATAAAAAAGAACTTGACATTACAAGTGTACAAAGATTTTAACCCATTCGCGCCTATAATGGACTGAAAAGGTCTGAATATTCTTATGAAATCTTTCATGCAAAGGCATACCAAGAAAACTTCTGAAGGAGAAACATTAATAAGATACCACACAGTAGTCTGTCAATTCATGCTTTAAACTAAAGTCATTATCCAATGTGCCGTAGATCTTATGTACGACTATTCACAGATGGGTACTCTTAGATTATCACATATGAGTTAACCTTACTGAGCCAGCCTATTTCTGAATGCCTTTTATGCCTAGGGGTACCCTTGGGCATGTTAGAGGCATAAATAGGACACAACAAAAAATAGTGTCAATAAATATAAAGACCGGCCATTCTAAAGATTTAGAGGTACAAAAAAGACAACTCTTTCCATTTTTCACCATATTTTCATATATATATATATATATATATATATATATAGTCATCACATCAGCCATTCACTCTTCTCTCATATATTGCACCATGTTCATATCTAACCCTTATGCTGCTGGTGGCTAATTTGGCCAGTACAAAATGATGCAAAAAAACTAAAAACTAAATGAAACCCTGGCATATGGGTACTCATCTGAGTGCTCGGCGAGAGCTATCTAATGAATACAAACATGACAGCATTTAGATGGTTTTCAGAAATCTTTGCGTCTTTGTGCTTTGGACGAAAGTAGCCTCAGCATTGGAGGGGTTAAACAAATGCTCAAGTGTAGCATATTCCTCATTCAAAATTATCCTGATACTGTATACAGCTTTAATTTAGAGTGCTAAAAATTTCATTTTAAAGCACTCCTGGAGGGTATTTTTGCTTCTTTAAATTTGCACATTCAAGCACTCAAATTATATATTTATTAATATTAAGATCATTTTACAGCCCTGCTGGAGGGTATTTGTGCTACTTTAAATTTGCACATTCAAGCACTCAAACTATATATTTATTACTATTTATAGATTTATTTGAAGGATGTTATTTTGACGGTACCATGGGGAGCGCACAAATAGCGAAAACTAAATGCCTTTAATAGATACCATTTATGCAGTATGTGTATGAGCATAATACTCCAACTTATGCCACGACAACACCCAACAAGCACATGGTGTGCAATGCATTCAACTGATTAGCTATTGAGGCTCCCCCTGTATGTGCAAGATTGTTCTTATAACCCTTCCAATGCTGAGGATACTTTCGTCCAAAGCACAAAGATGCAAACCTTTTTGAAACCATCTAAACCATGTCATATTGGTATTAATTGGAAAGCTCTCACAGAGTACTATCAGATGAGTACCCATTTGCCAGGGTTTCAGTCATTTTGCAGGTTTTTTGCATCATTTTATATTGGCCAAATTAGCCACCAGCAGCATAAGGGTTAAAGAATATCAAGCATATAATGTATGCTTTAAGGCGTAAGGTCAACACCTTAGACCACCAGCCATCAATGCAGGCCCCCATGATGATAACAGATAATGATGAGTGACAAAGCAAAAGTGAAGCCCTTCAGTAAAACCTGTAGTGTATTGAAATAGCAATTCCCAAAACCGATGTTCATGATTTTGGGATTAAAGAAAATATCATCTATCAATTTCAAGAGACTCATTGATATTCTAAATTGATCAGTTCTTTCTAAGGTTCATGGTCCTTGATGACGTTAGTTCTAAACAAAATGGTGACAATATATCACAAATCATCACCTAGGTGACCAGGGTTTCCGTGGCGATCTCCAAATGAGGTTCAAGTATGGTGTATGCAGGTTCAAGCACTGTTTACAGGTATAGAACAGGCATACATGTGTCTTCCTTAAGTAGTTTATGATCAATTAAACTAAGATAGCAGTTGTTCACACGGCCAACAAGGATGACACCTGGTCAATGTGACTGGTAGTTTAGTGCTAGGGTATAAATAATAGGAACAAACCCATTGCAACAACATAGTACTTGTTTTGCTTTACCCAACATACCAGCAGCGGTCAAAATAGGTCTGACTTATTTTGCTATATCTTTCAGAGTAAGGCATCCCTTGAAAAACATTTGATGGGAAATGATGATAAGATCCCAACAATCAGTTTTGTCTAAAATATCTTGATAACATTGACTAAAATAATAACAAATTATTGTAATCATTATCATCTTATCACTTTATCAGATGATATTTATAAAAAATAAACTCTTAGCATCACTTTATTTTGCACATTATGAACTCTCATAAGGTCAGTGTAATAGCCGATGTTTGAACCTTAACCTATACATGCCTGCAGAAATCAAATATGTTCAGGCTTTTTTGATAATGTCTTAGGGACAATTTTTACCAAAATATCTGAAGGAAAATGTTAATCACAACACAACATAAAAACACTCTCCTTTCAAATATCATGTGCAATATTGCTTAAGTTGAGAGTCAGTTTTTAAAGGTGGTATAATTGCAGATGGGAGGTACCTAGGCATAAATGGGTTAAAAACAACATGTACATTTCCATGAAAATCCCTTTTTCTACATGGTAAACATACTCACCTCAAACCCCTATTACCAGATATAAGCATGTGAAGAAAGCAGTCTCTCTATGTTGACAGGATCAACCACACAAAATGCCCACCTGGGCTCTTTGTTGAGATAAAATCTTTAATCAGGCCTGATGTGGCAGGTAAAAAAGCCCCGTCAAAGGCACTACAGACAAGGATCCATTATAAGACCTTAACCCTTATGCAGCAGCATACGGCTAATTTGGTCATTACAAAATGATGCAAAAACCAGAAAAATGACTGAAACCCTGGCAAATGGGTACTCATCTGAGAGTGCTCAGCAAGAGCTATTCAATAAATACCAATATGATAGGGTTTAGACGGTTTTCAAAATTCTTTGCGATCTTGTGCTTTGGATGAAAGTAGCCTCAGCATTGGAAGGGTTAAGAAGCATTGGTACATGCCTTCATGGACCACATGTAGAGTGCAGGTTATATTATGGGATCCTCAGAGAAAGGCTCCCATCATTGCGGTTATCTACTTGCAGTACTATGGCAATTCATCCCTATATCGCAATAACAGCCACTTAAGAGCTATAGAGAGCTAGGCTGCCTGAGGTTTGACAAGGTACCAATTATAGGAAACTGTGTTAATGAATTCTTGGCAGCTTCAACCTAGTCATACCTATAGCAGATAGCAATCTTTTCATATCTTTATTCATATCTATAGGGTGATTATTCTTGCAATAACTTTTCGAACTAGGTATCTTTTTGCAAAAGTGTTCAAAGGAGAAATATAAATCAGAATAATCCAGTCAACAACTTGCAATCAATATTGTGAATTCTATTCAATTCATGCTTTATTTACTTTTGAGCAATGTATCACAGATCTTCATGATATTTTCAAGATGAACACAAAGAACTGTGAGAACTGGACTCTACAACCCTCAGTAGCACAGCATCTATAATGATACAGGATATACACACTACAGGAGATAGACTAAAACTAGCAATTTGTGTTAAAGAAATAGAATAAACGCTGCAGAAAGATCATAGGGGTAAGCATGTTCTTACTTACATGAGTTTACCTTTGAAGGTTCCTTCTGGATGGCCTTGGTACATACATAAATATTTAAACCTAAGAATGACATAATTTTGCATAGCATTTTATAGAGGCTGAATTTCACAGATTCTACTCATTTTGTACCTAACCCATCAATGCTCACAGCGGCCAAAACCAGCCGGACATTTTTAGTGAAATCTTTCCACCTAAAGCATAATTGGCAAACTATTTGAAGGAGAAATGTTGATCAGAACACTACATGTACCAACAACTCTCCTTCAAATATTTAGTAAAATCATTCTCATTTTAAAAGTTTCGGTCAAAAGTATCTTACATCCAGACAACAATTTTCAGGAGGAACGCTTAAGTATTAATGGGTTAAATCATGAAACCCTGCCTTCCTTCTTATTGCTGACTGGTTGCTCTGTCGAATTGCTGTACAAGAACCAGGTTTATAAAGTCTTTATGAGTTGTGTGACAAGTTTTTTCTTGTGACGTGATCGAGCCTCACTTTCCCTCTCTCTCCCTGACTCTCTTTCCCTCTCACACTCTCTTGCTCCCTCACTCTTCCTCTAGACACCCTCTCTCTCTCTCGCTCCTTCTTTCTCTTTTCAATCTTTCCCTCTCTCTCTCCCCCTCTTTCGCTCCCTCACTCTTCCTCTCCCTCACTCTCTCTCTCTCTCTATCTCTCTCTTCTCTCTCTCTCTCTCTCTCTCTCTCTCTCTCTCTCTCTCTCTCTCTCTCTCTCTCTCTCTCTCTCTCTCTCTCTCTCTCTCTCTCTCTCTCAGGGTAGACAATACCAAGTAGTGGGCCATAAGCAACTACCTTATGCAGCCATATTCAATTACCAGTATAGTGTTGGGCCCCTCCCTCTTTATTAGTATTGATAACCACACTTATGCTGAATGATAAGTTGATAACTCCCTATAAGAGGAAAGGGAGGAGTGGAAGTGTCTCTCACAGCTAATACAAAACTCCAGAGATCCACCTACTTCTCACAGTAAACACATTTTGATGGAGTACTTATTGATGTGCCAGTGTCAAAGCAATGCTCGCAAAGTGTACCTCAATACAATTCCTTAGGGAGCTGCCCAAATCACCTTGGTGGAGGCATTGCAGATAGTTAGATACTGATTAATCTGAAAGGAAGGGAACAGGATGTTTTCCATCGTCCACTGAGCATGTCACAGTATGGACATAATGAATAAGGGCCTTACATTATAGCAGCCAAGCATATATCCTCATAAGGCACATTAACTGGGTAAAACAGGAAGGTCAAAGGCTATGGCCTTACGGGTGTAAGGGGGCTGCCTCCATGACTGAGTCTATCTAGTGTATTTGTATAAGAGGGCAGCCTCCTTGGCTGAGTCTATCTAGTGTATTTGTATAAGAGGGCAGCCTCCTTGGCTGAGTCTATCTAGTGTATTTGTATAAGAGGGCAGTCTCCATGGCTGAGTCTATCTGGTGTATTTGTATAAGAGGGCAGTCTCCATGGCTGAGTCTATCTAGTGTATTTGTATAAGAGGGCAGCCTCCTTGGCTGAGTCTATCTAGTGTATTTGTATAAGAGGGCAGCCTCCTTGGTTGAGTCTATCTAGTGTATTTGTATAAGAGGGCAGCCTCCATGGTTGAGTCTATCTAGTGTATTTGTATAAGAGGGCAGTCTCCATGGTTGAGTCTATCTAGTGTATTTGTATAAGAGGGCAGTCTCCATGGCTGAGTGTATCTAGTGTATTTGTATAAGAGGGCAGCCTCCATGGTTGAGTCTATCTAGTGTATTTGTATAAGAGGGCAGTCTCCATGGCTGAGTCTATCTAGTGTATCACAGCAATTCCATATCACACAGAGACTGTGTGAGGTATACGTTCCCATGAGGCATGTGATAAAGTTGCCGATAACTTGGATTTGAATAACTTGGATCTAGTGCATTGCACAGCAATTTCACATTGCAAGGATACTGAGGTACAAGTTTTCTTGAGGCACGTGATAAAGTTGCAAATGACTTGGACTTAAAATTAGCTTGGTTATGATATTCCCATTATGGATGTAACCCAATGAGAATCATGAGAATGTTGCATTACCTATATATAAATACATTAAAGTTTTTCAGACTTTTGGTCATGGATTCCTGAACTCCTGGCACCTGTCGAGTTCTGCTGCCGATCTGGGTTGCTTCACTTGGACTGAGAGAAAGGCCAGAAGGATTTCTTATTTTTCGAATTGGTGCATTTACAGTATATATTTTTGAAAAATGTCTCACATGCCTCTATTTTCAGAAGTCTCCAATTTTGGTTAGCATTTTCTTGATTTTCCTCTTAGAATGATCTTATATTGTCACTTTTCTTATAGCCTACCGGGCTACTAAGGTAAATACTATTTTACCCCACATAATTTTATGTAGACTCAGGCTATGGTGCTAGTGGTTATATATATATATAGCTTTACCGGCCCTGCTGGTCAAGTGAAGGTTTGAAGAAGTGTTGAGTAACATGTGTAAAACATACAAATAAACAACAGTAAATGGTTAAGTACATACATGGCAAAATTATGACGAAAATGCAAAATCTCCATCAAAAATATCCAACAATTAAAGCAAATATGACAGGGTAAAATTTGGGGTTTCTAGTCCAGCTAGTCATGTGAAACCTTTGGAAACTGTTGAGCCCTTAGGATAATTGCATGACGTAAGAATTATGAAAATACAATTCACAAGGTTGGACTTCATAGTCAGCTTCTCCATACCTGAAACTTTTCAGAAAGATAAAAAAAAAGGATTTTTGCTCTGAAAAAGACATTCATCAAATATGACTATGATATATAGGTAAACCTACAGTTATTTCAATAACCTAAGACTTAATACAATTGTAATTACAAATTATGGCAATGATGGAAAGTGATGAAAAATATAGCTTCTCTGAAATAGGAAAAATAGCATTTGACAAGTCAAAAGTCAACCAACTGATGCTCAGAGGTCCTTGTGAAAAGAACACTAAGGAACCATGCATACAGTTGCATAATATTTGAAGTAGAGTTGAATGGCCTCAATTCTCAAAAAAATATCCAATTGGGCTCCCATTAGAATGAAATCCACATAAAAAGATAGCTTTTTACCAATTATGTCTAAACCTACCAATTAAGTTGCTTTCTTTTAACTCAGGCATTAGGATCAAACACTCAAACGTTATAAGCTCATACATGTAGAACATTGGACCGAAATTGACTGATACATGAACTAACAAATATTGTATTGATTGTGTTCAATATAACCATTTCCAGTTGTATTAATTTGCCACTGATCCTTTTATCTAACATTGGTAAATTCAAGGTTAGGATCTTCGTTGATAAGGTGAGGAAAGCAAAAAGTTAGTAGTGATCAGAACATTCAGGTGCATTTTGGCAGCTGGTACACACTGACTGTTACTTTTAGTAGTGCATGCTCAGTTACATGGGCAAAAGATAAATGTTGGAGTATTGAATTATTCAAAAATTGAATAGAGGGTTCTCCATTTAATATATGTGATTAATTTTGATTTAAAAAATACAGATTTGTTATGATTGAAACCCTGGTGTATGGGTACTCATCTGAAAGTACTGAGTGACAGCTATCCAATGGATACCAACACAACAGGGTTTTCTATTTTTTCAAAAAACTTTGCATCCTTGTGCTTTGGACGAAAGTTCCCTCAGCACTGGATGGGTTAATTTTGCCTAATGAAAGTTACAAGAGAAATTTAGCAATTTAATTGTATGTTTATAAAGCACTTATACTAAATACTACTCAACATTGTTCTCAGCTGATGCCTCAAACAATAGACTCGTGGTTATGTGGCATCAACTCCTCGCAAACATATTCTATCTACTACAGGCGAACTTGGATATGACGGACTCAGTGGGACCAGGAAAATTGGTCCGTCATATGCAAAATCCGTCGTATACATATGACGAATACTTGATATGCATCGGACTGGGACCAAGCATATCGTCCGTCATATGCAAAAATCCGTCGTACAGTGGTCCATCATATCCAAGTTCACCTGTACTAAATACTACTCAACATTGTTCTCAGCTGATGCCTCAAACAATAGAGTCGTCGCAAACATATTCTATCTACTATGTACATGTGAGAGCTGGTTACAGGGTGAGTTAGGGTAACATCTAGGCAAGTCATGTGATTTTACCTGGGACTGGAAGTTCAAAGGTCCACTGCAGGAAGGGAGATAGGGAGAGGGGAATCAGCTCTGAAAGAAGACGTCATAAAACAGTTAGAAACAAAAAGAAAGAAAACATAGAAGCCTAAACAAGTATTGACATGTACGTAAACCTGCCAGTGCAGTACCCTTAAAGCAAGGACCGTAGGTCCTTAATTTAACATTTGTATATCCTGAATTTTACATACCCAAGTGAACATCTCTAGATCTATTCAATATGTTAACACCTACAATGGTGTTCAGACAAATAATGTATGATATTCCATATCTATTTTGGGTTTATATCTGTAATAAAATCAAAAAAGAATCATCTTCTTCAACAGCATTGGTACTATCTCCTTAACTTAGGATAACCTATCCACTTTTACCTTCCACTGATAGTATACGGCTGCTGAGGCTGAGTAACTGAGTGGACTCGTCTTGATGTATTTAAGAACTACATTTGAGAGGAGATTTTCTTATCAACATTAATTGCACATGGAAGATGAGCACAGCTCAAAATGGTGTGTGAGTTTGAATGTTATTCTAATGAAAGCAATACTTTTTATGGATTGTAGCACATATCTATACCTATGACAAAACATTAATTTATCAATACTAGTATGTTAAGATGCTTGATTCCCCCAAGCATATAATCTAGGGTGCTGCTAATCCTCACTTGCAGGTTGGCCTGCCTGGTTGCTATACACATGTGCCCACTGAGAGGGGCAATACATGGTCACTTTACAACTAAAATACCCTTTGGAGTATTTCCTTAACAATACCCTTTTGGGTATTTAAGGGAAGATTATTCAATACTCCTAGTTCAGATTTTTTTTATCTCTTTGGGGTATTTAAGGAAAGATATTCAATATTCCTAATTCTGGGTTTCTATCTCTTTGGGGGTATTTCAGGGAAGATTATTCAATATTCCTAGTTTGGGGTTTCTCTTTGGGGTATTTCTGGGAAGATAATCAATATTCCTAATTCTGGGTTTCTATCTCGCTCTAGTATGACCCTGGGAGTAGTAGACAGGGAGTGGGCACTGTGCATGCATCATCAAATTTCGCTGCCTCACACCACTATGAGTCATAGATAACCTGTGTACCCCAGGATTGGCTGCCTGCTGGTTTCACAGGCCCTGGGTCAGACTGAAATTGCCGCGAAACCAATCACGTGACCAATACTTCCCCAGGCCACACCGCGTAACCCAAGGCGCACATACCCTAGGTACTAGCATGCTGTGCCTATGGGGTTGCGGATCAAGGGGATGTATTTCTCTGTATGACCTAACCAGCTGAAAGGGCCTAAGTTTATCCTAGGAAACAAACAAACTTCCAAACACTACTCAGACATGAACATGGGGTCCATGACAGACAACTGACACCCAACAGTAGCGGCTCTGTTACCTAAGATAGTGCACTACCTTGATATTGCCATCAATGAACAAACAGACCATTTTGGTGTGTGGTTTTCCTTTGTGGTTTTGTTTAGTTATTCCAACTCATAGGAAATTTACACACACTAAAAGTCCTCTAATAGAGAAGAGAATTGTTTGCATTTTTGTCTTTCCTGTCAGTCAATATTTTAACCTGCTGCACCTCAAACCATCTGACTATTTCAGCAAAATATTCCTCTGAGTTGAATTTCAATGAAAATTATTGAAGGAGAAGGATTCATAAGAAATGAATCTACAACTCTCCTTCAAATATTTTGTCAGTTTTTGCTTTATTCCTAAGTTACGTTAAAAAGTTTCATCCCTGCAGACGACATTTTGCAAGGGGTACTCTAAGCATAAATGGGTTAAGCACCTGTGCACTTATATCAGAGGCAAACACTTTGAAAGGCGATCCATTTGCTCTCTGTAATGGTTCCCATGTAGGGATGATTTTAAGTCAATTGAACATCTTGATTTGCTTTAAATTGCTTTGTACATAAAACGCTTGGTAAATACCTGTGTATGTGCACAGGGGTTTGGAGGTCACACCGGCCTACTATTAACGTCATCGCAAGCATGACTTTTCTTTGCCCAACAGACACCCAGCTAAACATATGAATATACACCATAAAAACTTGTTTTCCTTCAACATGCGGCGCTTTTTCTAACAGACAAAAACTGGGTCATCAATCATCCTCTTTATATGTATATCATGATTTAGAGTGGGCTGTTACTAAAAGGAAAAAGCAGTATCATACACTTGTTAACTTTTCGTGGATATGATTCAACTACCTATTTGCTGCATGTATGACACTGTTGTTATCCCTTTCATGCCTGGAGTTTCCAATGCTGTCTCGATCCAAGCACAAATTTTGTTCACAAGATACGAAACCAGCAGATCTCACTCAACAGCCTCGGCACAACTCCTAGCCCAGGTGTTGACTGGAACCACACAAGAGGTACATTCTGCACAGGTGCGTGAGCAACCTCCTCTATAACGTAAACAAATACGAGAGCCATCATTCATCTGTCTCCTAGTGACGTCCCACTGAGGGGAGATTAAGTGTGTCTAGGGCTTTACCATGGGCCTTATGATCATTGCATGGTCTATGGCAACCAATCCATGTTCTATTCATCTACAATCCAAGATACTTTTGGTAATAAAACTAAGAACAATTAATAGAGAAATTTGAGGTTAAATTCTCTTGTGTTTAACATTAATCCTTTAAATATTTCACCAAAGATGATTTCCCCTAAAAACTCAAATTAATATTCAGGTCTGTTTGCGCCTCCACAGTGGTCAACTAGTGTTTGACCATTAATTGCTGTAAATTCACCATTAATTTGACCATTAATTACCATCATTCCACCTCAGGTCTGTTATGTGTCTACCATGATGTGTGGTTAGAATATGGTAATATGTGATGTGTGGTTAGGACGTGGTAGTTATGTGGCACTGCCTGGGCTATGTGGTTAGGATGTGCTAATTTCATGGTAGACCCTAGGTTAAAGACCAATTAATAGACACACTTATACCACAGAACAACCTGCAGTTACTGCCCCACGTTTCCTTAGTGACTGTTATCTGGATGCATGCCATTCAGTGCTTATATATAGTAAGCAAACAGTTACAAACAATTATTATATTAAATTGCTGTAAACATTTTCCATGGCAGAATACAGGAGTTTCTAGACCACTACAACTTGTACAGTTGTTGTCAGACTCTGAAAGGTTATATCAAAATGTTATGGTCAACCTCTAAGATTGTTGTACTTTGCTATGATGTTTCAATGAGTAGAAGTTGACAAAAAGCAATTAAATCAACTCACCTGGAGGATCGCATGTAATACTAGATCCTAGCTTCTACACCATCTTTGTAATCCAAGTAAAATTCAAGCAACTCTATTTATGTGTATATATATATATATATAGCAAAGGCCTTGTCGTTATGTGCACCATTGCAATGACTTTGTTACATACTTACATACATTAAGGACTCAAGGATAAGGACCAGGAAAGTGGTTACTCCCTGCAATGTTGACACACAAATATCTAACCAATTCAGGCCTCTTGAACATGGTGTTTGGTTGTATGAAATATAATAGCTTAGGATTGGTATACAATTAAAACAAATTCGGAGCGAGTTGTTGATTGAGTTTGGACGAACATTTCTTCTTGAAAAATGTTGCAAAATATGCTTTGTCAGAGTTATTGTCAAATTTGTCAGGTCATTAAAGTCACTGCAGGCAAGAATGAGTTAAGATTTAAAAAGTAGGTTCTAATGTGAATACAAAAGCAGTGATTTTCTGCATGACTAGGGGTCGATTGGTATATCTCAGGGTCAAGAGGTATCCTTGAGACTCAGACAGCCAACCAGACAGAGCATGAACACCTTAACCCTTCCAATACTGAGGCTACTTTCATCCAAAGCACAAGGACGCAAGAATCTTTGAAAACCATCTAAACCCTGTCATGTTGGTATTCATTGGATAGCTCTTGATGAGTACTCTCAGATGAGTACCCATATGCCAGGGTTTCATTCATTTCTCAGGTTTTTGCATCATTTTGAGTTGGCCAAATTAGCCACCACCAGCATAATGGTAAAAGATATAGCTTGTATAATATGGAACAATAAAAGCACCATTAGGTTAACTCCTTTAGTCCAAAAGAAAAGTGTTATGTTTGTGGTTACCCTACCGACCATGTTTTTTGGTCTTAATGCTGTAGAGCTTTTTTAAAGCTTTTTTTGGTCTCAATGCCCAGGGGCGGATCCAGCCTGAAAAATTGAGCTATGCACCTTTGGAGAATTTGGAAAAATGAGGGGTCCCGGAGGGTGCAGCGTCCTAAGGCCGTTGCCGCGAGCGCCGCAGGCGCAAAGTACTTTGCGGCGGGGTGTCCGGGGGCCGCTTAAGGCCCCGGGGAATTTTTTTATATGAAGGTGCTCTGAGATGCATTCTCCTGCATTTTCAGAGCAGTTAATGGAACATTATTTTCACTGTAAATTTGTCTAAACTTTGATTGAAACTTTCTATATTTCACGAATTTAGTAGGTAAACTTGTTCTCACTTCTCCTCATGTGGGTATTTTACATAACTTTATCATTTGTTATCACAGTGCATGTGATTTTTGTCTTCTATAAATATCACACTTTAAAGCAAATCTGGTAAATTAGATACTCTAAATGCATGTTAATTTGAAGCGATTATGACTTGAAGAAATTCCATAATGAGGAAAGACCAACAACCTCCCCTGATTGTATCTTAGATAAATAAAAGGAAGTGAATATGAAACCAGCCGGTCAACCTGAATAGGCTAGCCTCAGAGAATAGCCAAAAAGTCGTGCTCTGCGCATGTTGGCGCTCAGGTTTCTAATCAATGCAAATGATACGAGGGCCCTGATTGGACCATGATCCCTCGTGACCTCACGCTGATGCAGAATAGAGACCCCTGGCATGTCCAGCCCTTCACTGCAGCGCATATTGTAATTCGTCTCTCGCTACATATCCGTTTTTTCTTCATTTAAGAGTGTGAGCAAGCCTGTGGGAGCCGTTTTAACAGCAAATATTTTACTTTTCCCACTGATAGCCTAAACATTCAGTTGATTATGAGGAAAAGTGCATCGTCGTTAATTGATATAAAAATCTCAAATGACCCTATGTTCACCAAGTAACCCAATGACCATACGATGATAGAAAAGAGATATATTTAATTTATTTCTTACAATAAATGTTATAGAAAAGTTCTGAGACTATCAAGTTTCTGTATGTAACGCTCATCAAAATCTCATTGTCCTACAGGGGCTTGATCATAAAGAAAATGTGTCAATTTCTGGTCTAGACACAAGGTTTCGGAAAAGATACACATTTCCTAAAAAAATCACAATTGTTCAAACCTATTTAACCATTTATAGTTGACAAAACAAGATTTATTAGACGATATTTAGTCACTGGTGAAGATTGCTGTTGAGACTAGATTGGCATTGTCTCTGGTGCACCCTTAATCGGGATGCATCACTGAGTCGGAAGTGCAATTGATGGTGGGAGAGGATGCCGCCCCTCCCCCCATCCTGCCGCACCTGGCGTGATGGCGATTAGCCAGACTCCCCTGAGAATACTAGCTAGCCTGGTCGTCCGGAGCCTTAGATTATACACATGTACGGTCATTTACTTCCTGCCCTACAGAGGCAGACGTCATTGCGTAAAAGTACAACCTCCCAGAGTAGGATAGCCACCACTGCTTCCCAAAAAATTCAGGAAATGGTGAGCGTGGACTTTAGAAATTGACCGATGCACTTTGATATGAATCGATGCACTTCCAAGATTGATCGATGCACGTGCATCGATGCAAACTGGTGTGGATCCGCGCCTGATGCCGGTACACAAAAGAACTGCAGGTACACAAGGGACTTGTTTTAAATCTCACAGTACTACAAGGACTATGTATAAACTCATATTAGCCCAACAATGATACATCTAATCATACATGCCCAATACAACCTAGCTGAATATCTATATATTGGCACTTCTTATTAAAAATACCAAAAAAGCCAGACCATTAAGTGATATATCCCCGACCATGGCTTCTAGATATATGAAATTGAACATAAAAATAAACACTTCCTCTCTGTTAAATGTTGTTTTTTCAAATTTTTATTTCATTTCCTAATCATACCCATATCTGCCCACTCATGGCATCTAAATATAACATATTAAAAGACAGTATTTAAATCAGAACATAAAATGTCTCTGTTATTTCTCTTTAATTCTTAATTCATTTCTAAATCATACCAAAATCTCCCCATCATAGCATCCAAATATAAAAAATTGAAAAGTATTAATCAGAACATAAAGACTACCTCTCTGTTAAATGTGTTTTTTTAATTCTTATTTTATTCCCAAATCATACCCATATCTCCCCCATTAAAGCATCTGAATAAACAATTTGAAAAACATTAATTAGAACATATACACTCACTCTTCCCTGTTATTTCTTTTAAACTTTTTTTTCATTTCCAAATCATACCCAATTTTTTCCCATGAATATTAGTTATTTTTCAATTACTTAATAATGCATGAACACAGTGTACCAAAGGGTTTTGGTGAAAGCATCCTTGTAGATAATATTCATGGCAGAAATGTTTGTCAGAACTCAACAAAAAAAGTCGTTTTTCAAGAAGTATCTAAGCATCTAGATATGCGCTTTTCAAGTGTACTCCTTATGAATGGGTTAACCCATTTATGTCTGTAGCAGTGAAAACTACCTGGCCATTTTGGAGGTATCTTTCTCACAAAAGTAATTTTAGGAACATATTTGAAGGAAAATATTTGAAGAGAAATATTGAATCGAAATAAACCAACAACTCTCCTTCAAATATTTTGCTGATTTGTGATTATTTCAAAAGTTATTTTCAAAGGAAACATTTGTCCAGAAGACACTTGTGACTTGTCAATAAGAACACCGGGCATGAATGGCTTAAGGGAACCCGTTCACATACAGGAAGGGTGTTCGCCCTATCCTCTGTGGGGTACTTTATACAATAATGGTGAAAATTTAAGGTCCACCCCTCACTTTGTGGGGTACCTGTATGTGTCCTTGGAAAAAAGAACTTCAGGCAAATAGATGAAAACCCACCTGGGGTGGTAAACATGGGGCCAACAAAAGCACATGTTTACCGCAAACTTCTTATACATATGACTTTTCAATTAGGCTATAGCAATCACTTTACATTGGATCGCAGGGGGTCTGATCAAAGAGCACTGCACTGCTGCTGTTGGTGGTCTGATGAGGAATAAGAGTCAACATTCATGTACATTATAGAGTAGTTAAAGGTGAAGGCATCTTGGCCTAGGCCTAAAAAAAGAAATTGTTTGTTTCCTGTAACGGTACGAAGAAAAATAGGGTAGGTAGGTCTGTAAAAAGAATTTTTTTTGCATTATTTTTTTGGTCAAAAATGTGTGTTTTATGCATGTTTTACGTTGATTGGGAGTTGGGAGGGCGGAAAAAACTTTAGGGTAGGGATTTTTTTGAATAAAAACTTGTTAGGGTAGGGTAAGACAGGAAACAAACAACTTTTTTTAGGCCCTACCAGTTGAGTCAAATGTATGGTGGCGTAGTTGCTCTTATTAACCCATTAATGGGATACTCTTGAGATTGTCTTCTGGGTCTTTGATACTTTTAACAATAATTTAGAAATTAAGATTGCTTTAAAAAAATATTAGAAGAAGAGTTCTTGGTAAATTTTCTGATGAATATTTCTCCTTTTAATGTTTTCCCCTAAATGCTTTTGGCTGAAAGATTTCCCTAAACTTGTCTGACTGTTTTTGGCTGCCTATTAATAGGCTCAGGATGCCCGCACCATTTTTTTCCTTAATTGTTGACATTGCCCATAGCTGCTTATCTGAGGACAGTAACAGGAGGAGCATGCACATCATCGGGACGAACGCCTTCCCCATATTATTGTGGCAACATCAGGAAAACAATGCCAGCCTCACGGTATATTTTTCTTGCAAAAAAGAAAGATAACAGGCACCAACATAATTTTCAGAACTAACTTGCCATGCCGGGCAAGTAGTCAATAATTCTGACTTGCCCAAAACATTTTTTGACTTGCCCGAAATAAGTTATAACATATGCTAGGAGGGTATGCATTGTTTATCATGGATTTAAAGATTTGAAAGCCATTTTCTTCTCAGTTTTGTTGCATATTTCTGGGTATTTGGGCCATTTAAATTCACTATAAAAAATGTGTTTAGTGTACGGAAAATCAGCTTGCCCTTATCCACATGCAAACTCACATTCATAAAGACTGAAAAAGTATAATTGTATGCACAAATAATCCAAAATAATGGTAAAATCAATTCATGTGCCTCGTGATGGCCTATATCACCCAAAAGTAGCCACTTTTGGGAAGGAATAAATTGGTGATTAGCGACAAAAATTGTCCAGAACTTCCCACATTTGTTTTCATTCAAGTATCATTGATAAAGATGAAAGTTTTTCAAGGAAGGCATGGGGCACAAATGGGTTAAGCTTCAAATCCTTTCATCAAGTACTACTTCCTACCCCTGTCAATGCTGAGGCTACTTTCATCCAAAGCACAAGGACGCAAAGATTTTTGAAAACCATCTAAACCCTGTCATGTTGGTATTCATTGGATAGCTCTCGCTGAGTACTCTTAGATGAGTACCCATGTGCCAGGGTTTCAGTCATCATTTCTAGGTTTTTTGCATAATTTTGTATTGGCCAAATTAGCCACCAGCAGCATAAGTTAAAGAGTTAAGCTTCAAATCCTTTCATCGAGCACTACTTCTCACTATACTACAGAACACACACAGGGTGAGTGCTGCATGTGTACAGACTCCACTGTGACTGCTTTGGGAGGTGTTTGTGCAGGTTCCCCTGACAGAAGCACCTTCAGTTCTGTAATAGGGATTCTTTATAAGCCCACAGAGGAGGAATGTCCTTAGGTGGTCGGTTCAGGGGCAGCAGTAAACACTCCAGAGCACTTACAGCACAAATCTCTGCCTTGACTTCTCATATCGCAAACCCAGCTCCTTGCCACAATAATCACTGAGTGTTTGTTTTTACACTCTACATATGCAAGAAAGGCCTAAAAGTTGTTTGTTTCCTGTAACTATACCCTAATAGATTTGTACTCAAAAAATCCCTACCGTAAGATTTTTTCTGCCCTTCCAACTCCCAATCAACATAAAACATGCATAAAACGCACATTTTTGAACAAAAAATGACACACAAAAAATATCTCACTGACCTACCTACCCTATTTTCTTTCGGACCGTTACAGGAAACAAACAAATTTTTTTCTTGGCCTAAAGCTTGGTGTGGAAACAGTATTTCCCTTGACGTGATAATTGGTGAGGTGTTTTGCAGATTAACATTGAGTTAAAATACGCGATTACTGATGTGGTACTTTTATCATGAAAACATGATAGATTATTTTAACACATTCATGTCTACTTGACGAGTATTGTCTGGACCAGTTTTTCTTTTCAAAATAACTTGGGACTAAACGGGTCTGCCCTGATGGTCATGTGGTCTAGGGTGTTAATTGCCACTGACTGCTAACTGTCTCTCATCACTTCTGGGGTTCGAATCCCCATGCCACGGCATGTGAGGAAATATTTGTCAGTGACTTGGGGTTAGGCAGTTGTTTTCTATAGGTACTTCTGTCTTTTTCACCACTTACAACTGGCTAGTCACAAATTAGCCTAAATAGGGCAGAAAAAATGATGAAAATCGAAATTAGAAATTCCAAAATTCAGGGCTTGGCCAGGGCATGTGAGGAAGTTATTGTCAATGACTTGGGGTTAATTAGGCGGTGGTTTTTGCCAGGTACTACGACTTCCTCCACCACATACAACTGGCTGGTCACAATTTAGCCTGAATATGGCAGAAAAAAAGTGATGAAAATTGAAAGTTGAAATTCTAAATTTCAGTGAGACTAAGGAAATAGTCAGTTCACGCAGACTTGCAGCAAGTCTAACTGCATAATCATATGCTTCTGATGCAATGTAAATGGGTTAATGTTTTGGAAACCTGTGATTAACTCCTCTTTCTTTCCACAGCTGCCAGCTGTAGCTGATGACTTGCTTCAGATAAGGGTGACGGGGCTTCCTAAACATGCCATAAATGTGACACTACAGTCAGGCACTGGCTGAGGTAGACTAGCTCCTAGTCTATGATTTACTTATATTGTGCTTTTCTCTATTCTGGTCTATCTTTTGTTCAATATTTAGGTGTTAGTTTTAGTTGCTGTTGATAGATGGCTCTAGTGGTGGTCACCCTGGTCAGTCAGAACCATCAAATCCAAATAGACCCTTGCTGGCCGCCTGGTGAGCCAATATAGAACTAAATATGGGTAGACAGTTTAGAATGGTATATAAACATTAGGTGAGTTATTAAAGAAGTGATAAATTTTCTTGGCCTAGGACTAGGCTATGGCTGAGGTAGACTAGCTCCTAGTCTATGATTTACTTATATGGTGCTTTTCTCTATTCTGGTCTATCTTTTGTTCAATATTTAGGTGTTAGTTTTAGTTGCTGTTGATAGATGGCTCTAGTGGTGGTCACCCTGGTCAGTCAGAACCACAAGAAATCCAAATAGACCCTTGCTGGCCGCCTGGTGAGCCAATATAGAACTAAATATGGGTAGACAGTTTAGAATGGTATATAAACATTAGGTGAGTTATTAAAGAAGTGATAAATTTTCTTGGCCTAGGACTAGGCTATGGCTGAGGGTACAGACTAGACTTGCTACAAGTCTGTGATATCTTTCACTGATCTAACTTGAGTTGATTTCACTACAGGTTTAGTTCTTAGGGCTGTCCAATTAAAAAGTGTGTGGGGGGGGGAGGAGGAACGGAAGGTTCCTTGAAGGGAGTGAGGGGCCGAATTCCGAATTATATTATCCCATTATAGATTATATATCAATTCTGGCAGGAGGGGGGGGGGGGGGGGTGTCGAATCTTTAATCATCTTCCGTTCCTCCCCCAACCACATTTTAAATGGAACGGCCCTTAGTAAATCCTCAAGGGGGACACACTTGAGCTGCAGTATGTATCACATCAAACTGCAACTCATGAAAACTGTGCTGCCATCTATAGTTTGTGAGAGACATCAAACCTACATGTACTTGACACCCAGCATATATAGTGGTGGGGGTATTTATAGGCCTAACTCAGCCTGAGAACCAGGCTAAGGGTAGACCAGAACAGTGATAGCTAAGAGTATTTAGGAGGGAGGAGTATATTTTTTTCCAAATCTGACTTCCATCATAAGTTATGGAATCTTTAAGTTGAAAAATGTGCTTTTTTCTCATTTTCAAATGAAATTCGAAAAGAAATGGTCATGAAATATGAATGGAGTAAAAATTAGTATTGATCTTAAATTACTCCACATTTGTGAAATTTAAAGGTCCCCAGTCCATATGAAAAGGAGTTCTGTTTACATTTGAAAACACTATACAGGTGAACCTGGATATGACAGACTCAATGGGACCAGGAAAATTGGTCTGTCATATGAAAAATCCGTCGTATACATATGACGAAATCTTGATATGCATCAGACTGGGACCAAGCATATCATCCGTCATATGCAAAAATTTGTCGTACAGTGGTCCGTCATGTATAGGCATGTTTTTTTTATATTGCCCCAAAATTCATACACCTGGCATTCTTATCACTTCGAACTGACAACTTTCCTGTGTACCAAAGGAAAAATGTTTATACAGTAAAGAAATTTAATCTTTATGGATTTAAACTCATTTACCAACAATTAATAGCACAAACTGTTGTTTAAAGCTACCTTGAGTGCTGAATGTTTTTCCACAGTTATCATCACATGTTGATATTTCTGGATACATATAAAGTGAAAAGAACCACACATTACATATGTCAACACATGCTATGACATCAAACATGTTTTTCTTCTAGGTCGTATCAGAACGAGTCCATACAGAACATGATCTAGTGAGGATACTGATCACTGTTTGCGGAGGACATCCTTTCACACGCACAGCCTTGCTGTATAAATATCACACCCTCTCATGGTATTCAAGATATACCAAATTCTGTGTGCAAGCTTAAAGGAAAGATTAGTTATTTCAAAAGCCTGGATTTGGAATGCTATGAGAATAAGGGAAAATCCATCAAAGTTTGAATGGAGTTGATCTAGGAAAATATATTCATTATATATGAAATTCCTAAAAATAAATGAAATCATGAAAATGTTATTTTTTTTATTAGACTTTGTTGAGTTCAATCATGCCATGAACAGACAAAAGCCAAAGAAAACATTTGATACACGCAATTAAATTCAATGCAATCCACTTACATTTAAACCATTACTTGAGAGATTCCATATAAATAGATTTTAAAAAGACCTTAAGTTTTCTTAAATATAGCGCAAATTAAAAATGTGTGTGTATATATATATATATATGTGTGTATTTATATATATATATATATATATATATATATATATACACATACATACATATGTGTGTGTATATATATATGTATAAATTAATATATATGTATGCATTTTACAAGACCATTTTTGAGTCGATTCCTCTCTGTGTTTTTGACAGGTTTCTTTGTTGTTTTTGGGCCACCCAGTATAAAAACCCACAAGCTTTTTCAGTGTTGCCCTAGTGAACTTTCCAGTGCCAGGTAGGTTTAGAATTGACAGCGTTTGGTGGAAAGCAGGTACAACAGGAGCTCCAGCCTCTGGCCTAGTTTCTGGCAACCCTACCTGAACTTTTAATACCTACAGAGAAACATCCATTGTGTCTGACAACAAGAGCCGGGGAGTGTGAAACTAGGGCAACTGGTCACCCAGACACTAGCCCTTCATCACACTCCAGTGTTCTCTTAGTCGAGCTGCGCTGGCAGGTAGAATATTACAAACACTTTGCTCCATAAATGCCCTGGAAAGCCACTTCACTCCTTCTGCACTATCTACCCTGTGTACTATATGCTCTCCCTTTTTGTCTGTAGTACTTCAAAGCTATAATAACTGAAAAGGCTCAGATAAGTTCAACCTTTTATGGTGTAGAATGCTAGTATTTTGTAAATTTCCTGTAAAAATCTGATATGACATTTATTTTAAACAAAATCTTTCAATATCTTAATATTACCTTCTAGGGTGTTAAATTAACATTGTGTATAAGTGCATATTTTTGAAATTCTTACAAACAATCCTTCAACTGACATTGGTTTTTAATGCATTTTCTTTAATTTTACTTTTACTTGTAGGGTGTTCATGTTAGCTTTAAATTCCATTAGAAAGATAGTCACTTATACTTGCAAAGTCTCTTAATAATAGGAATTGCAAGCCCAGCAAATCTGGCCTGATAGGCATAAAATCCATGAGAATTGATATGTACTATAACGTGAAGGTACATTATCTCTAGGTAATGTACTTCTCTGACTAAACTAACTTCCAATAACAGGACTTTAACCCTTTCATACCGGGAGATCTACTTGACTAGTAGCAGTTTTGGCTGATACGGGTATGAATGGGTTAACCTATAAAATGATTCAATGTATCATCAACCATTAATCGTTACAGAATACATGTTAAAAAGTATATTCAACAAATATTCAAAATGTCAAATACATGTATACAATGTCACTATTTATGTATTGATATTGATACTTTGATAAAATATTCTTCAAAATGGAAAGTTCTTGCTCAGGCATATTGACTACAGCATAATTATCAACTTACTTTGAAACGTGTGTTTTAGTTAAAACAAAAAAAAGGTGACATAGTAGTTGCTGATTGCAACATGATTTTTAAAAATCTCTTCACTCTTAACTTTTCTATCTGGTAATCACATATTTTCCAAAGACGTTTTAAGGCAATTACTGCAAAGATATTCAGGCATTTTATGGGGCACTCGAGGCCAAAATGGATTCAGCCTTATGCTACCGGTGGCTAGTTTGACCAATATACAAAATGATGCAAAAAAAGCTGAAAAATGACTGAAACCCTGGCAAATGGGTACTCATCTGACAGTGCTCAGCGAGAGCAATCCAATGCATATCAACATGACAGGGTTTCAACGGTTTACAAAAATCTTTGCATTTTTGCGCTTTTGACGAAAGTAGCTTCGGCATTGGAAGGGTTAAGGCATTTACTAGGAGTAGCATGCCCAGGGGACGAGAAGGCCAGGTCACACTGGCAATGCATCAAGAGGAGAACTCCATTGGAATAGCAGCAGGAGAGTGACAATGTACACATTAACACCATGCATCACCTAGACCTTGCACACCTGTGAGCAAATAGGCCAATTAAGCATCACCTGACGACACACCTGAGACTAATAGATGACCTCTCATGAGCATGTATAGAACAGCACAGGATTTGCAATAAAATTCATTAAAAGGAGAGCGGAGGTTAAAATTAACCCATTCATGTCTGTAGGCATACTCCAGTTTTTTTGTTTTTTGCAACACCTGTGACTAATAGATGACCTCTTATGAGCATCTATAGAACAGCACAGGATTTGCAATAAAATCCATTAACCTTTCCAATGCTGAGGCTACTACTTTCATGATTCATCCTAAGTACAAGGACACAAAGATTTTTAAAAACCATCTGAACCCTGTCCTGTTGGTATGCATTGGAGAGCTCCCACTGAGTACTTTCATATGAGTACCCATGTGCCAGGGTTTCAGTCATTTTTCAGGTTTTTTGCATCATTTGGTATTGGCCAAATTAGCCACCATCAGCATAAGGGTTAAAAAGAGACCTGAGGTTAAAATCAACCCATTCATGTCTGTCGGCATAGTCCTGTTTTTTTCCTGTTTTTTGTGACACCTGTTTGGCAGGTTGGGAAAACTTGCAAAAGATTCAACAGGTTTTCTATGATGAAAAATGACATTGAAAATAAAAAAGAGTACTTTATCATTTGATTCATCTCATAGCGAGATAGAGTTTATTCTTCTTGGCTTTCTAGAAGAATCAGTCCTTGTCCATCGCTGTGAGTCAATATCAAATGACATAGGAATCATGATATGTATCACCATAAGTCATTAATTGTGTGAGACTGTCAAAAAAACAAAAGAACTCCCTTCAACCGAATTTGAAACTCCTTGCAGAACAGTTCAGAAACTTCTCAATGTACTTTGAGAATATATCAACTTTTTAAGGTCATCAATATTCAGCCAGTATGAAAAAGCATTGAAACAATACATACAACAGTATCAAATAGTATGTTCTCAAGACATTTTGCATCCATGCCCAGGAAAAAAAGATTTCAACTGGTCCTACAGGGCCAGTAAACATTTGGGGGCATTCTTATTAACATGTCTCCCCTCAAGAATATCCCAGATGTTTTTGAAATAGATGAATATAAAATAAGTAAAAATAAATGTTGTCTGAGAATTTTATGCAATTTTTTTCTATTTATGGTAAAGAAAAATTTGTAGGACTAGTAAATTTTTTGCAGGACCAGTAGATCCTCTGTGTTACTGGTCCTAATGGGCCAGTAGCATTTTGAGTTAGCGTTGAGGCCTGTGCAAGATTAAAACTTGAAATGTACAATCTTTGTTTTTGAGCAACAACTGTTCTGCAACAATGCAGTTTACCATGACCAACTCTATCACAATCAAAACTTAGTAAAATGATTGATGAAGAGATTTTACCATTATTCCTCACACCACTATTCATATGTATGTTACATCAAACTATTGCCCAATGGCATTGCGGGCCTGCCCCGATGGCCGAGTGGTCTTAGGCATTGCCAATGACTGCCAGCGGTCTCTCACCAGTGACTGTCCAGGTTTGAATCCCGGCTGGGGCATGTGAGAAAGTAGCCAGTAACTTGGGGTAAGGCGGAGGTTTTTGCCAGGTACTCCTGTTTCCTCCACCCCATACAAATAGCTAGTCAAAAATTAGCCTCATGATATGGCAGAAAAAGGGACGAAAATCAAAATTCCAATGAGATTGCAATGGGGTCTATCCTGAAAGCCAAGTGGTCTAATACTTTTACCACTTACTTCTTACAGTCCCTCACCAATATCTGGGTTTGAATCCCAACCAGGGCATGTGAGAAAGTTGCCAGTGACTTGTGCTATTAAGGCAGTGGTTCTCACTGGACCCGCACCTACAACTGGCTGGTCTCAACGTAGCCATAATATAGTTGAAAAAAGTAAGTTATCAAAATTTCCAATTTATAACATTCTTGCATTCAACAATAGCAAAGATACTCAATTTTTCACCTTGTACTGTAACTTTTTTCTGAACTTTAAAGATAGAATAATAACGTAGAATAATATATAGAATAATACAAATCTTTTCTTGGTGCCCTTTACATAAGTTCCCTGTACTGTGGACATAATCACCTTTATTTATCTGATTATAACGTCATAGCCAGCACAGTTCCAAAATAGAACTATCACCAGTATATATATATATATATATGTTGCAGCCCAACTTCCGATCCAGCCCATCTTAAGATGGGCCAAGCCCAACTTCCGATCGGAAGTTGGGCTGGATTTTGCTGGCCCATCTTAAGATGGGCTACCCAACTTCCGATGACCCAGATAATACAGCAGCCCAGCCCAACTTCCGATGGCAATGATTTTTTATTAAGTGTTCATCTAGAAGTTTATAGCTTTGTTGGAATATTTGTTTATTGAATAAGATGTGTATTTTATGAGACAAATTACTTGCATTTTATTGTTAAATCTTTACTTTTTTACACTACTGAATACTTCTGATTATGCCGAAATTTGAATATAAGTTGATTACAGATTCTCTCCTCTCCTTTTGTAAAAAAGACTAGAAAAACAAAACAAAGAAATAATTATTCAAACACAACAGATTGATTTACACGTGTAATGTTTCTTTTTGTGCTGGATTCCAGCACCTGTAAATTGCAATCCTTGATTGATTACATTCTTTTCTGGCTTCTAGAATGAGTTAAAAAAGTTGTATATGCAATTTTCTTACCTGTCTAACAAAATATAAGTATCTATTACATTATTTATAAAAGATGTCTGTAAAAGTATAAACATTTCATAATAATTAGCCAATTAAGGTAACATATGGTACATCTATATTACTTTTCTTTATCTACATTCAGTATGAAGGGCTTCTTAATAAAGGTCTCAATTTTAAAAGTTCATGAACCTCCTCAATTAATGCATTTACACTTATTTTGGCACACACATGATTATATAATGTCAAGAATTTGCAAGGGATTAAAGAATACCTAAAAATACTAATAAAAAAGCTTAAAAGATAAGTAAAAAAATCACTTTTCCCTTTTTGAGTCATTAGAAAAATACCATTGCTATTCCTTCATTCAAATTGTAAATGATTCATCATCTAGTTTATGTAATGTAAGAGCACACAACCCATAAATAACAAAGGTAGTATTGTGCAAAGTATCTAATTGAATTAACTTTGAATTACATTAAATCTGAAAAAGCTTAAAATTCAATATATATGACACTTTAATTTGTTGTAAAAATATGATTCTTTTATTTCGTTTTTCTGCTTACAATCAGCAATAATGTTTTGAGTCATCAGGTTATTCTAGCTACCCATTTCAATTTATTTCTTTGACTAATATTATCTTGTAATTTAAAGTGGATGCCCTTTGAAAGAGTTGAAAATTCCGTATTCATAAGAGTGCAAAAATTAATATGAATATTCATTAAGGGTTACATCCTGGTATCTATAATGATCGGAAGTTGGGCCAAGCCCATCTTAAGATGGGCCAGCCCAACTTCAAATGACCTACATCCTGGTATCTAGAGATCGGAAGTTGGGCCAAGCCCATCTTAAGATGGGCCAGCCCAACTTCAAATGACCTACATCCTGGTATCTAAAGATCGGAAGTTGGGCCAAGCCCATCTTAAGATGGGCTAGGGGTCATCGGAAGTTGGGCCAAGCCCATCTTAAGATGGGCTACCCAACTTCCGATCGGAAGTTGGGCCAAGCCCATCTTAAGATGGGCCAGGATCGGAAGTTGGGCTGCAACATATATATATATATATATATATATATATATATATATATATATATATATATATACATATATATATATTGTGTATATGTAATATATATATAATAAGTAAACCCAATTAACAATTACCCAATCACATATACAAAATATCATATCATATGCTTTTTACTATTGCTAAAACAACAATTAATAAGCAACTCCAGTTATCAATCTGTGCGAACATAATGATCCATGTGGCATGTAATGAAAAAACGTGAAAACGCATATTCCCTAATCACCATCAGCTGAGTTCCACAAAAACATGAGAGCGTCGGTTAGTTTTTTCGGCCACGCATTGAAGGATGGCGACAAGAGCAGTTAGCTTGGGAAGTTTTTACACCAACCTGCGTCTCGCCTTGCGTTGTCCACAGCATCAGTGGTTTTCACCCTCAGATTGATGGATTGCGGTCGTTTGGACATGGTGAAAAGTTCGTCTGCTACCCTGCGAATTGTCCTGCGTTATCAGGTATTCGGATGTCCAAAATAACGGGTGCCGTTGCAAACGACGTCAGGAAAACATCCTCCGAGAGAGAGGTTCTAAAGTCGTCTGTCGCACGCTTTGCTTTTATTTACAAAGCAGGGACTTGCATATCAAAACACGCTGCACGGTCACCGTACCCAGAACCAGACCACCACTGGCAGCCGGCGACATCAAAGGCAGCCGCCCCGCACGCCACCTATTGGGATTTACGGAAACGAAAATAAATCAATAAATAAATGCATATGGTTCATCATCTGGGGCGAGTGATCAAACTGAAGGAATATTATTTTTGCTTACCTTTTCATTCCTGTAGTGACCAAAACTCTCTCGACTATTTTTCAGGTAAATGTCTAAAAGTGAATTATGAATATTGAAAATGTATTTATGAATATTGGAAAATAATCTTGAATTTCCAACATCCATAAATCATTTCCCAATATTCATTTTTCCATATCCATTTTTCAACATTCATGATTTTTTTGATATGCATAATTAATCTTCAATAGTGAAAGGTAATCATGAATATTTGAAAATAATTATGAATATCAAAAGTGAATTATGAGTATAAAAAGTTGAATTATGAATATTGGAAAATGAAATATTCGTTAACACTTTTCAGCATTCAGAGATGGGATTAAAATTACTTCTGCTTGAAGAAAGATATTCTAAGTATATACGAATATTGAAAAATGAATTCTGAATTTTTAAAAATGATTTTATATAAATCAAAAAAAAAATGAATATCGAAAAATGAAGTGTGAATATTGGAAACTTATTTAAGAATATTGGGAAATAACTTTGAATTTCCAATATGAAAATTAAAAAAATGAGAGCCAGCACCACACTGGCCAATCTGGTAGGTCTGGTGGCAAAAATAACTCTTTAAAGGAACCCTGAGGGCGTAATAATCTAAGGAATTGACATTGCCTGACTGCCCATGTTCAAATCCCGGCGGGGGGATATATGGAAAAGTTTGTCAAATAAGGTATCTGAATTATGTAGTTTGTCCAAGGTGCTGTTGATCCCCCTTTTCTGATAACACAGAGGCATTTAATTATGTTTTGGAAGTGGTTTTAATGTTTCTAAATTAATGAGGCATTACAGACTCCAGCTTTAACCCTTAACCCTTAAAATACTTTCGTCCAAAGCACAAGGATGCAAAGATTTTTGAAACCCATCTAATTAACATGTTGGAATGAATGAATGAATAATTGCTTTAAGGCACATCGGTCATTCGGCACACAAAGGCCATTTAGTGCCATAAAATCTGAACGAAATAATCGTCCTTTGTTATTGTAGAAAACAACAACAAAGCAATGAATAAATAAAAATACTCACAAAGCAATGAATAATTTCAGATTATAAGTAGTACATACAAGGTTGTTTCAAAAGAAACAATTCTTAAAATGTTATACATGTACAATCAATGAAACAGACCAATCTCATGTAAATACGATAAAATACGCTGTCTGGAGGAACCTTTACAAAGAGTTCCTTAAAGCTATTTACATTAAAATGTCTATTTCTCGATTTGATAAAATCAACACAATATAAATGAAGTGTTTGAAAGTCAAATGACAATAATAGGCTATACATTGAGGAGGATCTTCCTTTTCCAAAAAGAAGTGAATCAAGTAAGTATGGCCAATTCTCATTCTTGCTAAAAACACTTTCCTCATGCCTAATGATTCTAAAACCTCCAGACCCTCCGGCACAGACCCAGTTGGGGATGAATTGCATGAAATTTGTTGTTGATGGCCTCATCCCACTCGGACTGCCATTTGCGTTTCATAAGGACATTGATGTGTTCTTTAAAATCGCCAAAAGGAATGGCAATATTTGTAACTCTTCTCAAAAGACCAGCTTTGGCAGCAGCATCCGCCTTCTCATTACCTCTGATGCCAACATGACTAGGAATCCAATAGAATAATACACTTTTCTCTTAGTATGTTGACAGTACTAGCCAATGAAGGCATTCCAGTACCTAGAGGACAAGAGTATGCATCCAGTCTTGGCCCGAAATGGCCTGAAGAGCAAAGAGCAAATGATTAAATTCCTTTCATCATCATCTGCCGTCTTCACCCTAGTAGGAATGGCTGTTGGTTTTCTTCCAAAAAGGTCCACATATAGAGGGTTAAATATAGTTTCACATACAGGATTAATTAGATTTGCCGCTCTGTCAATTACAAATTGAAGGGCAAGCTTTTCTCTTCTGAAGTGAAGAGGGAGCTCATTTGCCTTAACACAAAGACTCTGTGCAGGAGATGTTCTAAAGGTTCCAAGAGAAAGCCTCAAACCCTGGTTCTGAATCGGATCTAGGAAAAGGAAGATTTGGGGTTTTACGCCGCTTTCAACCGCTTAGGTCATATCGTGACGAGACAGAAACCTGGAACCGGGAAGAAATTCCCTTCTCTTTACGAAGAGTTCCAAGGGATCTCTCAGTTGCAGAAGAACCATAGACAGGCGCCACACAACGCCGCACATTTATATAGCGACCTGGCCAACCCGCTATTTTGGGGACCCAGCTGAGACTCGAACCTGCATACTCATGCTTGGGAGCAGGGTGTCGTAACCACTTAGCCACAGCGGATCTAGCAAGGGGATATAAGATTTACATCCTGCTCCATAAATAATAAAACATCCATAGTCTAGCTTAGACTGAACAAGGGCCCTATTAACAGTCATAAAAGAACCATACGATCCCCACACCAGTCAGTGTTGGAAACAACTGTCAACAAATTCAAAGCTTTGACACACTTTTTCGTAAGGCCCTTAATATGTGGTACAAATGTCAGTTTTGAGCCTAGTAAAATGCTAAGGAACTTTGTTTCCTTTTTTACAGGAATGGGATTATTATAAAGAACTAAATAGGGATGTGGATGAAGACCCCTTCTTCGACAGAAATGGACACGGACAGTCTTAGATTGGGAGAATTTTAAACCATTATTATATCTGCCCAATCTTTTATTCTGTTCAGATGGAGTAGAAGCTGCCTTTCTATGGCTTGCATGTATTTGGACCGGTATGAGACACGTACATAAGTCGTCAAAAAATAGAGATTTGTCAGCACCATTTCTTATACAGCTGGTGATGCTGTTAATTTGATGAAAATGATATAATGCTGCCTAGAGAACTCCCATTTCTTAAAAATCAGAGAGGGAAGTCCCAACACTGACTCGAAACTTTCTTTCTGGTGAAAAGGTTTGAATAAAAAGGGTTAAATGTCCCATGAGATCCATAATATATAAATCCTTCATAATTCAATATTTCCAAGTGGTGTCATATGCTTTTTCAAGGTCGAAAAAGATAGAGACCACATGTTCTCCATTTAAAACTCCCTCTCTTACAAAAGTTTCAAAACTCACAAGGTGGATCTTGTTTTTCGGAAGGAACTTTGGGCTTCCTTGACGTGTGAAGAGGATTCAAGATATCAAACAAAATGGTCATTAATCATTCTCTCCATAGTCGACGTCTTGTTGCCACAACTGGGCAATACTATTGGGCAGTAATTATTTGGATCTTTGGAGTCTTTTCATGGCTTGGTAATGGGTATGATGGTGGGCTTCGCTCCAGGATGGTGGAAACTCTCTAATTTCCCAAATATTGTTGAATATTTTAAGAAGGCACTGGAGAGAAGCTTCAGGAAGATGCTATATAGAGTGTATATGGTACGGCCCAGGAGCTGTGTCATGGAATTTGCCAAGCGCAGTCCTGAAATCATCTATTGAAAAAGGTTGATTGTACGGTCCTGTATTGTTGGATTGAAATCGCCTTCTAGGAAGAAATCAAGATGGTCATTAACAATGGCTAAGTTGAACGACCATGTCAATCCCTCCCTAGGGCATGGCATTACCAGCTGATTGATCTAGACCGAGCCAAATCAGACCACCTGTCCAGATGAAATCAGGGCCAAAGTGGCATGTTGGAGAAAATAGGCCCATAGACAATCACTCCTCAACCACCAGGATTCTGTCTTCCAATTTCACAGGCCACAGCCTACGGCAAACAAGCTGCCTCCATCCAGAAAGTACGGGGACTACATCTTAGACGGGCCTCTCCCCATCGATTAAAAATCCCAACAGGCATAGCTCTCAGGATCCGCACAAGCCTCTCCACCACGACAAGGCGGAGGCCCACCGGACAGGCCTGGTATTCATTGGATAGCTATCACTGAGTACTTTAAAATGAGTACCCATGTGCCAGGGTTGCAGCAATTTTTTCAGGTCTTTTGCATCATTGGGATAAGCTGCTGTTGGCTAATTTGGCCAATACAAAATAATGCAAAAAGCCTGAAAAATGACTGAGACCTTGGCACATGGGTATCGATCTGAGTGCACCCTGAAAGCTATCCACTGAATACCAACACAGTTGCGGATCCAGGGGGGGGCTTCGAGTGGTTCGAAACCACCCCCTGACTGGTGAGTCACTTTGCATCACCAGGCCACCTGTGGACACGCATAAGAACTAGTTGTTTTTCCTGGCTCGGCCCAGGGGCAATTTACTGAATGGATCTCATAACTGTTGCTTAGTTGAACCATCCCCCCCCCCCAAAAAAAAAAATGTATCGCAATTATGCTAACATCCATTGGGCAAAGTTAACAAAAATTGTTACCCTCATCCCAAGGATGTGCATATTGTAGAACCTCTCCAAAAGGCAAAATCCATGTTTTACATGTTTGAAAGTGCAAGAGGTCCATACAATCTGGTGACCAAAACAGTAGGCAATATGGCCACCCCCAAATCTGAGTTTGCATTTGATAAATAATAAGATATATGGCAATTCAATTAAAAGTTCATGCATTATCCATAACATATTTTGTTATATCTCTTACGGAACCCATTGTATTTTAGTTTTCTGCAGTTGACCCCTGGTGGTGTTTTCAGAGATTGTTAGTGGCGCCACCAGTGTCACTTTTCGGAATTACATCGAACCCCCCCTTTTAAAATCCTGGATCCGCCCCTGCAACATGACAGGGTTTAGATGGTTTTCTAATATCTTTGCATCCTTGTGCTATTGGACAAAAGTAGCCTCTAGAAGGGTTAGAAGATGTTTATCCCTAAGCACTTCGCACAAATGGCAGCACGGGAGGAATAGGAATATTTTCTTATTGCACGATTTCCATATTGAACTTTATTTGAAAAGCATGAGAGCTGTAAGTTGTTTGTGGGCCTTCAGTTGGATAAAGTTGGGCCTTCTATTGTCCAAGACTTGAACTTTTTAACCCTTATACTGCTGGTGGCTAATTTGGTCATCACTCAATGATGCAAAAACCTGAAAATTGATTGAGACCCTGGCACACGGGTACTCATCTGAGAGTAGTCAGTGAGAGCTATCCAATGAATGCCAACTCAAAATAATCTTTGCCTCCTTGTCCTTTGAAAGAAATTAGCCTCAGCATTGGAACGGTTAAGCATGTTACACTCTTATCAGATTATTTTGTTATGTCAAGGTTTCTACACTTAAAGTCAGAGAATTTTAAACTATGCTGGTAACTTTGTTAAGCACTGTGTCATCTAAAAGATTGTTGGGAATATCCAGTCACATAATACAGGTGAACTTGGATATGACGGACCACTGTACGACGGACTTTTGTCTATGACGGACAATCTGCTTGGTCCCAGTCCCATGCATATCAAGTATGTGTCATATGTATATGACAGATTTTGCATATGACGGACCAATTTTCCTGGTCCCATTGAGTCCGTCATATCCAAGTTCACCTGTACGTATTGTAATAGTGAGCTGTGGGAATAGTGAACTGTTAATGCCTCAAATTAACAACTGCTAGAATATGGAAATGGGAAAATCAGGGAATTAAGGTGACAATAAAAATCAACAATTATATTACCCATTTTCTCCGAGTGTCAATTTATTCTTTTGCAATGTACATCTGTATGTCATGTATTCATTTAGGTACATAGAAATATACCAGAGCAGTAGTGAGAGATAGCTAGCAGTCAGTGGCAACACCGGAGACCACACGGCCATCATAAATTATAGTCAGAGAGAGAGAGAAAGAGGCAGGGGAAGCCCCTACTTAGATCCTAGTGAAATTTCAATGGATAGGGATTTATCGTTCAAACACATTCACTAATCAATGTAACCAGTAACATAATGGAAGGTACTTTATATCCTCAAAATCTAATGGCCGCAGCATTAATTAGACCCTGTGATTTTCCTGTATTAACAACATGAAATAAAGAAAATTGTATTTATTATTTCTAAAAAAAGAAAAAAAAAGAAAATGAATTATAGCCAGGAGGGTTCTTTCTTTCTACTGGTTCTTTCTCTGGCAGATGGTCTTGCAGATGGAAGATGAAGGCGTTGCTGTACCAGGGCAGTGGTGAGAGATAGCTAGCAGTCAGTGGCAACACCGGAGACCACACGGCCATCATGAATTAGATTCAGGAGGGTTCTATCTTTCTACTGGTTCATTCTCTGGCAGATGGTTTTGCAGATGGAAGATGAAGGCGTTGCTGTACCAGGGCAGGTTGTGCTCCTCGCAGAAGCGTCGCACAGGACAGCGGAACGGATTGATAGCGGGAGGCGAGAGAGACCCGAGTGTGGAGAGAGGGCGAATGGCGTCTTGGGCGTACTCGTAGCTCAACTGGCAGTAGTCGGTAAAAACAGATGCTACGCCTTCTTCCTAGAACATTAAAATAAACAGAGCAAGAACTGTGATAATGATAATAATATATTATTATTCTATCATATTAAATCTAAATTGTTGCAAGTTAGTCGTTAATGATGTAGAAAACTGGAGTACCAATGTAAATTCACTACTAACCTTATGTCACAGACAATGTTGTTGTTTTTTTACGTAAGAGTATACTCGATTGTATAATATCAAAAATTTTTAAAAATGATAAAATGCCAAGTCTTTATTTTGTGATCAATCATGACCCTACCATCACAATTACAGGGGCATTGAATGAATTTTATTGTCTAAAGCTCATTATTATGAAACGCTTCTCACCTTGAGTTTGAGTAATGTAGGAGCCCAACTTCTGTAGGCACCAAGACCACAGTTCAAACCTGGAAATATGGAAAAGGGCAATATAACAATTCTGAACCCTGTGAGACATACTGTCAAACAATGGATATTTACCAGTGTAATCTTGGCAAATTTGGTAAGCTTGAATTGTTCACTTATTTCGAAAATGACTATTCAAGTCACTTGTTTAATAAAATGATAGTACACTAAGCTTTGCTTACGTCGAACCCGCCTTCATGTTAAGACAGACAGATAGTAACCACTGCCATTCTGTTATAACATTTCTTTTAAGTTTGAGAAAGTTTAATGTTTATTCTATGATTTCTATCATAACATGTTAGTTTCAAAGCTGTCTTATATTTTTCTTTGAAAAAAGTTCCATTTTAAAGATAAACTGGAATTGCATTTGAAGCTGATGCTAGATGAAATTCAACAATCTTTCAGACTAATATTCATGCCTGGTTTCCTTAACCCATTCATGCCTGGAGACCTACTTGATGAAGCATAAATTCACAAAGTATTTGAAGGAGAGTCGTAGATAGTGTTTTGATGAACAATTCTCCTTCAAACGTTTTCTGAATATTGCTGTTGTTAGAAAGATATCACCAAAATTGTTAAGCGGTTTTGGCCGCTACAGGCATGAACAGGTTAATAATGCTTATTCTTTGCCTCACTCATAGTGTTAGCCAGCAGGGTGTCAAGGTGTCTTTTGGACACCTAAACCCTCAAAGATCACCGTTCAGGTCACCCAAAAATTTTGGAGAGTAATTTCATAAAATGTCAACTTCAAGCATAAAATTGAAGTATTTCAACCTCAATATAATTCCCATGACATCGTGTACGGACTTAGTGCCTAATTTCAATGTATGAATACATGCTTGTAAATTTGTAATCACAATATTTTGTGTTCTCCCTTAAAAAATAGGATGCTCCAAAATTTTACAATAGCCAATTTTGGGCACCCCGTTTCTTAATCCTGCATAAGACTGTGGCCTCACCTATTGCGAGAGATGGAGTTCTTCCCTCGTATTTGTGATAAAGTTTGCTGTGACGCGTGACCTTCACCTTCCCCAAATCCTCCGTTCGGCCATCCAAGTGTCGAGAGATTTCTGGGCCGAACATATGAATATCAAAATTAACGTCCGGCAGAAGACAACTCAATTCCTGAAAATCAAGGGCAGAAATAAATACAATAAGATTTTTTCATTATTGAGCAATTAATCTAACTCAGTCATGCCTGTAGCAGGCCAAAGGAGCTTCAAAACTGGCATAAGAGGCAACTACATACCTAGGGATAGGTACAGGTATTTGACACGATACCAAATACTGATATTGAATGCGAAAAAGTATTGTTCTGAAAAAAGAATGTATCATATAGTATCGTTTAAGAATAAAATTAAAAATACATATATACAATTGACTTAATTGCTACTCCGAGGTCTCCACACAAAGGTATTCTTTTGTGATTAAAAGGTGAAATTTCCAAAGCTGACTACTTAATTTAACCAAATAAGGTCCCTGGTAGGAAAGCAGTAGCGTTAAACATATTACTAAGGAATCATATCATTTAGGAAATATCTGTATCTATATCATATTGTATCGCCAAATTTAAAAGATGCCAATCCCTATTCATACCTTGCGTGTATCTGTACCTATATCATATTGTATCGCAAAAATTGTATTCATACCTTGCATACGGGCAACAAATCAGCTTCCTTTTCAACTCCTATTAAATGAATTACAAGGTCCTCATCTTCCTCTATCAAGGGAATGTTTCCCGGATCTACAAGAGATATGCGAAATAGAAGTGGAACTGCCAAAGAATCAATCAAAAGTTCTTGTGCTTCAAAATGAATTCACTTAAGAACCCATTCATGTCTGAATCTATGATACTTTTAAAACTTAGGAATTAACAATTAGGTCAGAATATGAAGAATAGTGGCCCAGATTTCCTGTATATTTCAAATGCTGTGATTGACTTTCCAGTTAGTTGCTTTTTGAGGTGATGGGCCGTAGTTGCTTGTCTCTCAATTATGAAGGTGCATTACTTAACCCCTCTAATACTGAAGCTACTTTCGTTCAAAGCACAAGCAAAGATTTTATGAAAACCATCTAAACCCTGTCATGTTGGTATTGATTGGAAAGCTCTCACAAAGCACTCCCAGATGAGTTCCATGTGACAGGATTTCAGTCATTTTTAAGGGTGTTTTGCATAGTTTTGTATTTGCCAAATTAGCCACCACCAGCATAAGGGTTAAGGCCATAGAACCTGCATTTAGAACCAATATATAACACCTCAAACAAACGGTGGGCCTTCTGGACCTTCCAAATGCAAATTCTTTTGCCATGAATAAGTCATGTAAAAGCAACTCTCAGCCCTCTGCCAATATTTAACCCTTATGCTGCGGGTGGTTAACTTGGCCAATACAAAATGATGTGAAAACCTGGCATATGGGTACCCATTTGACAGTACTCAGTGAGAGCTATCCAATGAATACCAACATGACAGGGTTTATATGGTTTTCAAAAATCTTTGCTTTCTAGGGCTTTTGACTGGACGAAAGTAGCCTCAGCATTGGAAGGGTAAAGGCCATGGACCCTGAATTTAGAAACAATATAAGAAATCTCAAACAAATGATTGGCCTTCTGGACCTTCCAAATGCAGATTTAAATGAGTCATGTGAATGCAACCCTCAGGCCTCTTTAGCCTTGCTGTACTTACAGTGTGTAGGTAGATAAGTGGTGATGATATAGTAGAGAGTAAGAGGTACATGTAGTAGTATGGCTATAGGGGAGTCTTTAGCCTCGCTGTACTTACAGTGTGTAGGTAGATAAGTGGTGATGATATAGTAGAGTGTAAGAGGTACATGTAGTAGTATGGCTATAGGGGAGTCTTAAGCCTTGCTGTACTTACAGTGTGTAGGTAGATAAGTGGTGATGATATAGTAGAGAGTAAGAGGTACATGTAGTAGTATGGCTATAGGGGAGTCTTTAGCCTCGCTGTACTTACAGTGTGTAGGTAGATAAGTGGTGATGATATAGTAGAGTGTAAGAGGTACATGTAGTAGTATGGCTATAGGGGAGTCTTTAGCCTTGCTGTACTTACAGTGTGTAGGTAGATAAGTGGTGATGATATAGTAGAGTGTAAGAGGTACATGTAGTAGTATGGCTATAGGGGAGTCTTTAGCCTTGCTGTACTTACAGTGTGTAGGTAGATAAGTGTTGATGATATAGTAGAGTGTAAGAGGTACATGTAGTAGTATGGCTATAGGGGAGTCTTAAGCCTCGCTGTACTTACAGTGTGTAGGTAGATAAGTGGTGATGATATAGTAGAGTGTAAGAGGTACATGCAGTAGTATGCCTATAGGGGAGTCTTTAGCCTCGCTGTACTCACAGTGTGTAGGTAGATAAGTGGTGATGATATAGTAGAGTGTAAGAGGTACATGTAGTAGTATGGCTATAGGGGAGTCTTTAGCCTTGCTGTACTCACAGTGTGTAGGTAGATAAGTGGTGATGATATAGTAGAGTGTAAGAGGTACATGTAGTAGTATGGCTATAGGGGAGTATTTAGCCTTGCTGTACTTACAGTGTGTAGGTAGATAAGTGGTGATGATATAGTAGAGTGTAAGAGGTACATGTAGTAGTATGGCTATAGGGGAGTCTTTAGCCTTGCTGTACTTACAGTGTGTAGGTAGATAAGTGGTGATGATATAGTAGAGTGTAAGAGGTACATGTAGTAGTATGGCTATAGGGGTCTTTAGCCTCGCTGTACTTACAGTGTGTAGGTAGATAAGTGGTGATGATATAGTAGAGTGTAAGAGGTACATGTAGTAGTATGGCTATAGGGGAGTCTTTAGCCTTGCTGTACTTACAGTGTGTAGGTAGATAAGTGGTGATGATATAGTAGAGTGTAAGAGGTACATGTAGTAGTATGGCTATAGGGGAGTCTTTAGCCTCGCTGTACTTACAGTGTGTAGGTAGATAAGTGGTGATGATATAGTAGAGTGTAAGAGGTACATGTAGTAGTATGGCTATAGGAGTCTTTAGCCTCGCTATACTTACAGTGTGTAGGTAGATAAGTGGTGATGATATAGTAGAGTGTAAGAGGTACATGTGGTAGTATGGCTATAGGGGAGTCTTTAGCCTTGCTGTACTTACAGTGTGTAGGTAGATAAGTGGTGATGATATAGTAGAGAGTAAGAGGTACATGTAGTAGTATGGCTATAGGGGAGTCTTTAGCCTCGCTGTACTTACAGTGTGTAGGTAGATAAGTGGTGATGATATAGTAGAGTGTAAGAGGTACATGTAGTAGTATGGCTAAAGGAGTCTTTAGCCTCGCTATACTTACAGTGTGTAGGTAGATAAGTGGTGATGATATAGTAGAGTGTAAGAGGTACATGTAGTAGTATGGCTATAGGGGAGTCTTTAGCCTTGCTGTACTTACAGTGTGTAGGTAGATAAGTGGTGATGATATAGTAGAGTGTAAGAGGTACATGTAGTAGTATGGCTATAGGGGAGTCTTTAGCCTTGCTGTACTCACAGTGTGTAGGTATATAAGTGGTGATGATATAGTAGAGTGTAAGAGGTACATGTAGTAGTATGGCTATAGGGGAGTCTTTAGCCTCGCTGTACTTACAGTGTGTAGGTAGATAAGTGGTGATGATATAGTAGAGTGTAAGAGGTACATGTAGTACTTAGTATGGCTATAGGGGAGTCTTTAGCCTCGCTGTACTTACAGTGTGTAGGTAGATAAGTGGTGATGATATAGTAGAGAGTAAGAGGTACATGTAGTAGTATGGCTATAGGGGAGTCTTTAGCCTCTCTGTACTTACAGTGTGTAGGTAGATAAGTGGTGATGATATAGTAGAGTGTAAGAGGTACATGTAGTAGTATGGCTATAGGGGAGTCTTTAGCCTCACTGTACTTACAGTGTGTAGGTAGATAAGTGGTGATGATATAGTAGAGTGTAAGAGGTACATGTAGTAGTATGGCTATAGGAGTCTTTAGCCTCGCTATACTTACAGTGTGTAGGTAGATAAGTGGTGATGATATAGTAGAGTGTAAGAGGTACATGTAGTAGTATGGCTATAGGGGAGTCTTTAGCCTTGCTGTACTTACAGTGTGTAGGTAGATAAGTGGTGATGATATAGTAGAGTGTAAGAGGTACATGTAGTAGTATGGCTATAGGGGAGTCTTTAGCCTCTCTGTACTTACAGTGTGTAGGTAGATAAGTGGTGATGATATAGTAGAGTGTAAGAGGTACATGTAGTAGTATGGCTATAGGGGAGTCTTTAGCCTCGCTGTACTTACAGTGTGTAGGTAGATAAGTGGTGATGATATAGTAGAGTGTAAGAGGTACATGTAGTAGTATGGCTATAGGGGAGTCTTTAGCCTCGCTGTACTTACAGTGTGTAGGTAGATAAGTGGTGATGATATAGTAGAGTGTAAGAGGTACATGCAGTAGTATGCCTATAGGGGAGTCTTTAGCCTCGCTGTACTCACAGTGTGTAGGTAGATAAGTGGTGATGATATAGTAGAGTGTAAGAGGTACATGTAGTAGTATGGCTATAGGGGAGTCTTTAGCCTTGCTGTACTCACAGTGTGTAGGTAGATAAGTGGTGATGATATAGTAGAGTGTAAGAGGTACATGTAGTAGTATGGCTATAGGGGAGTATTTAGCCTTGCTGTACTTACAGTGTGTAGGTAGATAAGTGGTGATGATATAGTAGAGTGTAAGAGGTACATGTAGTAGTATGGCTATAGGGGAGTCTTTAGCCTTGCTGTACTTACAGTGTGTAGGTAGATAAGTGGTGATGATATAGTAGAGTGTAAGAGGTACATGTAGTAGTATGGCTATAGGGGTCTTTAGCCTCGCTGTACTTACAGTGTGTAGGTAGATAAGTGGTGATGATATAGTAGAGTGTAAGAGGTACATGTAGTAGTATGGCTATAGGGGAGTCTTTAGCCTTGCTGTACTTACAGTGTGTAGGTAGATAAGTGGTGATGATATAGTAGAGTGTAAGAGGTACATGTAGTAGTATGGCTATAGGGGAGTCTTTAGCCTCGCTGTACTTACAGTGTGTAGGTAGATAAGTGGTGATGATATAGTAGAGTGTAAGAGGTACATGTAGTAGTATGGCTATAGGAGTCTTTAGCCTCGCTATACTTACAGTGTGTAGGTAGATAAGTGGTGATGATATAGTAGAGTGTAAGAGGTACATGTGGTAGTATGGCTATAGGGGAGTCTTTAGCCTTGCTGTACTTACAGTGTGTAGGTAGATAAGTGGTGATGATATAGTAGAGAGTAAGAGGTACATGTAGTAGTATGGCTATAGGGGAGTCTTTAGCCTCGCTGTACTTACAGTGTGTAGGTAGATAAGTGGTGATGATATAGTAGAGTGTAAGAGGTACATGTAGTAGTATGGCTATAGGAGTCTTTAGCCTCGCTATACTTACAGTGTGTAGGTAGATAAGTGGTGATGATATAGTAGAGTGTAAGAGGTACATGTAGTAGTATGGCTATAGGGGAGTCTTTAGCCTTGCTGTACTTACAGTGTGTAGGTAGATAAGTGGTGATGATATAGTAGAGTGTAAGAGGTACATGTAGTAGTATGGCTATAGGGGAGTCTTTAGCCTTGCTGTACTCACAGTGTGTAGGTAGATAAGTGGTGATGATATAGTAGAGTGTAAGAGGTACATGTAGTAGTATGGCTATAGGGGAGTCTTTAGCCTCGCTGTACTTACAGTGTGTAGGTAGATAAGTGGTGATGATATAGTAGAGTGTAAGAGGTACATGTAGTACTTAGTATGGCTATAGGGGAGTCTTTAGCCTCGCTGTACTTACAGTGTGTAGGTAGATAAGTGGTGATGATATAGTAGAGAGTAAGAGGTACATGTAGTAGTATGGCTATAGGGGAGTCTTTAGCCTCTCTGTACTTACAGTGTGTAGGTAGATAAGTGGTGATGATATAGTAGAGTGTAAGAGGTACATGTAGTAGTATGGCTATAGGGGAGTCTTTAGCCTCACTGTACTTACAGTGTGTAGGTAGATAAGTGGTGATGATATAGTAGAGTGTAAGAGGTACATGTAGTAGTATGGCTATAGGAGTCTTTAGCCTCGCTATACTTACAGTGTGTAGGTAGATAAGTGGTGATGATATAGTAGAGTGTAAGAGGTACATGTAGTAGTATGGCTATAGGGGAGTCTTTAGCCTTGCTGTACTTACAGTGTGTAGGTAGATAAGTGGTGATGATATAGTAGAGTGTAAGAGGTACATGTAGTAGTATGGCTATAGGGGAGTCTTTAGCCTCTCTGTACTTACAGTGTGTAGGTAGATAAGTGGTGATGATATAGTAGAGTGTAAGAGGTACATGTAGTAGTATGGCTATAGGGGAGTCTTTAGCCTCGCTGTACTTACAGTGTGTAGGTAGATAAGTGGTGATGATATAGTAGAGTGTAAGAGGTACATGTAGTAGTATGGCTATAGGGGAGTCTTTAGCCTCGCTGTACTTACAGTGTGTAGGTAGATAAGTGGTGATGATATAGTAGAGTGTAAGAGGTACATGTAGTAGTATGGCTATAGGGGTCTTTAGCCTCGCTGTACTTACAGTGTGTAGGTAGATAAGTGGTGATGATATAGTAGAGTGTAAGAGGTACATGTAGTAGTATGGCTATAGGGGAGTCTTTAGCCTTGCTGTACCTACAGTGTGTAGGTAGATAAGTGGTGATGATATAGTAGAGTGTAAGAGGTACATGTAGTAGTATGGCTATAGGGGAGTCTTCAGCCTCGCTGTACTTACAGTGTGTAGGTAGATAAGTGGTGATGATATAGTAGAGTGTAAGAGGTACATGTAGTAGTATGGCTATAGGGGAGTCTTTAGCCTTGCTGTACTCACAGTGTGTAGGTAGATAAGTGGTGATGATATAGTAGAGTGTAAGAGGTACATGTAGTAGTATGGCTATAGGGGAGTCTTTAGCCTCGCTGTACTTACAGTGTGTAGGTAGATAAGTGGTGATGATTTAGTAGAGTGTAAGAGGTACATGTAGTAGTATGGCTATAGGGGAGTCTTTAGCCTCGCTGTACTTACAGTGTGTAGGTAGATAAGTGGTGATGATATAGTAGAGTGTAAGAGGTACATGTAGTAGTATGGCTATAGGGGAGTCTTTAGCCTCGCTGTACTTACAGTGTGTAGGTAGATAAGTGGTGATGATATAGTAGAGTGTAAGAGGTACATGTAGTAGTATGGCTATAGGGGAGTCTTTAGCCTCGCTGTACTTACAGTGTGTAGGTAGATAAGTGGTGATGATATAGTAGAGTGTAAGAGGTACATGTAGTAGTATGGCTATAGGAGTCTTTAGCCTCGCTATACTTACAGTGTGTAGGTAGATAAGTGGTGATGATATAGTAGAGTGTAAGAGGTACATGTGGTAGTATGGCTATAGGGGAGTCTTTAGCCTTGCTGTACTTACAGTGTGTAGGTAGATAAGTGGTGATGATATAGTAGAGAGTAAGAGGTACATGTAGTAGTATGGCTATAGGGGAGTCTTTAGCCTCGCTGTACTTACAGTGTGTAGGTAGATAAGTGGTGATGATATAGTAGAGTGTAAGAGGTACATGTAGTAGTATGGCTATAGGAGTCTTTAGCCTCGCTATACTTACAGTGTGTAGGTAGATAAGTGGTGATGATATAGTAGAGTGTAAGAGGTACATGTAGTAGTATGGCTATAGGGGAGTCTTTAGCCTTGCTGTACTTACAGTGTGTAGGTAGATAAGTGGTGATGATATAGTAGAGTGTAAGAGGTACATGTAGTAGTATGGCTATAGGGGAGTCTTTAGCCTTGCTGTACTCACAGTGTGTAGGTAGATAAGTGGTGATGATATAGTAGAGTGTAAGAGGTACATGTAGTAGTATGGCTATAGGGGAGTCTTTAGCCTCGCTGTACTTACAGTGTGTAGGTAGATAAGTGGTGATGATATAGTAGAGTGTAAGAGGTACATGTAGTAGTATGGCTATAGGGGAGTCTTTAGCCTCGCTGTACTTACAGTGTGTAGGTAGATAAGTGGTGATGATATAGTAGAGTGTAAGAGGTACATGCAGTAGTATGCCTATAGGGGAGTCTTTAGCCTCGCTGTACTCACAGTGTGTAGGTAGATAAGTGGTGATGATATAGTAGAGTGTAAGAGGTACATGTAGTAGTATGGCTATAGGGGAGTCTTTAGCCTTGCTGTACTCACAGTGTGTAGGTAGATAAGTGGTGATGATATAGTAGAGTGTAAGAGGTACATGTAGTAGTATGGCTATAGGGGAGTATTTAGCCTTGCTGTACTTACAGTGTGTAGGTAGATAAGTGGTGATGATATAGTAGAGTGTAAGAGGTACATGTAGTAGTATGGCTATAGGGGAGTCTTTAGCCTTGCTGTACTTACAGTGTGTAGGTAGATAAGTGGTGATGATATAGTAGAGTGTAAGAGGTACATGTAGTAGTATGGCTATAGGGGTCTTTAGCCTCGCTGTACTTACAGTGTGTAGGTAGATAAGTGGTGATGATATAGTAGAGTGTAAGAGGTACATGTAGTAGTATGGCTATAGGGGAGTCTTTAGCCTTGCTGTACTTACAGTGTGTAGGTAGATAAGTGGTGATGATATAGTAGAGTGTAAGAGGTACATGTAGTAGTATGGCTATAGGGGAGTCTTTAGCCTCGCTGTACTTACAGTGTGTAGGTAGATAAGTGGTGATGATATAGTAGAGTGTAAGAGGTACATGTAGTAGTATGGCTATAGGAGTCTTTAGCCTCGCTATACTTACAGTGTGTAGGTAGATAAGTGGTGATGATATAGTAGAGTGTAAGAGGTACATGTGGTAGTATGGCTATAGGGGAGTCTTTAGCCTTGCTGTACTTACAGTGTGTAGGTAGATAAGTGGTGATGATATAGTAGAGAGTAAGAGGTACATGTAGTAGTATGGCTATAGGGGAGTCTTTAGCCTCGCTGTACTTACAGTGTGTAGGTAGATAAGTGGTGATGATATAGTAGAGTGTAAGAGGTACATGTAGTAGTATGGCTAAAGGAGTCTTTAGCCTCGCTATACTTACAGTGTGTAGGTAGATAAGTGGTGATGATATAGTAGAGTGTAAGAGGTACATGTAGTAGTATGGCTATAGGGGAGTCTTTAGCCTTGCTGTACTTACAGTGTGTAGGTAGATAAGTGGTGATGATATAGTAGAGTGTAAGAGGTACATGTAGTAGTATGGCTATAGGGGAGTCTTTAGCCTTGCTGTACTCACAGTGTGTAGGTAGATAAGTGGTGATGATATAGTAGAGTGTAAGAGGTACATGTAGTAGTATGGCTATAGGGGAGTCTTTAGCCTCGCTGTACTTACAGTGTGTAGGTAGATAAGTGGTGATGATATAGTAGAGTGTAAGAGGTACATGTAGTACTTAGTATGGCTATAGGGGAGTCTTTAGCCTCGCTGTACTTACAGTGTGTAGGTAGATAAGTGGTGATGATATAGTAGAGAGTAAGAGGTACATGTAGTAGTATGGCTATAGGGGAGTCTTTAGCCTCTCTGTACTTACAGTGTGTAGGTAGATAAGTGGTGATGATATAGTAGAGTGTAAGAGGTACATGTAGTAGTATGGCTATAGGGGAGTCTTTAGCCTCACTGTACTTACAGTGTGTAGGTAGATAAGTGGTGATGATATAGTAGAGTGTAAGAGGTACATGTAGTAGTATGGCTATAGGAGTCTTTAGCCTCGCTATACTTACAGTGTGTAGGTAGATAAGTGGTGATGATATAGTAGAGTGTAAGAGGTACATGTAGTAGTATGGCTATAGGGGAGTCTTTAGCCTTGCTGTACTTACAGTGTGTAGGTAGATAAGTGGTGATGATATAGTAGAGTGTAAGAGGTACATGTAGTAGTATGGCTATAGGGGAGTCTTTAGCCTCTCTGTACTTACAGTGTGTAGGTAGATAAGTGGTGATGATATAGTAGAGTGTAAGAGGTACATGTAGTAGTATGGCTATAGGGGAGTCTTTAGCCTCGCTGTACTTACAGTGTGTAGGTAGATAAGTGGTGATGATATAGTAGAGTGTAAGAGGTACATGTAGTAGTATGGCTATAGGGGAGTCTTTAGCCTCGCTGTACTTACAGTGTGTAGGTAGATAAGTGGTGATGATATAGTAGAGTGTAAGAGGTACATGCAGTAGTATGCCTATAGGGGAGTCTTTAGCCTCGCTGTACTCACAGTGTGTAGGTAGATAAGTGGTGATGATATAGTAGAGTGTAAGAGGTACATGTAGTAGTATGGCTATAGGGGAGTCTTTAGCCTTGCTGTACTCACAGTGTGTAGGTAGATAAGTGGTGATGATATAGTAGAGTGTAAGAGGTACATGTAGTAGTATGGCTATAGGGGAGTATTTAGCCTTGCTGTACTTACAGTGTGTAGGTAGATAAGTGGTGATGATATAGTAGAGTGTAAGAGGTACATGTAGTAGTATGGCTATAGGGGAGTCTTTAGCCTTGCTGTACTTACAGTGTGTAGGTAGATAAGTGGTGATGATATAGTAGAGTGTAAGAGGTACATGTAGTAGTATGGCTATAGGGGTCTTTAGCCTCGCTGTACTTACAGTGTGTAGGTAGATAAGTGGTGATGATATAGTAGAGTGTAAGAGGTACATGTAGTAGTATGGCTATAGGGGAGTCTTTAGCCTTGCTGTACTTACAGTGTGTAGGTAGATAAGTGGTGATGATATAGTAGAGTGTAAGAGGTACATGTAGTAGTATGGCTATAGGGGAGTCTTTAGCCTCGCTGTACTTACAGTGTGTAGGTAGATAAGTGGTGATGATATAGTAGAGTGTAAGAGGTACATGTAGTAGTATGGCTATAGGAGTCTTTAGCCTCGCTATACTTACAGTGTGTAGGTAGATAAGTGGTGATGATATAGTAGAGTGTAAGAGGTACATGTGGTAGTATGGCTATAGGGGAGTCTTTAGCCTTGCTGTACTTACAGTGTGTAGGTAGATAAGTGGTGATGATATAGTAGAGAGTAAGAGGTACATGTAGTAGTATGGCTATAGGGGAGTCTTTAGCCTCGCTGTACTTACAGTGTGTAGGTAGATAAGTGGTGATGATATAGTAGAGTGTAAGAGGTACATGTAGTAGTATGGCTATAGGAGTCTTTAGCCTCGCTATACTTACAGTGTGTAGGTAGATAAGTGGTGATGATATAGTAGAGTGTAAGAGGTACATGTAGTAGTATGGCTATAGGGGAGTCTTTAGCCTTGCTGTACTTACAGTGTGTAGGTAGATAAGTGGTGATGATATAGTAGAGTGTAAGAGGTACATGTAGTAGTATGGCTATAGGGGAGTCTTTAGCCTTGCTGTACTCACAGTGTGTAGGTAGATAAGTGGTGATGATATAGTAGAGTGTAAGAGGTACATGTAGTAGTATGGCTATAGGGGAGTCTTTAGCCTCGCTGTACTTACAGTGTGTAGGTAGATAAGTGGTGATGATATAGTAGAGTGTAAGAGGTACATGTAGTACTTAGTATGGCTATAGGGGAGTCTTTAGCCTCGCTGTACTTACAGTGTGTAGGTAGATAAGTGGTGATGATATAGTAGAGAGTAAGAGGTACATGTAGTAGTATGGCTATAGGGGAGTCTTTAGCCTCTCTGTACTTACAGTGTGTAGGTAGATAAGTGGTGATGATATAGTAGAGTGTAAGAGGTACATGTAGTAGTATGGCTATAGGGGAGTCTTTAGCCTCACTGTACTTACAGTGTGTAGGTAGATAAGTGGTGATGATATAGTAGAGTGTAAGAGGTACATGTAGTAGTATGGCTATAGGAGTCTTTAGCCTCGCTATACTTACAGTGTGTAGGTAGATAAGTGGTGATGATATAGTAGAGTGTAAGAGGTACATGTAGTAGTATGGCTATAGGGGAGTCTTTAGCCTTGCTGTACTTACAGTGTGTAGGTAGATAAGTGGTGATGATATAGTAGAGTGTAAGAGGTACATGTAGTAGTATGGCTATAGGGGAGTCTTTAGCCTCTCTGTACTTACAGTGTGTAGGTAGATAAGTGGTGATGATATAGTAGAGTGTAAGAGGTACATGTAGTAGTATGGCTATAGGGGAGTCTTTAGCCTCGCTGTACTTACAGTGTGTAGGTAGATAAGTGGTGATGATATAGTAGAGTGTAAGAGGTACATGTAGTAGTATGGCTATAGGGGAGTCTTTAGCCTCGCTGTACTTACAGTGTGTAGGTAGATAAGTGGTGATGATATAGTAGAGTGTAAGAGGTACATGTAGTAGTATGGCTATAGGGGTCTTTAGCCTCGCTGTACTTACAGTGTGTAGGTAGATAAGTGGTGATGATATAGTAGAGTGTAAGAGGTACATGTAGTAGTATGGCTATAGGGGAGTCTTTAGCCTTGCTGTACCTACAGTGTGTAGGTAGATAAGTGGTGATGATATAGTAGAGTGTAAGAGGTACATGTAGTAGTATGGCTATAGGGGAGTCTTCAGCCTCGCTGTACTTACAGTGTGTAGGTAGATAAGTGGTGATGATATAGTAGAGTGTAAGAGGTACATGTAGTAGTATGGCTATAGGGGAGTCTTTAGCCTTGCTGTACTCACAGTGTGTAGGTAGATAAGTGGTGATGATATAGTAGAGTGTAAGAGGTACATGTAGTAGTATGGCTATAGGGGAGTCTTTAGCCTCGCTGTACTTACAGTGTGTAGGTAGATAAGTGGTGATGATTTAGTAGAGTGTAAGAGGTACATGTAGTAGTATGGCTATAGGGGAGTCTTTAGCCTCGCTGTACTTACAGTGTGTAGGTAGATAAGTGGTGATGATATAGTAGAGTGTAAGAGGTACATGTAGTAGTATGGCTATAGGGGAGTCTTTAGCCTCGCTGTACTTACAGTGTGTAGGTAGATAAGTGGTGATGATATAGTAGAGTGTAAGAGGTACATGTAGTAGTATGGCTATAGGGGAGTCTTTAGCCTCGCTGTACTTACAGTGTGTAGGTAGATAAGTGGTGATGATATAGTAGAGTGTAAGAGGTACATGTAGTAGTATGGCTATAGGAGTCTTTAGCCTCGCTATACTTACAGTGTGTAGGTAGATAAGTGGTGATGATATAGTAGAGTGTAAGAGGTACATGTGGTAGTATGGCTATAGGGGAGTCTTTAGCCTTGCTGTACTTACAGTGTGTAGGTAGATAAGTGGTGATGATATAGTAGAGAGTAAGAGGTACATGTAGTAGTATGGCTATAGGGGAGTCTTTAGCCTCGCTGTACTTACAGTGTGTAGGTAGATAAGTGGTGATGATATAGTAGAGTGTAAGAGGTACATGTAGTAGTATGGCTATAGGAGTCTTTAGCCTCGCTATACTTACAGTGTGTAGGTAGATAAGTGGTGATGATATAGTAGAGTGTAAGAGGTACATGTAGTAGTATGGCTATAGGGGAGTCTTTAGCCTTGCTGTACTTACAGTGTGTAGGTAGATAAGTGGTGATGATATAGTAGAGTGTAAGAGGTACATGTAGTAGTATGGCTATAGGGGAGTCTTTAGCCTTGCTGTACTCACAGTGTGTAGGTAGATAAGTGGTGATGATATAGTAGAGTGTAAGAGGAACATGTAGTAGTATGGCTATAGGGGAGTCTTTAGCCTCGCTGTACTTACAGTGTGTAGGTAGATAAGTGGTGATGATATAGTAGAGTGTAAGAGGTACATGTAGTAGTATGGCTATAGGGGAGTCTTTAGCCTCGCTGTACTTACAGTGTGTAGGTAGATAAGTGGTGATGATATAGTAGAGTGTAAGAGGTACATGCAGTAGTATGCCTATAGGGGAGTCTTTAGCCTCGCTGTACTCACAGTGTGTAGGTAGATAAGTGGTGATGATATAGTAGAGTGTAAGAGGTACATGTAGTAGTATGGCTATAGGGGAGTCTTTAGCCTTGCTGTACTCACAGTGTGTAGGTAGATAAGTGGTGATGATATAGTAGAGTGTAAGAGGTACATGTAGTAGTATGGCTATAGGGGAGTATTTAGCCTTGCTGTACTTACAGTGTGTAGGTAGATAAGTGGTGATGATATAGTAGAGTGTAAGAGGTACATGTAGTAGTATGGCTATAGGGGAGTCTTTAGCCTTGCTGTACTTACAGTGTGTAGGTAGATAAGTGGTGATGATATAGTAGAGTGTAAGAGGTACATGTAGTAGTATGGCTATAGGGGTCTTTAGCCTCGCTGTACTTACAGTGTGTAGGTAGATAAGTGGTGATGATATAGTAGAGTGTAAGAGGTACATGTAGTAGTATGGCTATAGGGGAGTCTTTAGCCTTGCTGTACTTACAGTGTGTAGGTAGATAAGTGGTGATGATATAGTAGAGTGTAAGAGGTACATGTAGTAGTATGGCTATAGGGGAGTCTTTAGCCTCGCTGTACTTACAGTGTGTAGGTAGATAAGTGGTGATGATATAGTAGAGTGTAAGAGGTACATGTAGTAGTATGGCTATAGGAGTCTTTAGCCTCGCTATACTTACAGTGTGTAGGTAGATAAGTGGTGATGATATAGTAGAGTGTAAGAGGTACATGTGGTAGTATGGCTATAGGGGAGTCTTTAGCCTTGCTGTACTTACAGTGTGTAGGTAGATAAGTGGTGATGATATAGTAGAGAGTAAGAGGTACATGTAGTAGTATGGCTATAGGGGAGTCTTTAGCCTCGCTGTACTTACAGTGTGTAGGTAGATAAGTGGTGATGATATAGTAGAGTGTAAGAGGTACATGTAGTAGTATGGCTATAGGAGTCTTTAGCCTCGCTATACTTACAGTGTGTAGGTAGATAAGTGGTGATGATATAGTAGAGTGTAAGAGGTACATGTAGTAGTATGGCTATAGGGGAGTCTTTAGCCTTGCTGTACTTACAGTGTGTAGGTAGATAAGTGGTGATGATATAGTAGAGTGTAAGAGGTACATGTAGTAGTATGGCTATAGGGGAGTCTTTAGCCTTGCTGTACTCACAGTGTGTAGGTAGATAAGTGGTGATGATATAGTAGAGTGTAAGAGGTACATGTAGTAGTATGGCTATAGGGGAGTCTTTAGCCTCGCTGTACTTACAGTGTGTAGGTAGATAAGTGGTGATGATATAGTAGAGTGTAAGAGGTACATGTAGTACTTAGTATGGCTATAGGGGAGTCTTTAGCCTCGCTGTACTTACAGTGTGTAGGTAGATAAGTGGTGATGATATAGTAGAGAGTAAGAGGTACATGTAGTAGTATGGCTATAGGGGAGTCTTTAGCCTCTCTGTACTTACAGTGTGTAGGTAGATAAGTGGTGATGATATAGTAGAGTGTAAGAGGTACATGTAGTAGTATGGCTATAGGGGAGTCTTTAGCCTCACTGTACTTACAGTGTGTAGGTAGATAAGTGGTGATGATATAGTAGAGTGTAAGAGGTACATGTAGTAGTATGGCTATAGGAGTCTTTAGCCTCGCTATACTTACAGTGTGTAGGTAGATAAGTGGTGATGATATAGTAGAGTGTAAGAGGTACATGTAGTAGTATGGCTATAGGGGAGTCTTTAGCCTTGCTGTACTTACAGTGTGTAGGTAGATAAGTGGTGATGATATAGTAGAGTGTAAGAGGTACATGTAGTAGTATGGCTATAGGGGAGTCTTTAGCCTCTCTGTACTTACAGTGTGTAGGTAGATAAGTGGTGATGATATAGTAGAGTGTAAGAGGTACATGTAGTAGTATGGCTATAGGGGAGTCTTTAGCCTCGCTGTACTTACAGTGTGTAGGTAGATAAGTGGTGATGATATAGTAGAGTGTAAGAGGTACATGTAGTAGTATGGCTATAGGGGAGTCTTTAGCCTCGCTGTACTTACAGTGTGTAGGTAGATAAGTGGTGATGATATAGTAGAGTGTAAGAGGTACATGTAGTAGTATGGCTATAGGGGTCTTTAGCCTCGCTGTACTTACAGTGTGTAGGTAGATAAGTGGTGATGATATAGTAGAGTGTAAGAGGTACATGTAGTAGTATGGCTATAGGGGAGTCTTTAGCCTTGCTGTACCTACAGTGTGTAGGTAGATAAGTGGTGATGATATAGTAGAGTGTAAGAGGTACATGTAGTAGTATGGCTATAGGGGAGTCTTTAGCCTCGCTGTACTTACAGTGTGTAGGTAGATAAGTGGTGATGATATAGTAGAGTGTAAGAGGTACATGTAGTAGTATGGCTATAGGGGAGTCTTTAGCCTTGCTGTACTCACAGTGTGTAGGTAGATAAGTGGTGATGATATAGTAGAGTGTAAGAGGTACATGTAGTAGTATGGCTATAGGGGAGTCTTTAGCCTCGCTGTACTTACAGTGTGTAGGTAGATAAGTGGTGATGATTTAGTAGAGTGTAAGAGGTACATGTAGTAGTATGGCTATAGGGGAGTCTTTAGCCTCGCTGTACTTACAGTGTGTAGGTAGATAAGTGGTGATGATATAGTAGAGTGTAAGAGGTACATGTAGTAGTATGGCTATAGGGGAGTCTTTAGCCTCGCTGTACTTACAGTGTGTAGGTAGATAAGTGGTGATGATATAGTAGAGTGTAAGAGGTACATGTAGTAGTATGGCTATAGGGGAGTCTTTAGCCTCGCTGTACTTACAGTGTGTAGGTAGATAAGTGGTGATGATATAGTAGAGTGTAAGAGGTACATGTAGTAGTATGGCTATAGGAGTCTTTAGCCTCGCTATACTTACAGTGTGTAGGTAGATAAGTGGTGATGATATAGTAGAGTGTAAGAGGTACATGTGGTAGTATGGCTATAGGGGAGTCTTTAGCCTTGCTGTACTTACAGTGTGTAGGTAGATAAGTGGTGATGATATAGTAGAGAGTAAGAGGTACATGTAGTAGTATGGCTATAGGGGAGTCTTTAGCCTCGCTGTACTTACAGTGTGTAGGTAGATAAGTGGTGATGATATAGTAGAGTGTAAGAGGTACATGTAGTAGTATGGCTATAGGAGTCTTTAGCCTCGCTATACTTACAGTGTGTAGGTAGATAAGTGGTGATGATATAGTAGAGTGTAAGAGGTACATGTAGTAGTATGGCTATAGGGGAGTCTTTAGCCTTGCTGTACTTACAGTGTGTAGGTAGATAAGTGGTGATGATATAGTAGAGTGTAAGAGGTACATGTAGTAGTATGGCTATAGGGGAGTCTTTAGCCTTGCTGTACTCACAGTGTGTAGGTAGATAAGTGGTGATGATATAGTAGAGTGTAAGAGGTACATGTAGTAGTATGGCTATAGGGGAGTCTTTAGCCTCGCTGTACTTACAGTGTGTAGGTAGATAAGTGGTGATGATATAGTAGAGTGTAAGAGGTACATGTAGTACTTAGTATGGCTATAGGGGAGTCTTTAGCCTCGCTGTACTTACAGTGTGTAGGTAGATAAGTGGTGATGATATAGTAGAGAGTAAGAGGTACATGTAGTAGTATGGCTATAGGGGAGTCTTTAGCCTCTCTGTACTTACAGTGTGTAGGTAGATAAGTGGTGATGATATAGTAGAGTGTAAGAGGTACATGTAGTAGTATGGCTATAGGGGAGTCTTTAGCCTCACTGTACTTACAGTGTGTAGGTAGATAAGTGGTGATGATATAGTAGAGTGTAAGAGGTACATGTAGTAGTATGGCTATAGGAGTCTTTAGCCTCGCTATACTTACAGTGTGTAGGTAGATAAGTGGTGATGATATAGTAGAGTGTAAGAGGTACATGTAGTAGTATGGCTATAGGGGAGTCTTTAGCCTTGCTGTACTTACAGTGTGTAGGTAGATAAGTGGTGATGATATAGTAGAGTGTAAGAGGTACATGTAGTAGTATGGCTATAGGGGAGTCTTTAGCCTCTCTGTACTTACAGTGTGTAGGTAGATAAGTGGTGATGATATAGTAGAGTGTAAGAGGTACATGTAGTAGTATGGCTATAGGGGAGTCTTTAGCCTCGCTGTACTTACAGTGTGTAGGTAGATAAGTGGTGATGATATAGTAGAGTGTAAGAGGTACATGTAGTAGTATGGCTATAGGGGAGTCTTTAGCCTCGCTGTACTTACAGTGTGTAGGTAGATAAGTGGTGATGATATAGTAGAGTGTAAGAGGTACATGTAGTAGTATGGCTATAGGGGTCTTTAGCCTCGCTGTACTTACAGTGTGTAGGTAGATAAGTGGTGATGATATAGTAGAGTGTAAGAGGTACATGTAGTAGTATGGCTATAGGGGAGTCTTTAGCCTTGCTGTACCTACAGTGTGTAGGTAGATAAGTGGTGATGATATAGTAGAGTGTAAGAGGTACATGTAGTAGTATGGCTATAGGGGAGTCTTTAGCCTCGCTGTACTTACAGTGTGTAGGTAGATAAGTGGTGATGATATAGTAGAGTGTAAGAGGTACATGTAGTAGTATGGCTATAGGGGAGTCTTTAGCCTTGCTGTACTCACAGTGTGTAGGTAGATAAGTGGTGATGATATAGTAGAGTGTAAGAGGTACATGTAGTAGTATGGCTATAGGGGAGTCTTTAGCCTCGCTGTACTTACAGTGTGTAGGTAGATAAGTGGTGATGATTTAGTAGAGTGTAAGAGGTACATGTAGTAGTATGGCTATAGGGGAGTCTTTAGCCTCGCTGTACTTACAGTGTGTAGGTAGATAAGTGGTGATGATATAGTAGAGTGTAAGAGGTACATGTAGTAGTATGGCTATAGGGGAGTCTTTAGCCTCGCTGTACTTACAGTGTGTAGGTAGATAAGTGGTGATGATATAGTAGAGTGTAAGAGGTACATGTAGTAGTATGGCTATAGGGGAGTCTTTAGCCTCGCTGTACTTACAGTGTGTAGGTAGATAAGTGGTGATGATATAGTAGAGTGTAAGAGGTACATGTAGTAGTATGGCTATAGGGGAGTCTTTAGCCTCGCTGTACTTACAGTGTGTAGGTAGATAAGTGGTGATGATATAGTAGAGTGTACAAGGGGTACATGTAGTAGTATGGCTATAGGGGAGTCTTTAGCCTTGCTGTACTTACAGTGTGTAGGTAGATAAGTGGTGATGATATAGTAGAGTGTAAGAGGTACATGTAGTAGTATGGCTATAGGGGAGTCTTTAGCCTCGCTGTACTTACAGTGTGTAGGTAGATAAGTGGTGATGATATAGTAGAGTGTAAGAGGTACATGTAGTAGTATGGCTATAGGGGAGTCCAGTCTGAAGCCACGCCAGCTGTAGTACGAGGTCCAGTCCTGCAGGGGGCGCTCTTGAGGTACCCTCGTCTCGGGGTCTTCTTCAAGGAGTATACTCTCTATTGGTAGAACTATGGGGTCCCCATCGAGATCAAGATCTCCTGGAGGAATAGGAAAAGTATGCATGTGAAAAGATTAATTCAATAAACCCATTCATATTTAGAGGGTAATTTTGACCCAATATATACATACATACATACATAAAATCAAAGATTCAGGGTTACAAATAAATCCATGACAAAAAAACAATTAGAGGGAATTTCTGCAGAGAAAAAGTTTCCATGCAATAAAGGTGGAAGATTAAAACATAAAAAAAGATGTACAAAGAAATTGTTTCTGTATACTTTTCATCTCAAACCACTCATTTTGGCCTCAGATAAAGCTGAGAATGCATCTTAGAGCATCTATAATCCTCTAGCTTCAAGCCTAGCTTCATTGTACTACAAGCAAATGGATACTTATCACCAAAATACCACCTACAGCTTTTCCTCCAAAAAAAGAAAATGCAAAAAAAAATCCTACCTACCCTACCTCGTTTTTTAGCATGGTTATCGGAAACAAACACTTTTTTATTTTAGGCCTAAATCAACTAAAAATATTCTGCAAGATGTCACATGTAGAGAAATTGATGAATACCTACCATATCTTGAGGCCCGGCAGTCCACTGGGAGTAAAGAGACACACTCTGTTCTCCAGAGTCCCTGAGCCCAGACGCCCTGACTCTCCAGAAATGACTTGTACTTTGCTGGGCTAAAATCAGCACTTGTGGTCTCTGAAATACACACAACACAAGGTGAAAAGTCATCATTAGTGAATACACTCTTATCAATGAATCAATACAGCCTGAAACACTACAGCCTGCTATCACATGTCAATACACGTACCAATGCATCAAAATTTAAAATAAATGAAAATGGAGACAGTGGAGTAATAGCAAGCATTACATTTTGCTAGTTGCCACTCTCCTGCTTTGGTAATGTTGCTGAAATACAGTTACATACAGTGAAATGCCCCACTATGCATTTTGTATTGTGGCAGTAGTAGTAGTAGTAGTAGTAGTAGTAATAGTAGTTGTAGTAGTAGTAGTAGTAGTAGTAGTAGTAGTAGTAGTAGTAGTAGTAGTAGTAGTAGTAGTAATAGTAGTAGTAGTAGTAGTAGTAGTAGTAGTAGTAGTAGTAGTAGTAGTAGTAGTAGTAGCAGTAGTAGTAATATAGTAGTAGTAGTAGTAGTAGTAGTAGTAGTAGTAGTAATAGAAGAAGTAGAAGTATGCTTATTTTCAGCAGGAGTACCTTACTTCCAAATTTTCAAAAGAAAAAAGAAGAATATTTGAGGAGGTTTTTGTTATCTTTTCTTACCTATTGCAAAGGTGAAGGGCAGGTCAGCGAGCTCGTTAGTCTGTTTCATGTGGTCCTTCATTTGTGGGCACATCAGTTTATGACCGCCCTCTCCACTCCAAGCTCTCTTCTGACAACGCCTTGTACAGTAATACATAGCTCTACAACCGGAACTGAAAAACACAATTGATCCGTGGATGATAGAAGATGAATAAAAAGTCTTACAGTACCATTACAACTTTCTCACTTTCCCTGGCAAGGATTCGGACCCGGGCAGAGGTGAGAGACAGCTAGCAGTCAGTGACAATGCCTTGGACCACACAGCCATCAGTGCAGGCCCCTGTAGTGGATCAAATATTTTGAATATGTTTATTTTATAGGAATAAAGTATTCAATCAGGGAATTTTCTCTATCAAAAGCAAACCTACAACTCTTTTTTTAAAATGTTTTGTAAATTTGAATATCCAAGTGATGTGAAAAATAACATGGCATCCAGAAGAATCATAAGGTATTAGCGGGTTCAGGGGCTTAGCCACCTATGCGTCCAGCGTGTCATTTGGATACCAAGAACACTATTTTTTGACAGTTTGGACACCCAAAAGTTTAGGTCAGGATTTGCTGATGATGACTATAACTGGAAGATAGTGCATGTAGTGTCACTCCTACAATACAAACAAAGCAGTTACTGGCCTAAAAAAGCAAAATCTGTAGATATATAGGGTTTATTTCATTAGTAGTGTGAACCTTGTACCACACTTTGGTCACCCAAACGTCTATTAAACCTGTTTGGACACCCTGTTTCCAAATCCTGGCTAAGACTATGAGTGGATTAATTCATTCATACCTGCAGCTGCCTAAAACACCGCAATTATTTTGCTGGTCTATGAGGCCAGACAATTATAAGGTAACCATTTGAAGGAGAAATGAGAAATGAACCAAACCCACAACTCTCCTTCAAATATTTTGTGAATGCATGATGCTTGATTCCCCCATTATTTTCAAAATTGTTATAAGTACAGATGACACTCATCAAGATCTTCAGGCATGAATGGGTTAAAAGGTAAAAGATGCATTTTATTTAACCCATTCATACCCAGGGGTGTCCTTGAAAATGTTGCTAGGATGCTATGGTTCATCTAAACTTACCTATAAATCTAGCAAAACTTAGACATTTTCAAACATAAAGAAAGAATTAAAACCATTTGACCTGAAATGGAGATTTTTTAAAATTTCTTCATACCGGAAAATAACATATCTTCTTAGAAGAGTCTTTGTTTTTGCCGTTCTACAGTAGGGGTCGTTTCTATGAAAGGGTCAGACCTCGATATGAAGTACCCACCATTTTTTAAACATATCTTTTGAGCCTT
>OZ012692.1:11788920-11811078 GCA_963942565.1 Maea johnstoni | reverse complement strand
TGCCATGCCAGATGTGAACGAGTAGCATGCAGAGATAGCTGTAGGATAAACATCAACAATTCACAAGCATTTGCTCTGATTGTATCTTTATTGAACATGTACACAGAACGGGGTAAGATACGGGCATGTACAGAGAATTGTCATCGAGTGTGCATTGGATCTAGTAGATATAGGTGATAGCAATGACCGATATCATGTCCTACTTCGTACTGATTTTTATCAAGGATCGGATACAGTTATGAGCACGGATTTGTAGATAACACTTCAATAGGCGAAACCGAGTGCATATTGTTAATGGCTTAAAGTTTTATTTTATTATATGGGTTAATAATTTATATTATATGAGCAATGATTTATTAAATCGCCTATATACCGTTATGGAGTAGTATTCTGACATAGTCCAACCTAATTATGAGTAAAATGAAAGTCCACAAAATACAAGTCTATAAAACTTGGTTGCTAAATGACATTTCCCACCCCATTTGAACACCCTCTTTCGCTCAGTGTTATCTTATTATAATGGGTTCCTGAGTTCACTTTATTTCTGTTGATCTGAGTATAATTTAACGAGTAAATTGCACTCGTGTTCTTCCTGGACACAACTTCTTTGTATTTTTGTTGCTTGTTTGTAATATTAGTTTGTATCAGTTTGTATAAAAACACTTTATGAATATGTAACTTTGTATTTATAAACAGTCAATAAGTATATATAAATACATTGTTGACCCCCCGTCCCACTCCATTCCCGATGTTCCCAAAGGCAGTGAAACGAATGTGCTTATTTCTAGTTTATAGTGATGCACCCATTATAACATTCACTAGTTACACTTAGACACGTATGAAAATAAACGTGTAAGATAAACAAAAATAAAATGACCATTTTCAACTCTCGATGGAATAAGATACTGACTACTAAAATAATAGAATAGGGGTCAATGTGTTTAGTGACAAAATGAATTATTAGAGAAATATTGGCAATACCCTGATAATGCAAAAACTACCCTAAAAGGTTAGTCAACACGGCAGCCAGCAATTACCATGTGTTACCCTTTTAAGGGTAAACAATGATATGTGGTATATGCTCAAGGATTCAGGTTTTAATCTGATAACATTGTTGTTGTTGCTGTTGTTGTTGTTGTTGTTGTGTGTGTGTGTGTGTGTGTGTGTGTGTGTGTGTGTGTGTGTGTGTTTATCAAAAAATAAATGTAAAAAATGATAAAAGAGGTGCTATGCAATGTCCATCGTGGCATCGCATAGTTTCTGGTGCAATATATGCAAGCATAGGAACGTGGCCTACGGTCCACGTCCTCGGAACCACGAAACCATCGTTCGTGTCTCCCTGTCCACGAAAACATTTCTCGTAGCTATTTTGTACACGCTAAATCAATCCATGTCATTGCCACGTTTTGGCGATTTCTTGCCACATCACATGTATTTCTGACTAAAGCTATTCAACGTGGTTATCACAGACTAATTCTGTAAAATCAATAATTGGAGGCAAAACTGTGGTGAATACCAACGACGTCAAAAGGGGGCAGACAAAAATAACAATTATGTACAAATTTGACAAAAATACAAATAGCATGCATCCTCAAGTAATAAATACTTGTATTGATAAAATTAAAGTAAACGTGGTTGTTGTTTTGTGGTGAAAATGTTAAAAATCAATTAGCCGTCTGCTAAATTTCGACGTCACGTTCGATGTAGACACAACATCCCGGCCCAGCTGAGATGTTTTTGATTGGTCGCGTGCCGAGCGCGTGGCAGGGAGGTTTCCTTATAAAACGACGACGCCCCAGTATCGGTCACTTTACCAGCAACTCTGTTGTACAACAACCAGCTACTACTACATAGCGCTCTTGCTCACCCAAGGTAAGAAAATTCTTGTTTATTTATCACAGTATGGTCTATTTATCATTTGTAAACTGTACTATATCTCTGATAACAGGTCGCAGATGTCGTCTGCTTATCTATCGTTTATTCCGCTATCAGATTTTACATGAATCCGGGATGAGAAATTATGCAAATATTGAGATAACCCGAGCAGTGATAGTTATCAAGCATTGCCAGTGAAGCATGGAATGTGCGTTTTATCGTTTGACTTAACAGATAATGTTTTCATCAGTGCCAAGCATTGCCAGTGAAGCACAGAATGTGCGTTTTATCATTTGATTGAACAGATAGCGTTTTCATCTGACAACGTCATTTGTAATAGATATGATTTTGATCTATTCAAAGCGTTGTTCATTTTCTATTAATTTGCAACAAGTGGTTGATGTTTATCGGCGATTGCTTTCATTCTAAGATAAACAGGTGCGATGTTTTATCAGGTGTTCTATCTAAACATGAATCTGTGGATTACATTATACAATGCAACTCCAGTACGGACACTTCAATTTCATGTCAGAACGGTCAATGTAAAATGTAAAAAAATATGAGCACATTAAAAACTCCCGGAAGAAAAAAAATCATTTATTCATACGATCTATCTGGCTGTTACTTGTTTAATTTCGCAAGGGCAACTGCACGCCAAGGTAATTCAATGTCGATTTATTTTGCTGTTTTGAAAGGAGTTCATTTGGCTATATGGACCGTAAACATCTGTCCACTGACTATTCTCTATAAAGCGCTTTTGAACATAATAGGTGGAAAGGGCGCTATATCAAATATCAATTATTATCATTATCATCGTTACATGTTTTTATATATATTTTCAGGCTTTAGACAAAAACGAATCAAGATGGCCGTGCTTTTGCTTGCTAGCATTTTCACCCTCTTCACCGTGGGCAACTGCGGGAACTACACCGTCACAGAAGAGGTCTTCTTCGACATTGAGGTGAAGGATATGGACGGTCCAGGGGAGGACTATAGAGGGCGCTTCGTGGTGGGCGTGTTCGGCGAGACAGCTCCAATGACCGCAATGAACTTCGTGGCCATCGCAAGAGGCTACAAGCGCGGAAAGGTAAGAAACAATTGATTTATTTTTGAAGCCACAAAAGTATCTCCAGGTTTCCTCCTCTTCTCGCGAAAGAAAATGAAAACAATTATATAATCTCCTAATAGTAAAAAATATAATTCAAAAAAATACTGAGTATAGGATTTCAAAGAGTAAAAAATCTTAGGGTAGGGTGCATCTTGAGACCGTTTCAAATGCCAATTATCTCAAAAAAACGGTGGTCGAGTCTAGGTCGAAATCTCGAATGAACCGTTTTGTGGTCTTCTATCTAGTATCTCTTATAATGGTGTCATTTATCAGTCAAGGAGCACTAGAAATGGCAGAGAATGCATTGAAATGAAGGCCAGGTCACCCCCAAAAAACTTTATTCGCCAAATGATGGCGCTAAATCGTAAAGAAATCAGTTGCCATGTGGCACGGTCAAAACGTGGCAGATGAGTCACCATGGAAACGACCCCACGCAGCGTTCCAATTGGCTAATATGATCAACCATAAAAACACAAATCAATTGGGACGTTTTCCTAAGTACTCGGATGGAGCGACACCGAGACTTTTTTGCCTTACACGTATACATCCCTGTTTAAATATTGATTATCTGCATTGACTATAGGCAGACGGGTAATTGCAGTACTGGGCTGATCCATTGTTGTTGATATAACAATGAGATGGCCACAGGTGTGTGAATACTGTTACTGACAATGTAAAACCAAATATAGCTTTGTAGAAAATGGAGAAATTGATTCCATTTATATAGATAGCATTAACATTAATTTAACTGGAAAGATATGTGTTGGTACGAAAGAGGTATAAACACAATTAAGATAGTATTCGCTACTTTCCCATCCAAATCGACACATTTGTTAAAACCTTCACATTGATGATGCTGTCCAGGTTTTGAAATGTATGAAGGTTTATTTGAAGCTATCAGTAGGTTCCCACGTATCGCACGGAACGAATAGTGTGCAGTAAAGCTGAAGGGCACTATGCAACAAACCATACTACTGTTGCTATAACAAAACTAAAATATTTTAATGATACGGATACCTCACATAAGGAGACTTATAGGAGAGTGATATTTTGAGGAAAATCAAATTATGATACTTTGAGGAAAATCAGATTATGATACTATGAGGAAAATCAAACTAGGATACTTTGAGGAAATCAAATTAGGGTACTTTGAGGAAAGCCAGATTAGGTTACTTTGAGGAAAGTTAAGTTAAGATACTTTGAGGAAAGTTAAACCAGGATACCTTGAGAAAAATCAAATTGGAAAACTTTGAGGAAAACCAAACTAGGATACTTTGAGGAAATTAAAGTAAGATACCTTTAGGAAAAGAAACATAGTAGAGTGTAATTTTAATTATGAATACCATGCCACAAGAAATGTTGTCAATACGTGCAATACTGTTAATTAAATACCATTATACTCCATAGCATCTTCCTGAAATCATTTCTAAATTTCTTATCGCTTTTTATTTTCATATTGACTACAAAAATGTTTGTTGAGAATTTTTTTACATTATCAAAAAAGGAAGAAAATAACTGATTATTTTCATTCAACATTGTTAAATATGCAAAATAAAGTTGTTTTCGATGATATTGATTTTGAATCTCAGTTGTCAATCTCAGTTAGATGCGGGTACAAATCTCAGCACACCGGTGAGATTTTCCACGTGGCGATGTTCTAGTAGTACACTACGACCTGCCACGTGGGAACCCTCATTTGCATACTGTCAATATCTATTTTCATAATCGATATGTCATACAGCGCCTAGTTTGTACTTTGATTTTCGCCAGATGCCACGTGAACTTTCATCGATTTTCCTTTCTCGCTATCCATGTCATATATCATTTATGGACCTTCTATACCTCATGCAAGATGTCGGCTATTAACAACCTATCTAGTTGTGCTTTGCTGAATATTTTAACCAGCATGATTTTTCATCTTTTTATGCCAAAATAGATATATAAAAGTCGATATCTGATAGTATCGAATCAACCTGATTCTCATATAACAATAAAGGCCGACACAAAACAATAGTTTAGACCTATTCATAGGCACAAGGATTTGAAATGTAGTGGATGGTACTTTAATGATATGTTTAGTATGTCTCCATAACCTGCTTATCCAAGGCCAAAAGAGTGCTGGCAAAGCAGTCATTCATGGATATGAACTTACGACTTTAAAAGGACATGCAATTGATCTTATTCGAATGATACTTATCTGTATGAGATCTGTGATCTGGAGATCTGGAGATCTGAAAATAAATCAAGTCTCATAAACTTGCTTATCTGATGCCGAGCCAGAGCTATGTAAATATTAATTCATAGACCATTTCATATTCTATATAGTATCACGGTTAGTTGATCATGCGATGGATGTCATCATTATGATACCACTCTTGATAAGATCTTTATATCCACGTCTGCATCGGGAACAGATTTCTGACGACGATCTCTATCGTATGCGATATTAGATATCTTTCATACTTAGTATATTAATAAGTTTGTGAATTTCCGAGATTATTCTCTTCCCTGTCAAAGAATACTTGCTGTACGTATAAGCTGTTTCCTAAAAGACTAGTTTTAACAGGAAACATACAGAAACGATTCTGTCGGTCCAATTTGCAAGGGGCGGCCTCTAAGGCTGAGGTGTGTACAGAATCATAGTAAATACAAAACAAATATAATAGTACAAACGTAAACAATACAAATAGTAAGTAAACTAGGATAACACTTATCTAACTCAGCCTAAAACATATTCTACATCCTATAATGGCATGATAAATTACGAAATGCTAATTTCCAAAAAAATGACACGTAGCCACCTTTTGGAACAAGAGAGTTAATACTATATTGAGATGGTAGTCGTGTCGTGTCACCAACAGGTTAAACCAGAGCACTATCTGTAGTAGGGAAAAACACAGCTGTCACTCATGACAATTGTTTGGTTGTATTGAGTCTCAATAGGTTTTCGGTGCCACGTTTCTATCGATCGCGGCGCCACGTCTCAAAATGCGGTCGTGGCATGTAGCGCAGTATCGCTCTTATGGTTTTGCAATTTTAAGCAAATGCATTCCGTCAAAACAATATGCCATTACCAATCATGGAAATGCTAAAATAAAATTGCTTTATCTTAATTCATTAAAAATAAGAACCGGGTATATACTTTTGCTAACTTTGTTTTTCCAGCACAACGTAATGTAGTATACTGCTTTAAACCTTTACATTCAAAGTCTTCATTCGAGTTTTGCTCTTCAGATAGAACACTTATTTCAATTCTTTCTTATTATTTTCTTCTGATGGTCAGTAATGCTTTCTTGGTATATGAAACAATGGATAGAGGTATTGAACAGAAATTATATAAATGGTTTCGGCGAAAGCTGTGCATTTTTTGGACTTAATACATTGAGCTAATGATTGAACGTTTATTTTTTCAGACCAATCTTCACTACAAGAACAGCCCAATCCACCGTATCGTACCCGACTTCGTTCTGCAGATGGGAGATATCACAGTTGGTGATGGAACCGGCGGTAAGTGTTTTTTTATTGTCTTTAAAGGGCAAGTGCACCATCATGATGATTTAGGTTCAGAATGTGCCTATATGTGTAACCTTTCAAATAAGACCACCCGCAAGTCTGTCCTCCTCAGCACTCCTCAGATATAGCTTATGAAAGTGAGTAAAAAACAGGCCTGAGTCTGGGCATGGAGGCTGATATTATCAGGGCAGGGCACATTCTAAGCACCACTTCTGATTGGTCGAGAGATATCAGTGGCAGGAAGTGACTTAAGCGGCCAAATGCTGACTGAAAGTTTTAGTGAAATCTTGGTGGGAAACGCTTGGTTTGGTATATATTTAAAAGAGAAATAGCAATCGGAACATTGTCAGCAAATCTCCTTCGAATAATTTGTAAAACGATTCCTAATTCCTAAGTTATTGTCCAAGGTATTGTAGATCCAGACGAGAATTTCTATATAAATTCGTGACAGCAACGGGTTAACCCTTCTAATATTGAGGATACTTTCGTCCAAAGCACAAGGACATAAAGATCTTTTGGGAAATCATCTAAACCCTATCATGTTGGTATTCATTGGATAGCTCTCGCTGAGTGCAGTCAGATAAACCTTTGTGCCAGGGTTCCGACTACTTTTCAGTTGTTTTTTTCATCAGTTTGTATTGGCCAAATTAAAAACAATACCATATATATTTTGCAGGCAGGAGCATCTTTGGCGAGCGTTTCAATGATGAGGACTTTGTTCTGAGTCACCGTGCCGCAGGTTACCTGTCCATGGCCAATCACGGCAAAGACACCAACGGCTCACAGTTCTTCGTTCTCCTCAACAAGGCTCGCTGGTTGGATGGCAAGCACGTAGTCTTCGGAAAGATCATCAGAGGAATGGTGAGACCAATATCTTTTTGTTTTAATAGCTAGTGAAAAGTACTAGCTAAGTACTGAATAAGATGTTAAGTTTATACACAAGTTATTATATGTACATATATATATATATATATATATATATATATATATATATATATATATATATATATATATATATATATATATATATATATATGTACATATATATATATATATTTATATATATATTTATATATATATATATATATATATATATATATATATATATATATATATATATATATATATATATATATATATATACATATCGTCGTGAATGATATCTTATTTTTACGAATAATTGTTCACAACTCACCTTTTCTAATGGTTATCATATAATTCAAATCAAAGAAAGTCGTTCATTAATACAGAAGAAGTAGAGTACATAATATTCTCGCCAACGCAAGTGGTACGTACTTGCAGAATTCTTAATTGTAGTGAATCATTAATGTTCCAGTGTTAAATCCAGCAATCGCTCTAGAATTTAATAGAAAACTCTGGTTTTCTTTCTATGTGCATGACTGTATATCATAAGTCGTGTCGTACATGGATTGTATATTGTGGAAGTGCATGTGATTATGTTAATAATATATTTACATGGCAGTTACGAACTTGATTGCATTGACTTGATTGCTTCTTCATGATATATGGTTAACCCATTAACATTCAGAGCGGCCGAAACAGGCCTGACAATTTTGGAAATATTTTTCTAACAAAAGCATTTTTTGCAAAATAATTGAAGGAGAAATGTAAAAGAGAAGTCAACCGACAACTTTCCTTCAAATATTTTGTGAACTTTTGCTTTATTCCCAAATTATTTTGAAAAGTATCAGAGTAGCAGACGATAATTTCTAGTGGATCTCTGAGTGTGAATGGGTTAATACTCTAGTGTTAAGTGCAGTATGGTTGTAGCGTCAGTGCAATATGGCACCACACCCAGTTGAATAAACTAGCTACAGAGGTAATGATTTTCTCAAAACCTGTTAAAAAATGTTTTCAAAAATCTTTCAAGAATTATACATGCATGTTCAATTTGGAGCGAAAGTAAAAATGTTACAGAAAAAAAGAAAGAAGAAAATTGTATTCTAGAATTCTGCAGGCATTTCTTTCGAAATTCCATTTGTCTAGGACGGGTATGACGCATTACAACCTAACTGTTCATTATCAACTGGGAACTATGGGGTTCTTTTTCCTAACAGTTTTCTCTTAGGTAACTAAAGATATGCCAGGGATCCCTTACCTCGAAACATTTACATACGACCCCCTCTTTCTCCTTATCCTATACACACACACACACACATATATATATATATAATATATATATATATATATATATATATATATATATATATATATATATATATATTTATATATATATATATATAATATATATATATATATATATATATATATATATATATATATATATATATATATATATATATATATATATATATATATATATGTATATATGTGTGTGTGTGTATATTATGCCTTCTATTTGTTTTGTTTTATACGATGATGAATTAATCATTTTTACCTCATCAATGAATACCCTAATCTTTTTCAAAATATTGGGAAAAAGTTACAGATTTGTAAAATATGTTGATATTTGCTCAATAATTCCAATTGTTCTTTGGATTACTGCCAGTATCGAAATAACACGAGTATCATTTTTTTTCTATAATTTCCCATCCATATAAACGTGATAATATTTATGTCAATACATACTTATGATAATTTAAATCTATATCAACATATTCTTATGAACACTATATCGGTTTCCCATGAGTCATCAGTCGGATGACGTCACGCATGGCATGACCTTGCCTCCTCATCTACGATTCTGCTCCCTAAAATACGATCACTCTGCATTGTGGCCCTCTGTACGTGTATACATATATAAGTCTTCGGGTATCTTACACCCTGTTCTACGATCACTCTGCATTGTGGCCCTCTGTACGTGTATACATATATAAGTTCTCGGGTATCTTACTCCCTGTTCTACGATCACTCTGCATCGTGTCCCTCTGTATGTATATAACTAAGTCTTCGGGTATCTTGCTCCCTGTTCTACGACCGCTCTGGATTGTGACCCTCTGTACGTCTACATATGGGTAAGTCTTCGGGTATCTTGCTCCCTGTTCTACGACCGCTCTGGATTGTGGTCCTCTGTAGATTTATCGGTAAGTCTTCAGGTGAGTGGCTAGTGTCAAGGCGAAAGGCTAAAAGGGCGGTAAATTAACATCAAACTCCTTACTTTTTTCAGGATGTTATTAAAACTCTCGCCGACGTCCCAGCCAGCCCTACAACTGCAGTTCCAAAGAAGAAAGTAAAGGTTGTTGACAGCGGTGTGCTAGATATTGGAAAGCCATACGATTTAACCGACGAACAGGCGGCGAGCGATTACGACATCTAAATTAGTATTCATTTTTCCATTTTGCATTTCTTTTTTTCTAAATTAGGACGTTATCAAGACTCTCGGAGATGTTCCCTCAGACACCAATACAGCTGTACCAAAGAAGAAAGTCAGGATTGTCGATAGTGGCATAATCCCCATTGATAGAAAGTACGATTTAAAACCGGATCAGATCGACTCTAGCGAAGATCTGTAAACACTTATCACCAGCATATAGGTTCTTATATATCATATAGATATTTCATATGTGTTTTGGTAATATTATCGAAGTTTTGTACTCCATTACGAACGTGATGACGCACATTGGACCGTGCGACCTATGGCGCCATCTATTGGCCAGATCTGTCGTAAACGGATCCGGAAGCACGGCTTTTGAAATGTACAGCGCACCACATTCTTAGCCTCTCATTTGAAGAGCTCCATGTGGCCGAAAGTACTTAAATTTGGGAGCTGTTAACTTAACTCACAATAGTGTATATAGATTTCACCTTTTACTTTAAGCCTTTATTCGTTCAAGTAGATCACAACTTGCAATTGACTTTCGATTAGTTTAGTTTTAATCGTATTTTAATTAGTTGTCATTAATTTTTCGTCATTATGCTATGCACCTAGATCGTTCGTTAGTGATACTCAAGGCATGTAACAATGGAGAGACGTAATAAACAATTCCACTTTTATCCACGATTTATTGTTATTATTTTTCTTATCAGCCACCAAATACTGTACACGGCTTTAATTTGGAGTTGTAAAAGTTTCGTTTTACAGCCCTGCTGGAGGGTATTTGTGCTACTTCAAATTCCAGCATATTCATTACAGCATGTCGGAGATACAAAGCAGGATATCAAAATAACGAAAATTAAATGCCTGTAAAACACCAGTTATACAGTTATGAGAAGCATTGGCTTTACAACTCGCCGATGACCAATCTTAAGAAGGGGTTGCCCCTACAGCCTCGTGGTTGTACTACATTCCTAGTCCCTGAAAAAGGGGACAGTACCTTCTGAGTTGTGTTACTACTGTGGTTTAGAAGCAGCAGTGGTAGATGGTAGATAGATGGCATCACTTGGTCATCCGATCTCATACTCAAACTGGGTCCTCTATTCACCTGATGAGATAAACGTGAACGTATTTAGTCACTCTGGCTTCCGTGACCATTTGGTGCCTGGTAACAGAAAAACGTTCTTTTTAATTTCTGCAAAACGCATGTTTTTTTAGTTTCTTAACAACACACACAAATGAAAAACAAACGAACACATACTGATATTTATAACAAACAACAAATGCATCTTTTGGTACAAAATTAGAGGATAATGGATTATGGTAACTAAAACCTGGTAGGAAAATACATATGAAAGCCTAGAGATCTAGGCTACCTAGTGGATAGAGTATAACGTTTAGACAGGTCTCCGTCTCTCACTGCTGCCAAATTCTTCGCTTACAGCGAGGAAGGTCGCTAGTTACTTTAGTAAATCGGTTGTTCCCCAAACCAGTCACATTACAGATTTGTCACAATTAGGCCTTAACTTAACATGGCAGAAAAAGTTACGATGAACGAAATTCAAAGTTCTATGCAACTCTATCCTGATATCACCGGTATATACAGTACCTTGCACAAAACTCCCTTCCCTTCCCTTCCCTTTTTTCAAATTTCACCAGTCACTTTCTGTGCATCGACTACAGAATGGTACAACTTGTTTAATCTTTATGCTGCTGGTGACTTATTTGACCAAAACAAAATGTTTCAAAAAACCTGAAAATTATTGAAACTCTGGCACATGGGTACTCATCTGAGAGTACTAAGCGAGAGCTATCCAATGAATAACAAAATAGCAGGGTTCTAAGGTTTTCAAAAATCGCTGAGTCCTTGTGCTGAGGATAAGATTAGCCTCAGCATTGGAAGGGTTAAACAAAACCTTGGTTCAAAAACCACTGTTTAACTTGCACAGATGGGTCGCTCATTGCAAACAGATTCCCCCACTTGTTCTATACTAGATCAATATTAACTGCATTAGGGAATGTAGGTTTACTAACTTAACCAGTTTGCATCAGAATGTTCGTATGATCTGGCAACTTTGATTGATTGATTGATTAAATGTTCGATTGATTGATTGATTGATTAAGTGATTGATTGCTTGATCTTTATTGACTATAACTGTTCGTTACAAAAGATCCAAGTAATAAAATATACAAATAATCAGCAAAACATAAATATGGCCTATCATATCAAATACAACGAAATATTCATCCGGACACAAATAATGATACAGTAATTTTATTGACCACACTAAAAAGCATGACTATTATTACACAGAGATCAACACAAACTAAATCGCGAAAGAAACAAAGGATAGGTAATCACAGTGTATAGAACACACACTACATCAAACTTATACAAGCCATGTCTAGAGAGGAAAGAGTATTCAAAACTCTTTATTGATACAGTGGCATTCAACAGGTCGTCCATGCCACTTCTAGTTTCACTGAAACCATCCGTCGCATGTGTCTACCATTCTGGGCATTACACTATCTAGGTCCACCTTAATCAGTTTATACCATAGGTTATGTAATCTACCCTACCATTACCCCACAAAGACCAGGAGTTAATCCAGAACAGTATTGGGTAAAGAGAACATGAATCATCAATACAAATGATATTTGACAACTATTTGGCGAGGTTTTGTTAAGGCCTAAAAAAGTTGTTTGTTTCCTGTAACCCTACCCAAACAAGTTTCTATTCAAAGAAAATCCCTACCCTAAAGTTTTTTCCACCTTCCCTACTCCAATCAACGTAAATATGCATAAAACACACATTCAAGTTTTGACCATAAAAATCATGCAAAAAAAATGTTACCGACCTACCTACCCTATATTTTTCAGACCGTTACAGGAAACAAATAATATTTTTTTTCTTGGCCTAAGCCTACTGGGAGCATCAACTTTTAATCAAATACTTATCAAATCAGCTTCGATGTCACCCATGATGTACAGAATATATCAAAGGATATGTGATTAATAATAATGTGGAAACAAAGTGGGTCAGTTGGTTAGGTGTCGGACTAGTAATCAGCATGTCGCTGGTTCAATTTCCGGCCGGGGCACTTTGGTCTGTTCTTGGGCAAGACGGTTTATTCCATATTGCCTCAGTCTACCCAGCTACAGAATGGGTACCTAGCATTAATGAGACAGTGCTTAGAGCTTGTGTGCTATATGCTGCAAGCTGCTCTGGAATATCCCCCGGGGGGATTGAAATGGTTTCTGTATGTACAGGCCTGTTAGGGGAGGACGGTCGTGTGAACATCTCGTTGGATCTATCTGTGAATTAAATTTCCATTTAGTCTTCGTTATTCCTTGGATGAAGAAAAGATGTGTTTGGTTATCTAAGGTTATTCCGGTACATGAGTGCGTGGATAGGAGAGGCGAAGGATTGGTTGTTTAAATTGCCAATAGATGTCCTGGCATGTCGAATAAAGGCGTTATAGTAGCGCCATCTGCTGCAAGGAGCATTAACTAAATTTTACGAAGCACGGAATGTGGCGCCCTCTAAAACATAACGAGTAGCGAGTAACTCATCCCATTTCATCGATAGAGTTCACAAGGTCTGCAACTTTAAATATGTGCCATCGACCACAATGGAGAATTTGAAAAAGGCAATTGTAAAGGGATTGTTCACAGCATCAGTAAGACGTTTCTTAAATATATTACTCTGTAATAAATGTATATGCTTATTCGCCCCTAGCGATAAAATGGAAAAGAGAGTTAAGTATTTTCTTCAAATACGTCAACCAAATCATATGGGAAGTTGTACAGTCTGATAAAAGAAATGGTACATTTAAACAGGTAACATGCCTATAAAAGATAGCTTACAGCTCTTAAATAATCGCGCTTTAGATCAGGCCCTCTCTGGGTTCGATGTTTAATCCAGCCATATGTGTATAGATAAGATAAGATAAGATGAGAAATTTCAAATGCACCATCAGAAAGATTTAGGTTCAAAATGATCTTTAACATGTCACCTTTCAAATAAGACCTCCCCCGAACCTGTCCTCTTCAGCACTACTCAGTTATAGCTCACAGAAGTTCAGCAAGCAACAGTCCTGAGGCAGCTATACAGGGCCTCCATGCATCCCAAGATGCACTCTGTTTTTGACACCTTCTTAGCACCAGCCTGTGTCACTAGTGCTTCAGAGATAGCAGTAGCAGAGAAGCCTGCATGGCTTTCCCTTTCTTGCTAATTTTTATTCCTGGCTCATCCGTGATCACAATTTTTGGAAGCAAATAAAACTTCAAGAAGTAAAACTTACATAGTATGGCAGAATTGAGCGATTCAGGAATTTGGAGGAATGGAAATATCTGACTCACCTAGGGAACTTCTCCCTTAGACCCACATGATCCTTTACTCAATGGTGCCAGGTTCTTTACTCAAAGATAGCATCTTGATAACAGGAAGTGAAGGAATACACATACTAATAAGTCCTACACTATTCCCATGAGTAACTGCTAACTGACACAAGTGTTGCAATTTCCTGTAAGTGATTAGCACAAACTGATTTCATAGCAATTAGGAAGTAATGGTTTCTACCCAAAAATAAGCTACAAATCATAGTATAACTTCCAAGGATTGTTTGAATATACAATAGGAAATTGAAGAAGTTCAATCTTTGGGAATTGTGACAACTTATTGAAAGCCAGTAATGAAAATCTAAGCAGGAAAGGGGAGCCCAGCCCCCTATTACTGCTATCTCTTAAGCACTAGTGACACAGGCTGGTGCTAAGAAGGTGTCAAAAACAGAGTGCATCTTGGGATGCATGGAGGCCCTGTATAGCTGCTTCAGGGCTGTTGCTTGCTGAACTTCTGTAAGCTATAACTGAGTAGTGCTGAAGAGGACAGGTTCGGGGAAGGTCTTATTTGAAAGGTGACATGTATAAGCCCATTTTGAACCTAAATCATTCTGATGGTGCATTTGCCCTTTAAGTCTCACCCATCATGGAATCATACACACATGACACAGCAAGAAGAATGGGCGGTCAAATTTGACCTACGAGAGACTAAACAACTATTTGTGTAAGTATTTTAATGTAAGGATTTAACGGTTTATAACAGGTTCATCTAGTACGCGTAGTTGTTCATTTAGAATGGTTGGGAGTAATCTGGAATGCTGGAATATGTCACTGACTGTAATCATTTTTGTGGATGAAGAGAATGCAGTACGTTGATAAGGTACCTTAAAGGTGGCTTTCAAAATACCCGGCAAACCAGAAAAGGTGAGATATAAACGAATATCCTGGCCCTGTGCAGAAATTTAAGATATTTGGCTTATACAGAGAGGGATAGTTTAGATACCTAAATTAGTCTATACTAGAAACTTGGCTGGATTTATAGTAAGGATGCGAAGTGCGTTCTCAGCGTGAAAACCTGGCCAGTGATGGCACAAGACAAGCTTAACCCATTTGCATTTTTCGCATGCGAATTGCAGCCAATTAAGATACATACATGCATTCATACATAGATACATAGATACATGCATACGTACATACATACATACATACATACATACATACATACATACATACATACCGGTCTTAAATCTCTGCACAAAGGCGCGGACAGACAGGGCATAATAAACAACCGCACACCTGATTGCTGCCCATATTCCTAGGCATGGATGCGATGCTGACCGTAGCTCTGATACGTAGGCTGGCCTTTTTCGACATGACATCCATGCACGTCTGTACTACCAGTCGTACATACATACATACATACATACATAATCCAGATATACATACATACATACATATATACATACATACATAGTTTACATGCATGCATGCATGCATACATACATACATACATACATACATACATACATACATACATACATACATACACACGTACGTACTATACATAAATACGTACATACATACGTATATACATATATACATGTATACATACATACATACATATATACATACATACATACATACATACATACATACATACACATATACAAACATACATACATACATACGCACGTACGTGCATACATAAATACGTACATAACTACATACATATAAACTTATATACATAAATACATACATAACCATACATACATACACACATACATACATACATACATACATACATACGTACACACATTCATACATACATAAATACATACATATACATACATACATACATACATACGTACACACATACATACATAGATACATACATATACATACATACATACATACGTACACACATACATACATAAATATACATACATACATACGTACACACATACATACATACATAAATACATACATATACATACATACATACATACATACATACATAAATACGTACATACATACACCCATGCATTCAATACCCACATCTGCTCTCTACTGTTTGCAAAAGTCCTCTAAAAAGAGGATCTTTTAGAAAATAATAGAAGAAGAAATGTAAATCAGACCACGTTCCAAAACTCTTTTCCAAATAGCTTACGGTAGTTTGCATTATTTTCAAGTAATTCCCAAAAGTAGCATAGCAGCAGACGACATTTGTCAGGTATAGGTTAGAATACCTGGTGGCTAGGCTGGCTGTGTCGCCCAGGTCGCTGCTAACCTGGGTCAAGTCCCTTTCATAAGATGATCTTTTAGAAATTATTAGATGGAGAAATGTTTATCAGAACACGACCTACAACTCTCCTCCAAATAGCTTGAGATATTTAGCTTTATTTTCAAGTAATTCCCATAAGTAGCATAGCAGCAGATGACATTTGTCAGCTAGGTATAAGTTAGAATACCTGGTGGATGGGCTGGCTGCGACGCCTTGAGGCCGCCGCTAAGCTTGGACAAATGCCTTTAATATGAAGATCCTTTAAGACATATTAGAAGAATAAATGTAAATCAGAACACGTTCTACTTGACTACTCTCCTCCAAATGGCTCGAGGGAGTTTGCTTTGTTTTAAAGTAATTCCTAAAAGTACCATAGCAGCACACAACGTTTGTCAGATATTATTAGAATACTTGCAAGCTGGATCGCCCAGGCCTCGACTAAGCTTGGTCAAATTATTTCAATGAGAAGATCATCTAGGACATAGAAGAATAAATGTAAATCAGAACACGTTTTACAACTCTCCTTCGAATATCTTGAGATATTCTGCTTTATTTTCAAGTATTTCCCAAAAGGACTATAGCATCAGAAGACATTATTAGACCTACAACTCTTCTACGAATTTCTTGAGAGATTTTGCTTTATTTTCAAGTAATTCGCAGAAGTACCTTAGAAGCAGACGACATTATCAGAATACCTGGTTGCTAGGCTAGCTGCGCGCGCAGGCCGCTGAGCTAAGGTCGTGATGAAGGAGGTAATTTACCTAAACATTTTAGTGGTGTTACCTCCTAGCTTGGTCAATCCAATTGCAAAACAGGAATTAGCTGGCCGCCCGAGGCGACAAATGGACGCCACAAAACAGCGAAGAAAAAGTAAAATATTTATGTCCCATCGCTTTCTGGTCGCGCTCATTCGATTAAGTTGAGGAATTAAAGTTTGCAAGAGTAGACATTCGCGACTCCGGGCCATCCAGATTAATTTGAGAGAAGTGAGTGCCGGTGGCTGGGGAACCAGGCCTGGAGCTGACACAGGCAACCAAAGGATGGATCGGCCGAAAGATCATGGCTGACAGCAAGAAAGGGAAATAGTGAGAATGTGGCCAACAAAGAACCATATATACTGAATTATTTCATGAAAACATTAGGAACCGTGTTTATGTATATGTTAGATTATCGCAAGGAAGATTATAGCTGGCAATAGGTAAAGAGAACTGTAAGAATTGTGATAGGTAAACAAATAAACGCAAATGATTATAAATATATATATATATATATATATATATATATATATATATATATATATATATATATATATATATATATATATATATATATATATATATATATATATATATATATATATATACCTGTAGGTATTGTGTGAAATGGTATGCACTCGATCATGTACGAAATAAAACAATACAGCAGGATATCTGAAGTTAGAATATTCATTTATAGTCACTTTTTCTGCCACATTGAGGCTAATCGTCAAAAGCCAGTTGAGGGGTATTAACTGTACAGAAACAATATACCAAGATACCAATGTAATTAGAAACCTTAAACAATACGAGGTCAAACAAAAAATAACCCTCAAATTGATATAACAACCAAGGTTCGCCCAGGCAAATTATCATCTTAAACTCTTATCTTTCAAAGCGGTCATAGTTAGTCGCGAAATCGTATTGTCGTGAGGTATTCTCTATCGGAAGTAATTAGGCATTTTATCACTAAGTAGGCCAGTTTGCCGGCCAGATTACTCATTTGATACTAAGGACCAATTATCTTTATCGCGAGCCAGATTGTCTCTGGAAGAAGATCGGCATTTGCAGTAAGGTGCCGAGCCTGCTGCTTCGCCAAGAACAAGGAATCCGGGTAATTAGCTCCGCGAAGCATATGGATGACCAATGGGATCGTAATCTCGCGCACGTGCGAACGAGATCTCGGCGATAAACGCACGTGCGGACAGATGGGCCTTCTTAAATTCGCCTCCCAAGAGGGTTTATGTTTCAGTTTTCTGTCAAAGGAACACTGATCGAGTGGGCTTGTCTAAAATGCTGTCATATCTGAAATAAAGAACTGAATTTTCATTGCGAATTACCTAGAAACTATGTATAAACGTCGATTGATCATATATTTCACTGTAAGGAAAAGATAGAGGTCGATGTATGTGTTTCGACAGTATGACCAGTAGCATGAAGAGATCAGATCACTCACAAGAACAGCCTCATGCAATCAGTACTTGATGTGTCTCAGGGACATTGAATGTGTCTTATAAACGTTTTTCAAGATTTTTAAAAATGTGCTCAATTAATTAATTAACATCTCTGTGTGGTCTTAGATGAGGAAAATATTTTTTAACTTATCTAAGGTGGTGTGTACTAATAACTAATGTCTCTCACTTTAATGTCGCATAACTCTTTTAGAGTGGTCAGTATATTGAACATGTATATGTTTTTACTTGTCTGTAATATGTTTATCCATATTGAGTGAGACTTTTAGTAAATATATTATTATTGATTGAGATTGTAGCATGAATCTGAGTATGTTCGATTAGGTTTCATCAGTAAGACCTGTAATATCAAATGCTCTGCTCCCCTTGGAGTAGTTGAGTGCTTACTCGAGTACCCTTCAGACTTCCACATCTCGTTGATTAGAATAGTATACACATTATGCATAACGCACAGATGCCAAACATGTTTGTCTGATTTAAACTTTGAACAGTAAGGAGGGGGAAATCCCCTACGGTACGCGGTAGCAGGATATTTCAGGGTTAAATACCCATCATACATAACTCGCAGAAGCCCAGCATTTTAGTAGATTTTAACTTCAGTAACGTGGGTGATCATGAAATCCTCAAAGGTAGTCAGACATTTCAGGGTAAAATGACCCTTTTCACAACACGCCATATGTGGAGACCCCCCACGGGGGCAACATGTGGGTGTTAAGCCGTAGTAATAACTGCAGCCCTGGGAATGCAATCTCCCGTTGTTTTGATAGGTTTCTAGATAATCTATTTGAGGTAATACCTTTCTCCAGATAGGATCTTGTCAACGTGATGAGATTACACGTGCTACACAGAGACCCTTTGTTTGACAAGGTTTGTTCGACGAGGGGATTTATTTCAGGGAAAGTTGATAGAATCGGGACTGTGTAGAATATTTGGCATTTTTGAAAATATCGTACATCGTATATCGTCACTTTTCCTGTCATTTAACCCATTCACACTCAGAGCGGCCAAAACAGGCCTTACAATTTTGAAAATGTATTTCTAAAAAAAGCATTTTTTGGAAAATATTTGAAGGAGAAATGTTGACCAGAAGTCAATCAAAAACTCTCCTTCAAATATTTTGCAAATTTTTGCTTTATTCCTAAGTTATTTTTAAAAGTATGAAAGAAGCAGACGATACTTCCCAGAGGAACTCTGAGTGTGAATGGGTTAAAGGTTAATAGAATCGGGGCTGGGTACAAGCATTTGGCATTTTAGGGAACATCGTTTATCGTCATTTTTCCTGTCATCTAAAGGTCAAGAGGTGACTAACCATGCATCATTTTTATTATTATTCTATTTAATGAAAGTTTTTACTATAAATGTATGATAGATATACGATAAATGCTAAGAGTTTTATTGCTTGTTGCCAACAGGCTTTATTCTTGAATGTCCGGCGTTTATGTATACATTATGTCTTTTTGTGTTATGATTGGGGAATCCGTAGTACCCGGGGAAACCCTCGATTATCACAATTAAGTCACTAGAAACATTCTCGAGCCATATCTTGGCCAGTGTCGAAGCAGCAAGAGGTATGCGGCAACGCCTACGACCGCTTGGCTAGCGGGGCATCCCCTCACATGAATATGGCAAACCTACACAAGTTACCCTAAAACCTCTCTCGGAATATAATTATTTGAACTGATAAACACATGAATTTAACAAATGTATCGTATATACATAACATTTAAGGTGTGATTTGATATTGTGTGAACATCACTTTCCTTTATATGGAAAATGCACTTCTATTTCGTTAAACATCCTTCATAGCTCTGTGCATTGTGCTCGGTACATTATATACCGATATGTTATGTTATGTTTTTTAACGTATTGTTACAATGGTATGGCATCTTGATGACAAAATAACAATACCGGAATACAAACGAATATGTGTACACTGGCGCATACATTATACAGAAGGCACTTGGCATATCCTTGTCACACACACTTAATTCAGATTTTTCAAATATTTTTAGGGAGAGGCCTGCGTAAGAAACTTTTGTTTTACTTTATCTAAACCTGGTATTCTCACCAACCATTGAGTTTCTAAACGTCATTTAAGCTCCACGAGGTAGGCATATTACCTTTGCTTTGGCGTTGGTGAATTATGTGTAACGAATGACTTTCTAACAACATAGAACAGATTAACAAGGGATTCCATTTTTCTGCGGAAAGCTGTCAGTGTTCTATTGTATTGTTTGTGTATTGAGTACATTTCGCAGTATGTTTGGTTTTGTCGTAGTTGTTTAGTATCTTTACTATAGTCTCAGGTCTTATCGGAATGATCAAACTCTTAGTACCCACTAGAGGATGAAGGAGAGGGAGAGGGGGAGGGGGGATTATTTCACAATCTATTTATCCTCTCCATCTATAGCCATATTACGAGCTCTACGATAAAGTAAAAAAGCGAGGATGATAAGCTAGTGTAATCCTCTTGCTTTAATCCCCCTCTTACAAGGTGGAGTTCATTATCGCTCAACCTCCTACTGTTAGGGTATAAAGAACCCCGCACGCGCCAGTGAGGCACGCGCGCGACTATTACTTCCGCTTCGGCGCACGTGAATTTGTGCCATTTTAGCCAATTAATTATCGCGGTTCCATTCAGCCCGGACCTTCTGCTGAAACGGATTACTTTTCAGCAGTAATGAACGCATTTACGCGGTTCGTTACATATCAATGGACAAATCTCTTCCTTTCCTCTGCTACTCCAAAAGGTCTATTGTTAAGACATTAGGCCGTGAATAAACAGACTTAATGTATCGAAATTAGCGCAGGGAACAGTGAACAATACAATACAATGCAATACGGTACCTCGTCTTTCTCATAATTTTTTCAGTCTACATCAACAATCCTTTAAATTAATTAAGACTCATCAAATGGAATCCAGTGTCTATTGGTTATTATAACGAGTACAGAAAGGTCACAGCAATGATATGAAAATCGGTCAGTCAAGAACAGAATAGGGCTCGCCATTGGGTGAGCGATGGCACTACTACTTAGTAGCCGACAGGAAGCAAGCGGGTGATAAGACGAAATCTTCTACTGGAATCTTACGGGACCTGCACGCTATAAACAAATATATATATATATATATATATATATATATATATATATATATATATATATATATATATATATATATATATATATATATGTGTGTGTGTGTGTGTGTGTGTGTGTGTGTGTGTGTGTGTGTGTGTGTGTCTCAGGGAGAACGGATAAAGTATATATGCAGGTAGCACCTCCCGGGGAACCCTATGCTTATCTGGCACCCTGCTCGCCTTATAACAAGGGGGATGTGTGGATCTGTCTATGCCGATCTAAAATATCCTTTCGTCCTCATACGATCTAAGGCTCTGCTCTTACTCTTAGTCTTTTTCTTCTTTCACCTAGAATAGTCATGCTTTGTCATTGTTCTTCAACAATGACTAAGTACCATTTCCTGGTAATATTTATGGCACCAAATGTGTGTCGATTTGCCT
>OZ012692.1:11771420-11786420 GCA_963942565.1 Maea johnstoni | reverse complement strand
AGTAATGAGGATTTATTGCCTTGGGTTTTTTACTCGTCTCGGGCTCTCTGTGTGTTCAGACGTCCCAAGTGCCGCGTGAGCAGTGGATCTGCATAGACAGTAGAACCTGCTAACTTGAAATATCAGAAATTCAAATAATGGTGATATGATTATCAATACGGTCATTTTAGCAACAAAAGAAGTTATTCATCTAAGCATAAGACTGGTGGACCACTAAGCCTTTTACAAGTTAAAAAGCGTTTATTTGGCCAAATGAAATTGGAAGAGTATTGGTCTTTCCTAGCAAATGAAATGGATTTTTTTAAGGAAATGGGAAAGGATTGCAAATGATTCCTGACATATTCACATTTCTAGTTTACATAATGCTTTCATAGGGACTAGGGGCCTACTGTGCATACATCATGACACATTATCTGTACAAAATACTCATTGTATGAAATATATGGCGATACTGAGTGAAGTGACTGGAAAAATAAAAAAAGCAATAGGGAATAAAAAAAACACTTCAAAACCTTCATAGAGTGAACACATCTATCAAGTCCAAAAACTTTCTATACACGTCTGTTAAATCATTTCAACGTTATCTACTTCATGGATGTCCACAATAGAGTGTTTAAACCATATGTGTTATAACTCAATTTTCTATAAACATGAAGTACAAAAAGTATTACACATAAGGATAACATTTATGACAGTCCTGTGAGCCACCCCATTCGGTTCAACCTACTGTAATGTAATTTGTCTTGTCAACACTATTTTGTCTTAGAAAGATTCGATTGTTTATTGGCCATATCATATTGAGATGAAATTACAAATACAAATAGAAAAATAACTGAAAATATAAATTAAAAGATTAGAGAAAATTGATAATACACAGTAGGATATCTGAAACATGAGAACAAACTAAACAGACTTATGCAATACATAGGGCATAGATAGATACGAAACTGTCATATATTAGTGAACTAGTTCGAGTATTTACCAATGTCTGAGATATTCTATGATCTAAAATAACCCTATTATAAGCATAAAATATCTGAAAACAGTTGATCTCAACTGCTGCTGCAGTAATTTTGCAAGACAATCTCCATGATGGTGAATAGGTGTTGTTGATGATGATGATGATGGTCGTTGTGGAGGCAATGGAGATGATGATGACGCCTGCATCACCATACACATCATCATCATCTTCCTCCTTCTCACGATTGTCAAAGCCATATCCCTCTCCTCTTCCTTAGCATCATCACCTCCTCCTCATCATCATCCTTACCTCCTCCTCCTCAGTATCATCATCTTCTCCTCCTCGGTATTTTCATCCACCTCCTCCTCATCATCATCACCGGCTTCTTAGCATCATCATCATCATCACCTCATCATCATCATCCTCACCGGCTTCTTAGCATCATCATCATCACCTCCTCCTCAGTATCATCCTCACGTCTTCCTCCTCCTCATCGTCATCATCACCTCCTCCTTCTCCTCCTCAGCATCATCATCATCATCAAGGTCATGATCACCTCCCCCTCCTCCTCATCACCTACGCTCTGAGGACATTCTTATCGAAACATTCTGGAGGAACACAGTACAGTCAACAACGACACACTTAATCAACTAATCGTTAAGTGAAATTTCGCCCTGCTTGGGAGACATTTGCCAAACAGTTTTAATCAAGCTTCGCTGGCTGGGACGTGTAAACATGGGCCATAAGCGACGATTGCCTGGCTCCAAATTCGATTTGCCGCGGCCGCCAAGTGTGAAGCGATACATTTTTCAGCGGGCAATTTTTCCGAAGGGGGTTCCTGAGCAATAGTTGAGAGAAAACCGCCTTTTAACGTGATTTTGCTATATAATACAGCACCGTATCCATGTCATAAAGTATCACTTACGGGCACTTCTCTCTCGCTCGTTTCTGCTGATTAAAACTCGACCTCGCACCTGTGATATTACCCTTTAACTCTTGAACGACCATCCACCAGTATTCAACCAATACCAAACCACAAAATAGCCAAACAAACTTGCTTTTACAATTTGATTTTGTTCGAAAATACTCCTCGTGATTGATACGTATCTAAAATTATTCATAATGATCAACATTTATGATGAAGAATTATTTTGTATCTTTTTTGAGATTCACTTCCGGCGTAATAGAGTTAAGCGCCATCTGGCGGCGATGGGAGCAGTTGGATTGAACACGGAAAAGGTGCCGCTAAACTAAGTGCCGCTAAGGATTGGATCGCGTTCTCTTCAAATAAATGGTGTTGGCCATTTGAATGTCATAATCATGATGCTTAAGAGTGGAACTAATCATTCTTGTTCCTATATCCTTTCTCTGTGGCTATAAGAAAGAATGTACGAACTATCCTGTTGGTTTCACGAAATCACGGCTTCTAACCTCAGGCTGAATGAAAGCGAAGTCAATCACCGTGAAATGTACAATGAAATAAACAAGAAATTTGGAATGTGACAAGTCAATGAGAGTCATTGGAATGTAAACATACCTGTACTATATATCTGTGGCTACCATGTCGAAGCCAAGCACCCCGTGGGTTCACTTATCTGGTATGCTATAATAATACTTAATATCAATGTTAAATTTGTCGAAAATTAATTGCATAGCTCATTTTGAGGCAACACAACCTATTCCGGTAATTTTTTAAGTGTGACACAAAAAGCACTTTTAAAACTATGAGTCTTTAATTGAGTTGGTCGATCAAGTCAAAATCATATGCATGTTTGGAATGTTTCTACTTTTCTCTTCAAAGTCGGGCCTGAAACTGAAAGATGTTGGTCCAAATCTAGATGAATCGGCATAGCTTTAGTGAGAAATTGTCTTGGTTGAGTATTCAACCATTGCCAAATCATAGTTACTATCATGTTAACTATAGTGTATGAAACCCTGGCAAATGGGTACTCATCTGTGAGTGCTCAGCGAGAGCTTTCCAATGAATACCAACTTGACCGGGTTCAGATGGTTTTCAAAAAGCTTTGTGTCCTTGTGCTTTAGACAAAGGTACCCTCAGCATTGGAAGGGTTAAGACTCCGATGCAAGCACACCTATGTAGGTAAGAGGCCTAGTCCTACTCTGATGTGGCCTTGATAGCCAAATAAATCTTTGTGACGCCACCGCCTCTAATTGCACCCTTTAGCTCTTTGATGCTTAGAAATAAGTTGTAAAATTTTCATCTGATTCTTTGATCCTTTTTCTAAATCTTGGAAAATATTATTGCTTTTTTAAATCATTCGAAGGAGAGTTGTTGATACTGTCTTGAATAAGATTTCTCTAAATGTTTTCCAAACGTTCATTTTACTTGCAAGATTTCATCAAAACTGTCATGCTGATTTTGGCCGTGTGACCCTCAAAGGGTTAACTCCTATGCTCACTCCTTTGAAATGTGTCACCTGCACCCTTGGAACTCTTGAGAATAACTTTTGAATAAAGCTTAGAATCACCAGAGACATATAAAACTAGGTAATGTACTAGTAACTCTTTGGATTCACGCAATAGTTGAAGAGTTATCACCTTAGATAGATAAAAAAAAAAATGAGTGGATATGAAACCAGCTGGTCAACCTGAACAGGCTGGCGGCGGAGAATATCCAAAGGTCGCGTTCTGCGCATAGTGGCGTGCAAGTTTCTCTGTAATAAATGTAAACGATACGAGGGCACCCATTGGTCTAAGTCTCGTAGTGACATCACTCTTAATGCAGATTCGAGACCCCTGGCATAGCCAGGCCATCACTACAGCGCATATAGTAATTGGTCTCTCGCTACACATCCATTCTTTTATTCATCTAAGATATCACTGAGACAGCTGAGCCTTTTTTATGGTACTACTACAGACCTACATGAATGAATGGGCTGGGTGCCCTGGCAAAAGTAATTGCTGTCAATACAAGTCTCGCTACGTGAATTTGTTGTCGTTTTGGTTCAAGTGGCACGTTTCGCACTAATGGAAGATTGGCATACTCCTACATAGTGCCCAAACATCATGTGTCATCTCTGTGGTAGGGAGCCTTCACTCTAATGATGGGCGAGATTTGACTGATATCATTCACGCGGCGACGAGATATCGCGTAATTACCCACAAGCCATTGTTTCGCGCGTAATTGGAGCGGGGACTTCCGGTGTGGCCTCGCCGCCTTGTTTATCTGATTATCGGATCAAACTGCTAAGCTAGTAGTCCACCTAGGTGAATTAGGATCTCCATGGGGTGGAGACTGCCCTGACAGGTGGCAGGGGAGAACTATGGTACCGTCTAGCAATACGGGAGACATAGAGGTAACTCTATACTGCACGGACAATGTACAGGTATTCTGCGGGGTAGGCGTGGGGACTTGGCATTTCGATCGTTAATCGTCACATTTTCTGCCATGCTTATACCTTAGACTTGTGAATCAAATACCCAGCATATGGTAATACAGGAAATTGTAGAATGCTGGAATAAATGTATATATATGTATATATGTATATATATATATATGTATATATATATATATATGTATATATATATGTATATATATATATGTATATATATATATATATATATATATATATATATATATATATATATATATATATATATATATATATATATATATATATATATATATATACTTAGGCTTAGTCCTGTCATTGATGCCACCTGGTTGAAGTGGAAGTCTCACCTGTGTTTCTAGCTCTGTTCATAGATAGACCAGCAGGTGAAAGGGTGCGGGAGCTCATTACTTTGAGTGCTTCTCAAATTGCAGGAATGATGTCATCCCTCTATGGGGCAATGTTTGTCCCCTCTATGTTGATTACAAACCCCCCTCCTCCAGGCCTCCCCCATTGGGATGGAGGACTCAGAAAAGCGAGTGCATCTTTATTGTAAGTGGTTCTTATGTTGCAAGAGGACGTAGCTCGTACTGTGCTGTCTTGTTATTCCCTTCTACTTGTCAGTCCAGCCATGACGGGCTCCAAGTGACAGCCTTTCACTGGCCCCTTCCCCCTGACAGCAAGCCCAGTGGGCTACAGAGGAAGGGTTCAGGGTTCTTGGTTTTCTTGAGGGTAAGGGGTTTTTGGAGGAGGGGTGCTGGCTCCTCTAATTGAATTTGCCCACCTATTTCACAAATGATTTTGCGCACTTAAGGCCTTTGGCACCTCGCAAGAAAGGCATCGGTGATGGCTCCAATAAGGAGCCGAGTGACAGCAGTCCAAACACCGGACAATGGTCAATTGTCCGGAGCACCGTCCGCTGGTCATCCTAGGCTCCTTCACTGTTGTCAACATACCAAACACTGTAGCTTATAAATACCGGGCTATTATTGATAATTATCGGTGTAACAATTAGCTAGGTTTGGCAAGGTGAGAAAGGGGGGGAGACAGGATGTTTGAGGGTGCAGACGCCACGGATTTAGGCACAAAGGGGGATGGGTATTTTGGTTTCTTAACCCATTAAGCTTTGGAGTACTTTTGCATTTAGTCGTCTGGATAGACCTTATATTCAATAGCTTACGGAATGAACTAAACGACATGTAAAAGGAGCTTTTTGGTTTATATATATATATATATATATATATATATATATATATATATATATATATATATATATATGTATATATATATATATATATATATTTATTTGTATGTATGTATGTATGCATGCATGCATGCATGCATGCATATATATATATATATATATATATATATATATATATATATATATATATATATATATATATATATATATATATATATATATATATATATATATATATACGATCTCCCATAGCATTCGAAACTAACAAGTAGAAATAGAGAACAGAACTGAAAAAATTATAAATTATTTCAATCCTAGACTAGGAGCTAGTCTACTGTAGAATCTCTATGAGCTGCTCGTGTTTGGGAGTGAAAGGAACTCGAGTATTTAAATTTTTACGGGTTATCTAACTTATGAAGATTTTGATCAGTACTTTGATAGTAGAAAATAGATATGATATTCTTCATCAAATTAAACGATAGGGTTTTAGTCTAGTAATGACGACAGTTATCCTGAAATGGAAAATTAAGGCATACTTAATTAATTAAGAAATGCTGATGAATGCATACAACAGCACCCAGCACCCCCTTGAGAGTTATATAAAACCCTTGTCGTTTGAAAAATGAAATGAATTGACATTTCTATGAGTTTCCGTGTCCAGCCGTAGAGCTAGCGTATAACTCACGTGGTGCGTAGTACGTTTATAATCAAATTTGTGAACATATTCACCAATTTTGTCACAGATGTATTTCTTCACTTGGAGAGGGTCTGATATATTTTCGTTATTAACTGGATCACTAAAACAGCTCTTACATGAACTCAGTATAAATAAAATATTTTTGAGGATTTATAAAACAATTCGAATCATATATAGTACATTTGTTTTCGGAATCCCCAGAAAATCGTCCTCGTATAAATCTACCATGGAACCTGTCTAATTGTATTCCTCTATAAGCCGAACACCCCAGTGTCTGTTGTGTGCATCGAGAAATTACATTTTCTAGTTTTCAATTAGGGCCGGCGGCGGCTTTCCTATTTTAAGAAAAAAAATGGTACACTGAAAATCAAGAAAACCTATTCTGGACTTCAAAATTGAGAACTTCTCGCTTTGCAAAAAGAGAAAAAAAATGATAGCCCCCCACCGAACCCCGAGAATATCAATTGTTCCGCCCCTTTTTCTCTATCTAACACATACCATGTGCCCTTTATGTTGTTGTTGATAAATAGTTTATTGTCCAATCCAGATAATGACTTTCATTACATGCAATACACAAGTGTTAAACTCTTAATCGTCTTACCACCTATGAGCAGATATTATTGAGGTAGCCAAACAAAATTGTCTTACTTTTCCAATGATCACGGTAACAGTTATTTTCCTAGGTACGAGATCAGATATTTTACGCAGAATATCCAAGCCACATCTACCTATACGACAATCAATGCACAATCAGTGTTCGCGCTAATTGGAAAACTCGTCTTCTTTGTGTCGATTTCAACATCTCAGTGCAGTTGATTAGCGGAAAACAATTGCAGGCAGCGACGGCCGGCGCTTCGCCGAGCTGCACGAGCGGACGACGTCATGAATATTAATCAGCTCGGCAGCCAATCAGATTGCGAGGATGGCGCAGATGCACAGGTGCCCCGTACAAGTCTCTCTGTTGTTGTAGAAGTGTGATCATTCCGAGCGCAGGCTCTCGCTGAAGAATATCGTGTTCCAAAAAGCTGCTGTGTGCGAACTTGGCCGAAATCGCAGTGCAAATTCACAGAACAGATCGGAACGGACGAAGTTTGACATTCGTGAGGTAGGACAGGATGTGTTCATCCGGGGCAATAATGCAGTACGGATTGAAAGTACCAAACCCCGCGGCGTACCCACTTTTCCACCCCGCAACCCCCGGGGGTATGACTCAGGCCGCGTTCGAACAGTACCGGGCACAACTCTACGACTACAATGCCCGATTGCATTACGGCATGAGGGGTTTGGGTACGACCCACGGGCTGCACCCCTACCACCCGTATTCGCACGACTCGCTGGCCATGCTGTACGGCAAACACGACCCCCGAGCCAGGTTTCTACACGAGGAGCCCAAACCACAGCAAAGTTACATAGGACTCATAGCAATGGCCATCCTGGGCCACAAGGACAAGAAACTCGTCCTCAGTGACATCTATCAGCATATCCTGGACAATTACCCCTACTTCCGTGCCAGGGGGCCGGGCTGGAGAAACAGTATTCGCCACAACCTCTCGCTCAATGACTGCTTCATCAAGAGCGGCCGAAGTGCCAACGGAAAGGGACATTATTGGGCCGTCCATCCGGCCAATGTGGACGATTTCTCTCGCGGAGATTTTCGGCGTCGGCGCGCTCAGCGTAAGGTACGTAAAGCCATGGGTCTGGCCGTCCCTGACGAGGACGATAGCCCCAGCCCCCCTCCCTCTGCCGCTCCTGTCAGCTGGGCGGGCTCCGGCGCCGGCGGCGGGGGGAATAGTAGTGCAGGGGCGCTCTCACCAGGGGCGCAGTCGTCGCCGCCGCTACCGGAAGAGGGGCAAGAGGGGGGCACCACGCCTTCCCCCTCCCCCGGGCAACAGATCAGCAGCGGCGCCATCATCGGCATGAAGAGTGCTGGCATCATCTCCCCACAACAACAACAAGGCGGTAAGAAACGTTTATTCGATGTTGAAAGTTTACTAGCTCCAGACACAGACCGTCAACGCATGTCAAAGTATGTACGTACTAGTTCTTTAGACAATGACTCTCAAGAAAGGGATGAGAAAGATGATTCAAAGAACATTCAGGCTAGTGTCAAATCCGATGATTGTGAGAGTGACGTTAATGTTGACTGTGAATCGGTGGGATCTCCAAGTCCCGTTGAAGTCTCGGACGAGAACGAGAAGAGCCCACGTACCAACAGTTCCTCCCCCGTGGGTACCATCCCGGGGGAGGGGAGACGGGTTGAGAGCGTCAGCCCGGGTGTGGGGGTAGGTGAAACCCGCAGCGCCTGGAGCACCCCAAACCCGGGTGTCGCACCCGCTCATGGTGCCCAATGGCACCATCGACCCAGTGCCTTCCACAGCGCCGTGTCGTCAAGTGCTGCCACCGCGTGGACCACCCTGCACCCGCACGGCTACCCCATCATGAGCGCACCCTACCCGATGCCCTTGGGTACGAGTGCAGATTCGGCGCAAAGATGGCAAGAGACATTCTCCAGAATTATGGCAAGGTCGTACGACAAAAATCTTAAAGTGCAAATATAAACAGTTTTGAGAGACTGAGGTTACTGGGCAATGGGACAAGAAGACTTGTGTCCTATCTCGTAATTTAAAGTAGGTGTTTCATCAAGAATCTGAATATAGATAATCCGTATATTAATAATGCAGAAATTGTAAGAAGTGTACAATGAATTGGTTGGATGTCTTGTATATTGCGAGGTTATGGTAAAGCATGCGGTAACATTCATATATATATATATATATATATATATATATATATATATATATATATATATATATATATATATATATATATATGTATATATATATATATATATATACATGTATATATATATATATATATATATATATATATATATATATATATATATATATATATATATATATATATATATGTTTGTGTGTGTATATATATACATGTCCATCTTTGATTGCATTCTTGTCTTGAGCAGATTTGGCCATTTACATGTATTTGCTTTAACTCTCAATATATGCATAACTCTCAATATATGCTGTAACACGCATTATAAGATCTCAATCTCAAGCACAGCCAACAGAACATTAAGCTATTAGTTGTGAAGTATTAGGATTATCAAGTGTATTTAAAAAACGCACACTTTATTCCTAAATGTTTGTGCAAGTGTGTTTTGTACGCTATCCACACAACCTAGAAGACCTTGCCGTTAAAATATGAATTCATCGTTTAATTTATCGATCTTGTGGAAGTGGAATAATGTGTTGGATGCGATTCAAAATTGTGAGATTCAAGATGACTTTGGAAACATAGAGCGTACCGGGCATTTGTCTTCTAGAGTACCATAGGAAACGTCGAAATTGTTTCAAAGAATCACTTTCATCAAAAAGCTTATAATTTTGTTATCATCCATTCCGGCATATCGGTTGTGCAGAATGTATTTTGTGAAAGTGGTTTTGTTAAAATAATCGAATCCCATTCACTCGTTGACTGCAACATAAAGTCTAGCTATACTATTCAGGTTTATTGCACCACATGTCTATGCGGTATGACTGCGCCGAAAGAAAAGAAATCATAAAGGTTCTAGTCTCTTTTATTTAATTCGTCATGTTTCGTTTACTCGCTATGTCTCATAAAGACCAATGGTATATCCTTGTCTGATCGCTTTTAACTGATATATTTTCCTTCTACTGTCTTGCGGGAATGGTGTAGATCGATTTGTATTTGCTCTTCTCTGCTCGCCATAATAGAAAGGTCCTTAACCTCGGCATCGAGAGCGGACAGAGTTCGCGTGGTTAAGTTGGTTATATTCTCAGAAAGATGTAACATCGATACTACCGGAAAACAGTGGATCTAGGAATAAAGGGAGCTGGCAAGATTGACGTGCAAGGCGCAATGGCAGATAGGGTTTAGAACCATGATCCCTCTAACACACACTATGAGGTATTATATGAAATTCCACTCGTTTGAAAATCTATTAAAATACTGCATTTCGCCATTTAGTACTTACCAAAGCTGTATATATATATATATATATATATATATATATATATATATATATATATATATATATATATATATATATATATATATATATATATATATATATATATATATATATATATATATATATATATATATATATATACACTAACACGTCACTTAATCAGGAAACATCTATTCTCGGTACTCGATAAAAAGCAAAGATTGTATTTGAAATTTAAATGAAAAGTACTAGCAAGGTCTTAAATCACGTAATATCTTTTCATCTGCGTCTGATTTGTTGTTATATAAGATCTTCAGAAGGTTTAATTCAATCATTCCCAATCATGATATTTAGGTTATCTTAGTCTTAATTGTAAAATTGTTTATATAGGGGTTTCAGACAGTCTGTTTCCGCCTCGAGGCGATTGATGAATTGATAAGAATCCCCACTCGTTGATTCTTGATTAAGAAAAGAATGGATATGTAACGAGAGACCAATTACTATATGCCCTATAGTTACATGCTAGCCTCATGCCAGGACTAGCAGATAAGGCAGCAGCACGAGGTCACGTGGGAACAAGGACCAATCAGGGCTCCCGCATCGATTACATTACAGAGAAACCTTATCTCCACCACCTGCTGGGGGTGCCCAGAGCACCTATTAGCGACTATTAATTGACACTGGTTGAGGCTAGCATGTTCAGGTTGACCGGCTGGTTTCCATTCCATGTGGTTGGTCTTCTAAGGTTGATTTAACGAAATCCAAGCGGGTAGAAAGTATAAATGCACCCCTTACAGGTGAAATCGATTTATGGATTCGTAATTAAGAAACCACGCTTCTATTTGTTCTAATGAGTGGTTTTGAGTAGATTTCAATGCGCAAATTTTAAGCAAGTTTATACAGGTTTTTTTTACCGAAATCAATCCGGTTGATCTATGTAGTTGCAATCCCCATAGCAAGGCACATGAGATCATAACGGTTTTTCAACAACTGCCATCGCTAATTTAATAACTTACTGTAGGGTTAACCTGCGAAGTGTATTTTGAGAATGAATATCTGCAGAAAGTGGTCTTGATATATATATATATATATATATATATATATATATATATATATATATATATATATATATATATATATATATATATATATATATATATATATATATATACACTCATATTTAGTTGTGTGCGATTTATCGTTTTTTGGCAGTTTTTTTAATATCGACATGATATATCATTATATTCACTCCTGCAGCTTCTCAAACATTTGTACCTATCGCGTGATACAGTAATTGGGTTATACGATGGTCATTCATACAAAGCACTGAGAAACATTTCTTATTATTTCATGTCTTTGCTTCTGATCTTTTTCTTTGCCTCGTTGTATCTGCTTATTCAGTACTTCCCTCTCCGGGAGTAACGAAGCTCCTTTAATTATCATCCAGTGGCAATAGGTATGAATAGTGCACTTACCACACGAAGTGCACTTGGCGACATCTTGCAGTGCACTTAGAGAGGGCAAACCGAGAAGGCTTGAGTAGAGCTAGCCGCCTAGTGGCTTCAATTAGGCGATGCCGCAGCAGCAATTAGAGTTATGGCCAATCTTTACATTCAACGACATTTTACTAACCGTGAAAACGAATTGTAATGGCGCCGGGGCTGAGGGGGCAAGCTTTATTGTGTGCTCCGTCTCATCGTGGAATCATAGGTCTTCATGGGAACTGCTATAAAGCCAAAACTGCTAGCAGTTTGCAATTGATAGCTACTCCATTGTGATCTGTGTATAAAAGACGTTGGTGTTTTGAGTGTTGAACTATACTGTATATATATATGTATATATCTATATCTATATATCTATATCTATATATATATATATATATATATATATATATATATATATATATATATATATATATATATATATATATATATATATATATATATTCTCGCCTGTTGATATTTATATTGTTCAAATGTAACATGCTCAATAATCAGTGTAGGCATCCGTTATTGTGTATCGACGGATACCGACAAGGGTATAAATTTCATGTATATTACCTTGAGTTATTTAATGTGTATATACAGATATGGTGTATATATTAAGTGTATATTATGTATGTATCTGTTTCTATTGCGTATTAAAACTGTCGACATTTGAATGAAATCTCTGTTTTGTTTATTGATGAATCTACTCAGCTCAACCATCAATCCATATATACATATAAGTATGTATATATATATATATATATATATATATATATATATATATATATATATATATATATATATATATATATATATATATAGGCTATGTTGAAATTACTTGTTAGAGTAAAAATGATCCCTCACGAGTTCGAAATCAGTTGAAGAGAAATTAATTACGAGAAAGGTAAGTTATTGGTTAAACCTATAAGAGTTTTCGTTTCATCTAAAGTAGCTTGGTTATGCTAAATGTCCACATTCATTACTATTTCATGACACTTAACTAAAATATTTTTCTATAAAATCGTCATTGCGCTTTCTGTGCGCGGGTATATGAAACTTTGTTTTTCGTATGAAGAACTAAAACTTCTACTGCAAACTCACTAAACATGGTAAGAATACAGCCATGAAATTGATATTTGAGGTGGCATGGTTGTGGCTGAATTAAAGTGGATTTTCAAGGGGGACCTGAGATGCATGACGGTTTAGTTTAAATTGTCCTAGCAGCACATGTACGCTATTAGTAATGAGAATGAATAGACAGTAAAAAAAAGTTGCATATATTGAAGTATAAAAAGTATTCTTCTTAAAGTTTAACGTCCCTTTCTTCATCACAAAACCTTCATAATTTGTTCTTGTGTGTCTTGGTTAGCTTTAAGAATCTTTTTTTTTAATTTGTTAAAGCTGTCAACGCTTCCAGACAGGGAGAGACGGGTTTCCCATGCATGTTTAAGTATTGTATTGTGTATTGTATCTTTATTGACTATATTATGTAATATAAAATGATACATATAACACAACATAACAAAAAGTACAAAATTATAATAAACAGAGGGAAAAAATACGTAAATTAAGTAAATTGAAACAAACATAATGAAACTAAATACTAACTTGATTTATATAGTATAAATAAATAGTAATGTAGGAATTAGTCAGAATCATGAATTATAACTTTGCAGATGTAAGTCAAATATAGCTATATATGTAAACTATGTGGGTTTGATGACTGAATGATCACATGGTATTGGCTATAGTATCTTCACATACAAGGCGTCGTCAAGCATGTCTACCCTGCTAAGATAGAACATCTTAGTAAAATCAGTATAAACAGTCAAGGTGCAGAACAATTAATGCTAGCTTTACTGAAGAAGATGATGCACAAGGAAGTTGAGATAAGGATACATCGTTGCTCTACAATTTCCTCTTAACCTTTACACGCCATGAGTTCCCCAAGCATCGATTGTCTGTTCCATAGTTTTAAAAGGAATATGATTATTAAAGAACACATTTCAGTTATTTGAAGAACATATGTAGGCATAGTTGCAATTGCCATTTTTCTTCCAAATATTTTGTCTGATAGATATTATGCGACAATTTCCACGAGAATACCTGTTGTTGATAAATAGTTTATTGTCCAATCCATATAATGACATTCATTACATGCAATACACAAGTGTTAAAGATCCGGCCAGCCACGAAGGCTTATAATGGACCAAATACAAACATAAATATACTTATAAATATTATCAGATAGACATTCATCATATACATTGTACAATATATTATCTAGTCAATCATAAAAATATTATAGAGAAGCTATGTAGGCTTACCACCAATTGTCATTTTTCTCCCAAATATTTTGCTTAATAGCTTTAATATAGGACAGTTCCCATCAGAAACGTGTTGGCCGTTTTTAGCTGTTACGTACATGATAAGGTTGAAACCGTCTATCACTCCAGGTAGGATTGCAATTGTAATATGTATTGACCATATATAAGACATATGAAAGGTGCACCTATATCTTTTTATAAATGGAACAAATAAGCACATATACACAGAAAACGAAACAGACAGGAGTGTATACAAATATAAATACAATAAGAAAAATGAGGGCCATAAATACTTGCTGTAGTGAATCATTGGTCCCAGGTCATTACCCGGTATGACCCGGATTGATAAAGCACCCTGCTCTAACACATTTTGTGTGTATAGTGTGCTTCCACCTTAAGCCATATGCTATTCTATATTCTTTATATTATTTAAATTACTAATTTCCTTTTATATTAATTTGTCATAATTTCTCCATAATTTTTCCTTTTTGTTGTTATTATTTTGTATTATGTTTTGTATATTGTACACTTTGTAGTTTTGCTACAGTCAATAAAGTATATATATATATATATATATATATATATATATATATATATATATATATATATATATATATATATATATATATATATATATATATATATATAATATATATATATATATATATATATATATATATATATATATATATATATATATATATATATATATATTACCCTTTAAATTGGATGGGTGTTGTAATTGTAATATTTAACGACCATTTATGAAATACGAAATTACGAATACGATATGAATCAGTACACAACTTACAAACACAAATGATAAAGAACGTAATATGAACACAACACAACTAATTCATAATGTAATACAGCATATATAAGGGTATTGCCTCAACTCGATGGAGTATCTGCGATAAGGCCTATAATAACAGGTATAGGGAGAGATTTAGTTTCCATGCATGTTTAACCTTTATGCT
>OZ012692.1:11754020-11764020 GCA_963942565.1 Maea johnstoni | reverse complement strand
GGAGGCGGTCCCCGCACTTGTATTTATATTTCTATGTTTATTGACTATTTCGGAAAGAATACACAATCATATTTCACGTCCAAGTAGTTAAATACTGAAGTAGATAATACTGATGATGATTATGATGATGATGATGATGATGATAGTGATGATGATTACATAGAAATAAGCTACCACGCCAGATTCAATGACCAAGATAAATATCCGTTGATTTTACTTTTGCAAAAGTGAGCGTTTGTTGGAAAGGAATTCGTCTCGAGCCTCATCATTGCCACACCTATATTCAACGAGTCGTATTTTCTGTGTGGCCAATAACGGATAGGTAGTTACCTAAATGCATTTCAATTTCCACCTGTTTTACCCAAGTTATAGATGACAATCTTGTGTCGTTTCTATTATTAATATAAGCATTTATAATGTGAACATTTTCTCTTCGATTTCTCAACAATTATTACACACACACGCACACACATTCAACTCGGATGCAAAATGAAGAATAAAACTCTCAAATAGGATATCCTGTTCTTATCGAAATGGGTCGAGTTCATGTATGTATGTATGTATGTATGTATGTATGTATGTATTGTTAATTGACAGTGAATTTACTCACATATAATCAACGAGGCATTCCGAAGAAAACCTCGTTAAATGGGGGAACACAGAAAAACACCAAAATACTCAAAACAAAAATAAATAATAAACTTTAAGGCGCAAAAAACAAGTTGTCAAACTCTTAAAACGACACAACGTTAAATACCTTAGTACACTTCAGTGGTAATTCTAATGATTCTATTGACATGTCACAACAAAGGAGAGTGGCTATTCAAGTACATGTACTTGTATATCACTCTTCAATCGTCTTCACTAAAGCACCATGGAGTTCTAAGCAAATATACGTGTACACTTCATGGTGTTCAAGATTGCGCTTAACTCCGCGATTTGTCGGCTTTCGCTACTCTGGGCGTATTTCACGTTGTTTACGCAAAACATACGGTATTATTAGGTTTTATCTACAAATATTAGTTCATTTCCAGAGGTGCGGGCATAAACCAGTAATTTGCTCATAGCGCCCGCAGGTGCTGCGTTCGTTAATTAGATTTTCTTCTTGCTCAAATTGGGCCCAGACGGACGGAGGGTCCACAGGGGCTAATTTATTCCATTTACTTCCCATTTCAGCTTGATCACAACTGGCAGACCGTACTTCATAAGCAAAGTTTGCCGCGAATAAAATCGCTGACCTTCTGTACCCACATACAGTTTGGAAACAGCGCGGAAAACTACGTCCCAACTCCTAGCTGCTCGCGTGACGGCAAGGCATGATGGTGCTAGCGATATCCGGAATGGCGGGATGGGATTAACTGATACGCTTAATCCTAATACCCTAAATCCATAATACCCTTAATTATTGTTGATAAATAGCAACCCAAGAGAACTACAATATATATATATATATATATATATATATATATATATATATATATATATATATATATATATATATATATATATATATATATATATATATATATATATATATATATATATATATATATATAATATGAAATTACAAGAAATAATATAACTCATAGAAAAATACACGTCAGCCAAAAAGTAATGAAATGATTTTATAGAATAAAAATAAACAAAACCTTTACGTTATACATGATAATATACATAATAAGATAACCTAAAAGTGCAATATGAGAGCCTCTGTGCAACACGCGCAATTATATATATATATATATATATATATATATATATATATATATATATATATATATATATATATATATATATATATATATATATATATATATATATATATATATATATATATATCAAACATTGCGGCTGTTGCATAAAGGCTTTGAAAAGGTTTTGAAAACGATGTCAAAGGTAAAACATCAGTATTAGTTGGTCACCGTAAGAGTGGGGTGTTGTGGGGTTTTGTCGGGTGTTTTGGGTAGCACCAGATGCCTAAGCGACCCGGGTGTGTAGTAGTAGCAGTGCGACAGGTGAGAAGAGGTCTATAGCCGCACCTGGCGTCCCCTGAACCCGCAACCTGTACCCAATAAGATCAGTACAACCCGCTACCCCGGGCGGCTGACTAATCAGCTTTTATCATCATCATCATCATCGCCGGCATCTTCACCATCGTTATAGTCGTCGTCGTCAACATCCTCCTCCTCCTCATCATCAATAACATAACAAAATAAATTCTTCGTCTTCCCCTCATCATCATCATCTTCCACTCATAATCATTTTTATCATCATCATCATCATCTTCCTCTCATCATCATCTATGATTAAATATATTCCTCTTCTTCCTCTCATCATCATCATCATCATATTCCTTTCATCATCATCATCATCAATTAAAAATGGTATTCCTCTTCTCCTTCCATCATATCAGCATCATCATCATCATCATCATCATGGCTCTCATCCATTTCGTTACAGCAGCCGCGACAACAGCTTCATCAAAGTCAAAATAAGTATATATAAGTGTGCTCTTTTGGGGCATTTCCGCTCACGGCAAATTGGTGTTTGAACCATGATGATGATGATGATGATAATGATGATGGTGATGATGATAAGGATGGTGATGATTATGATAATGATGTTAATGATGATGGTGATGATGATAAGGATGATGATGATGATGATGATGATGGTGATGATGATGATGATGATGATGGTGATGATGATAAGGATGATGATGATGATGACGGTGATGATAATGGTGATGATGATAAGGATAATGATGGTGATGGTCATGGCTAGTAATAGGGCATGCTGGTGATGGGAGAGGGCGAGCAGACATTGTCACCGACACAATGCACGGTTCAGCTTGAGGTGTAGGCGAAGCATTTCAAGTACCGTTATGCCCTTCAGCTCCATGAGAATGCCATAAGTATATGTACTATAACTATATGCACTGTAGCAGATGTGTGATGGTTAATACATTCATGCCTATATACAGCGTAAATGGTCTAACACTTGTAAAATATCTTGATGACAGAGTTATATGGTTAGACATGTTTATTTGAATGTTGTTGTCCCGATTGGGTTGAGCTATTCCTCTTCAGACATTTTTCAAATTGTACTGTATAGTACTGTATATGTATTGACTGTATCATTTAAAATTATACATTACAAATTATGTAGGTAACAAATAACATACAGTACATAAATAACAACATAAATGCAAATAATAAATATTTCTAATTCTCAAGACTTGCGTGCTCGTTTGATTCAAATCCTATTAAATTGCCAGATAACATCGGAAAATTCACACGGTGTCAAACATCGCCTATATGACAATACCTAGTGCCTATTGAAATAGCAGAGAATGCAACTGTGAATTACGACTTTCCTTATTTAAAGCAAAGATTAGAATTGTACATTAGTAGTTTAATTACTTAGATAATGTCGACGGCTAATTAGCTAATCCGGCTAGTTTGTTGAGTCAGATCCCTTGCTCGGGGATAGCGTTGCTGGTAAATGATACCATCCAAAATAAACACAGCTTGATCGGCCATTAGATTGCCTTTTGAGAGGATTTAATTACTCTCAAATTTGGTTAAGCAATTAACCCCCTGTCGCGATGGTAATCGTATCCTTTTAATACCCTTTATCCTTCTCCCAGCGCCCATACATCACTCTCATGCCGTCGGGCATAGGCGCGTTATGTTGCTTCATAATCCGCTTACTAGGCGCGTTATGGCATAAGGGGAATTTGCCGTATGCTCCACTATGAGATCTATGGTTATGGCTGCTGTGGCAACCAGGACAGAACAGGACAGGAAAGGATTCAATATCAAAAGATATAAAAGGCAAAGATCATTTTACAATGCTATGGAAAAGATACAGAAATGCAGGGTAACAATGTAAGGTACAGCACATTGATGTACACGACACTACACTTTAATGCACCTCTCTTTACCTCAGTACAATGCGATGTAATGCAATACACCACAATGCAATACAATAAGATACGATGCAATAATATTCTGTAAAACCTCAGAGATGGGTAAACCCTCTTATAATTTCACTTTTAGAACGTAATTCAATCGCAAATAACAAATTATTAAATGTGTTTACAAGTTCATCGTTTTCGTTTTCATTCCATATTGATACACGTGTTTATCATCATCATCATCATCATCATCATCATCATCAATATCGCCCTAATCACGATCCTCACGACCAACATCAAGATATACTGGTCTCATGCTCAGAACATCATGCTGATGATGATGGTGATGATGATGATAATAATAACATATTTTTGTGATGAAAATCACGAGTCAACAAAGATACACAAAATCATCACCACCACTATCATCATCATTATCATCATCATGATGAACGCTACGGTTCGCGATCTCAAAGGGCAAGCCTCACACATTGTTCGGCTGTTGTCATTTAGGTTTGCATGTGCTCGGACTATATCTGCCCCTCACATAGACTTACTAAAGGGCTGTGTTAACTGGCTCTATCTTCAGAATCACTGACCTTAACCTGGCGTTGATTTCAATCTGGACAGGGGTCAGTTCTGTATAAATTCTCACGTATAGTGGTGGCGGCATCATGCCTAACCCAGCTAGAGAACCAGGCTACCCTTAAATTATATCTTTATAAAATGAAACGCAAGTTCCTGAATCCGGAACTGAGTAACATTGCGTGGTAAATATATTTAAAAGGCATCATTCATATGTGTTCGTATTTGAATGATTGCTATTCGATCAACAAATTAATTTAAGTCATCATTACAGTCGGGTAGGACGTTTTTCCCTCTGAAATATATGTAGAATTTTAATAACCTGGAACAAATGTCCCTTAATTAATTTATATCTGGAGTATACCGTAGTAAAGATAAAGAAATAATTCGAAAAGAAAAATATCGGAAATTGTTGTTCCTTCACATTTTAACAATCTTCAAATCTTTTTAAAATTCTGTATTCGGTACGCTATGTTTTGAAATTGTAAGATTGTGAGCACTCCAGATACAAATGGGTTAAACGCGAGCGCCTTGACATAATATCGTCAAACTGAAAAATGTGTACATCTTCTTTTATTTTGAGGAGGGGGGGGGGGGGGGGGGGGAGGTTGCACCGGCCGAGTAAGCTTCCCCCCCCCCCCCACCCCGTCCCCCTCCGTTTATGATTTAGTTGTATGATATCATCTCCGCAGCGCTCTCTGGCGACGAACAGACGAGCCCGCTGGGTAACGTATAAGAAAGCGCGGGAAACGATTGGATTAAGCAGACGATTTTTCTCCCCATCTTAGCGCGGAAGAGCGTACTTCGCATGACATTTCCTTTCTTAGGCATGGCATTTAGCTAAATCGCCACACAATTGATATTGCAATCGCGCAGTAATTGTTTTCAATGGAGAGCACTCGGATGTGATTGATCCGCACTTCCCGAGTTTCCCGCGCTGCCAGAAATCGTCTGCTCAGCGCCATCGCCCGGTAATAAAATACAGGCTCGTAGCTTTTGCACGGTTGAGGCAGTCAAACTGTTTTCGTTTGTTTCTTCTTTAATCAATTTTGCAAAAAATATTGGCTCCAAATGCCGCTGTAAAATATTTTCGTTTATTTACGTCAGTTTTCTGCAGACGACTTTTCAACCTTCCTGTCTGGCTCGACCTCTCACCAAACAGAAAATCGATGGAGTGAATGATTTAGTAAAGGAGATTATAGTATACGGCAAAACAGGAGAAAAGGAGAAAGAGAGATCCTGGTTACTGATAAAAACCATTCCGGACGATTCCATGTTTTACTCGAACCCTCTACGACCCTCTACGGGTGCTCACGCCATATCACTAGCTACAGGTTTTGTGCCATTTGAAAATATCCTAAGAACATTTGATATATTGCCGTGATCATAGTGATATTAAAATTTGTCAGACCAAATAGATATTCTGTGAATATATACACATATATATATATATATATATATATATATATATATATATATATATATATATATATATATATATATATATATATATATATATATATACACATAAGAAAATGTTATTGGAATTTATTAGAAAATTGACTTATCTTGATGGTAACTCCCTAGTTAAAACCAAATGTATTGTATTGCTTGTTTATTGACTAAATAGAATACAAAATCACACTTATACACAATATTATATAATTCTGCACTCTACCTTATATAGGTGTTTGCACACACTATCATTGACGGACAATTTAATATTTACCGCCATTGTATCAAAACTTAGCATAACATAAACCATTTGGATAAAAAAGTAAAAAGCAACAACTAAACTAATGTTCTCATCCAGAGATGCCTGAAAGGGATAGGGCCCCATGGGTAGTCCTACAGATCCATATTTCATCATCCATGTCGATACTAATCGAGTCAATTATCTATTTATTTGTTTTGGCTAAACTAGTCCGTTTTCATTTAGTCCACACCAAGTGATGGGCTGCATACTTTAGTTCTAGTTAACTTCATTCTTTTCGGGAACAATTTAGACCAGTTGGCCATCTCTATGTTAACCCTCCCAATGCTGAGGTGCAACGAAGGATTGTTATCATACCTTTCTATACGACAAGAACATCGCAGGCACTGCGTAAGGTTTTATGCAGAGAAGCGCAACCTCGTCTTGTATATATATATATAAATATATATATATATATAAATATATATATATATATATATATATATATATATATATATATATATATATATATATATATATATATATATATATATATAGGAACATCGCAAGGACGACATAAGATCATACTCGAGGCATGACTTCGCCTAGCTAACGACAAGAACTTTGCAAGCACTGAATGGAAATGGAAATTATACGTAAGAGCCGGTCTTCGTCTGCATGGCGAAAGACAAGAACCTCAAAAATAAATGAATAAAACAAAATGAGTCCCGAAATTAAAAGAACCTCGCAAGCACTGCGTTAGGAATTATGCTCGGTACTTTCCTTACCAATCTTCTAAAGACAAAACTATCGCAAGCTCCGCGTAAGGTTTTATGCGTATAAACGATCCAACCTGGGCCTGTTGGCAAATACTAAGAAAGCATATTGGAGCGGTAATGTTCTAATCTGCAAACTGTTGGCTGCGCACACTATCGCAAGCTGTGCGTACGGTTTTATGCATATAATCGATCCAGCCTGGGCTTGTTGGTTATAACGATAAATACTGAGGAAGCACCTTGGAGCGGTAATGTTCTAATCTGCAAACTATCGCAAGCTACGCGCAACGTTTTATGCGTACAAACGATTCAGCCTGGGCTTGTTAGTTATTATGGCAAATACTGAGGAAGCACATTGGAGCGGTAATGTTCTAATCTACAAACAGTTGGCATCGCACACTATCGCAAGCTCCGCGTAACGTTTTATGCGTATACACGATTCAGTCTGGGCCTGTTGGTTATTACGGCAAATACTGAGGAAGCACCTCGGAGCGGTAATGTTCTAATCTGCAAACTATCGCAAGCTCCGCGTAAGGTTTTATGCGTATACACGATTCAGCCTGGGCCTGTTGGTTATTATGGCAAATACTGAGGAAGCACCTCGGAGCGGTAATGTTCTAATCTACAAACTGTTGGCTGCGCACTCGCAAAATGACACCGACAAGATCTATTCGTCTATTAGCCGCCGCAGTAAGTATTCCCCCGGGGGTCTCCCCAGCCCAACCTCATAACAGACTGGGAAATTAAGTCTTAATATCTGGATAGCTCCCAAATTAGTCTATTATGTGATCCAATTAACGCAAATGAAATATTACGCATTTAAAATCAAATTACGCCGCCGGTATTGCCACAACTGTGAGCATTCGACTCCCTGAACTCGTCATCCTAGCAAATATTTACACAAAAACACTCTCTTCACTCGCCAAGTTTGAGGAAAACATTGCGATGCAATTCCGGGAAACTTATAGCGAGTTGAAGCATCCTCTAGAGTTCCGTATTTCATTTTGAGAGGATGATTATATCAAAGTCTTATGAAATCTTAATCGGGCTCTTTAGTCGCGAGGCGAGCGCGAGGTTAAGGAACAAGGCACTAGATTTTCATTTAAAGTCATTAGAGATGAATTCGTTTGCGCATGCGCACTGCCGTCTGCACAGCCACCGGAGATTTGGTTCTAAATGCAGCGCGTCATCTATTCTCCGAATTCCCCTTTACATCATCAGCATCATTTGTCCTATGTTCAGTGTGGATTTTGATCAGGATTCACATCAGCATCGCAATAATACAACATCAATACAAACCACAACAATAACAATAACAGCAACGACAACAACATAATAATAACAAACAATAATAACAACGATACTTCTACTACTACTACTACTACTACTACTACTACTATTACTACTACTATCATTACTACTACTACTACTACTACTACTACTACTACTACTACTACTACTATCATTATTACTACCACTACTACTACTACTACTACTACTACTACTACTACTACTACTACTACTACTACTACTACTACTACTACTACTACTACTATCATTATTACTACTACTACTACTGTACTGTATTGTATATCTATTGGCTATATCATGGGATACAAGAGTATACAAATACAGAAACAAATCAATGCCATACAAAGAAACAACAATGGCATTCACACACATAGGTTACGGACTAAATAGAAATCACATGCAAGAAGTATAAGACTGAGATAGACTTAGTAGGTAGTATGCTATCATCTTAATATACTATTTAAAATTCTTATTAGATGACTGATGATGATTATGATGACGACGACGACTACAACAACACCAAGATAAATGCAACAACAACAATAATAACAACAATAATAATAATGATAATATATATGTTTATGTGTAGTATGCATCTTTATTGACTATATCTTGCAGACATAAAAGGATACAAAAACACATAAACAATGACATACACGAATGACATGGCGAGTGACATACACTTGCTAATAGTAAAGGATTAGTATATAATAGCTGATAATTTACTTTTGTATTTTTATACAGTCAATAAAAGATATATATATATATATATATATATATATATATATATATATATATATATATATATATATATAACTAAAGAAAACACATTACATTAAGAGGATTCGAGTTCATATAATAATGATAATAATAATAATGATAATAATAATAATGATAATAATACTAATAATAACAACAAAAACAATAATAATAATAATAATAATAATAATAATAATAATAATAATAATAATAATAATAAAGAATAAGAACAACAATTCTATCTCTTTTCTCTCTCCCTTCGTGGCGCTCCGCAGGCGGTGGCGAGAATTCAGACGGTCTCTCCCATCTCCAAGTATTGTTCCTCCAAGCACACACATAGCCTAGAGAGGCCCTGTTGATTACACGGAAATTAACTTGCTTGCCCGTACCTCTTGGGGAGAGAAAAGCTGGCGAGTTATGGTTTTCAACATGTTTACTATTGGATGCATAAACAATGGCAGTTAGGCGCCAGCATTGGACGCTTTGGGAGTGTATGCCCAAATAAGGCTGTAGCTTGGCGCTCCTCGGTTGTTTTGTTTTTGTTGCTTGGCGATCTCGTGGGTTCGTTCATATACCCAAATGTTCCTAAACGGCCGCCAACAGATTTTCCCCTTACACTTCAATAGCGATATCTTTTTTACATTTTTAATCGCAGTCAACTGTCTTTATACTCTAGATTCACTTTATGTCTAAGCCATTAATATCTAATTATGTGTATGTATCGTTATTCCGTGTGTTACAGATTCAACATGAATCACCAAAAAGCAGTAAACAGAACAAGAAAGAGTTATTGCAAGTGACAAGTGAATACTTACCGGTATTACAATTTGTTTAACATGGCAAATCGTTATTTCATAATTTTGATGTTCAACATACTTGAGTTATTTTGTTCAACTATTCATTTGTCTTTGTAACATATATATGGATTACCTCACTATCATCCTATTGCTCCACGTT
>OZ012692.1:11729020-11749020 GCA_963942565.1 Maea johnstoni | reverse complement strand
ATATATATATATATACATATATATATATATATATACATATATATATATATATATATATATATATATATATATATATATATATATATATATATATATATATATATATATATATATATATATATATATATATATATATATATATATATATATATATATATATATATATGCACTTGAGCTCTTGTCTTGCAAATCAATTTACTCCATTTGATATTGAAGAAAATAATGCGATGTCATACTGTTACATACTTCAAATCCTCGGCTTCCTTTAGATCAATTAATAGAAGTACGCAGTTATATGAGGTCATTATACTGCAAAGTGATCACTGACAGTAGTCATTATTGTGTAATGTATGTATTTTCTATATGTATATCTTTCACCTTTGACAGGTGGTCAAAAGCTCGGTAGTTCACTAAGAGTTCGATGACGTCTACGCAGTTCATTGGATAGTATGAGTTGCTGTGGTATCCAAAACACACTATAAATATTTGCCAAATCTATTCCTAATGAACCATTGTAAACCTCCCGGAATGGAAGCTCATCGAGGTCAAACGCAATTAGGTAGTCAAATTTCATCAATGTTTTTGTTGAAACATTATGACTGAAAAATTCAAAATGATCTAGATAATGGAGGCATACAAGGGACTGTCCTGATGGTCAAGTACTCTGGATAATCCGTTCAAACGGAATGCTGGCCTAACTCTGGCAGGTCTGGGTTTAACCCTTATGCTGCTGGTGGCTAATTTGACCAGTACAAAATGATTGTAAAAGACCTGAAAAATTACTGAACCCCTGGCATATGGGTACTCATCTGAGAGTACTCAGCGAGAGCTATCCAATGAATACCAACATGACAGGGTTTCGATGGTTTTCAGAAATCTTTGCATCCTCCTGATGTGGACGAAAGTAGCCTCGAGGCATGGGAGAGAGTTGCAAGTGACTTGGGGTTCATCGGTGGCCTTCCCAGAGTACTGCAGTTTCCCCTAACATCAACAACTTGCTAGAACCCTAAGTATACCCTAAGTATACTTCTTGGGAAGATCATAGGTGACGTACGAATTGAATTGATGCGCATGCTATGGCTGATTTTGTGTACCTACGTTTTCCCCAGATATACTGGGCACATATAAGCAAAACTGAAGAATACCTGCAGAAATAGCGCAGTTCTCCATTTGTTGGCTGGCTACCTAGGGCAAACTAGATTTGCTTATACAGATAACTCTGCTTAATCCGTACTTGTGTAACCCGGATTCTCGTCTAAACCGGACGGATTGGAAGGTCCCGGTCCCTTCCTATACATATAATTCCTATACGCATAATCCGGACTTTGCTTAATCCAGACAGAAATTTAGGCTCCATATCAGTCCGGATTAAGCGGAGTTGCCCGTAGTAACCTTTTGGAAGGGAATCAGAATGCTCCTATAGATATCATACAGTGAAACGGTATCCCCGATACTATATGTACATCATCACTATAGATTTTGTTTGATATTTTTTTATGTGTTCTTCCTTTGAGTATTTTAATGTTTTTGTGTTTTTCCTTTCGTTCGTATAAAAGTATGTAACATTTTGTAACATGACGATTACAGCAAATAAATATACATACACACTTGATTCAACCCTAGAACTAAAGATGAAATAAATATCCTTCAAGATACATTTACAGTTGGTAAAATGGGTGAAATGTGGAGAGAAAACATTCCTGTCTTTTACCACTGCTAAACTTCCTGGGTTGTCCAGATACAAGGGAGAATGTTTCCATTTACTGTAAATTCGGAAAAGATTGCGTTAGTTTAATTTTTGCGTTTTTAGCGTTTAGCCTCGGACGCAAAATTAAGACTCGCAATGATTAGTGCTGCCACTTTAATTGTATAGCTGGCATGTCCATGTTGCGGCCAATTCGCAAAGTTAAAAAACGAAAGAATCTATTTTGTGTAAATTAGCAAAATTTAATCTACACAATCTTTTGTGAATCTACAGTATTTCGGGCCAGTGTTTTAGTGGCATGACTAATGGAACAATACAAATCATGTTGTATATGTATCCTATTGGAAATTTTAAAAAGCAATATTATGCAGTAGTAGAAGTGGCGATAAACAAAATTTCGTTACTGCAGATTAATATGAAGTAGTTTAATGAGTATTGCCACCTGAATTTAGATAATAAAATGATTCTAATTAATAATCAACTTGATTATCTGTGAGGTACGCTGATGCAGGTGTGAACGGCAGAATTTATTTTATCTTTTCCGCTGTTTTTCTGGAAAACGACAGAAAAAAATTCCACTGGTTTTTTTTTCGGAAAATCAGCAGTAAAGTGAGGGCAACCTATGAAGGCCATCAACTTTAAAAGGTGTTCAAAGTTCACTGAAACACATACGTGTTAAACTGTAGCGGCGCGAGAGAACGTGTTCGATTCTGCACACGGGTAGAAGAGGTGTTTTCAGCCGGAGTTTGACTTTGTTTGCAAATGGCAACAAGCGCGCGCGGCCATTAGGTGCCAGGGCGGAGGGAAATTTCTCACGTTTTGGCGCTAACACGAACGCCGTAAAACGTGAGGTCAAGACCGCAACACGACATGTCGCAAACACATCGCCCAAGACGGCCTCTTCTTCACACAAACACTAACATTCCGGCCTGATTGGTGCTAATTCTGTTTGAGAAGCAAAAAAGTCAATCTGGACTCGCAAAATTGGGATTGACTTGTGGTAGATTAGACCTAATGGCGGCCCCGCGCGCGTGCTGCCCTGAGTCGGCTGCGAGCAACGTGGGGGAGGATTCATTAAAGAAGGTACTCGACTCACACACCTGACACTTACGGTGTGACATCAAACAAACACATTTCACCTTTCAACCTTCGTCGCCGGACCTATCATACATATGTATGTATGTACGTATGTGTGTGTATATATATATATATATATATATATATATATATATATATATATATATATATATATATATATATATATATATATATATATATATATATATATATATACATGAACGTGCGTGCGTGCCTGTATCATAAATGTTGGCAACCTATTTTGTCGAGTTACTGTGTTGCAAAGAGCGGTATACAGTATGCTGTTATTGTGTTACTGTACGACGAGGATGCCATCACCTCTTGCCAGACAATTGATCGTATTTCCAATGAGGTCTCTTCATAGCATGGCTTTCTTGGGCTCATCTTTCATCTCTCGCAAGCATTGCCCACAGGTATCCCCCTTTCCCAGCGATCAATCTCTGTCGTAACTCTCCGCCTATGGGATTATATATTAACACCCCCCCCTTTTTTCTAGGGGGGGGGGGGGGCGTTTTGGTGCAAAAGACTAATCTAAACACTGGAAATAAATGTTCACAGAAATTATAGTTTTTGTTTATGCCAAAATATTTCTAATTACCAGTTATTATTGTTGTTTGAAATATATGCACACTGGTTCCTACCTTTCTATCTATTTACCTATCTATCTATCTATCTATCTATCTATCTATCTATCTATCTATCTATCTATCTATCTATCTATATATATATATATATATATATATATATATATATATATATATATATATATATATATATATATATATACAGTATCTATTTACCTTTCTATCTATCTATCCATCTATGAATCTATCCATCTATCCATTTATTCATCTTTATACCTATTTACCTTTCTATTCTGTCTATCTATCTATCTATCAACTACGTGTATATCTGTCTATCTATTCTTCTATCCATCTATTCTCTCTCTCTCTCTCTCTCTCTCTCTCTCTCTCTCTCTCTCTCTCTCTCTCTCTCTTCCCCATTTTTGTTTTTCTCATACCTGAGCCAGTGGGCGTCCATCCTCAGACTCTGGCGTCCGCCTATCTATTATGCATTAAATCGAGTCATCTTTATTCCCCACGTTCCATCGAGTCGATGATTCCCTTATTGCAAAGTTTAGTTGGCCCTGGAGGTCAAATGGTCTAACATAAAATCAGCCGCCTCTGAGTTTTATTACTAGCCGGGAAAACATTGAGGTGAGTAACATAATTTCCACAACCAATTTTCCGTGGCTTTTGAATTATGCAATGAGCCTGGGCAATTTTCCGCGCAGACGTGTCAGTTTTGATTTTGTCTACTCCCATCCCGTGGAATTTAATTTTGCGACCCCCATAGCCCATTTACGGCCCATTGCGCATGCGTAATGGCCAATTACTCGGCTAAATTCGAGGAGCAACGTATTTCCTGGCTCCGCGCAGGGTGTGGGACTGCGCACCACGCGTTTGGACAATATAAATATTTCAAAGAAGAAATGTTTACGTGTAATTAAGCAAATTATCCGTGACATATACATTTGAATTCCGAACTGGAAAGCCTCAGATTCCAGTAGACAATTACGACAAAAGCAACCGAGGCTTGCCTTTTGCTGGTGGGCCGCTTACACCATTTAGACTCTGGCACATGCCAGTTAGATACAATTGAATTTCCTTCTATTGAATTCCAGCAGACTGGCCAGTAGACTAGACAGCAGACTCTGATGCCAGTCTTAGAGTGAGTTAAAATATTGTTGAAGAACTAAGAGTTAGAAATGCAAGAATATGACGCACAAAGTGGTACAAAACGATGAATTGAAAATCGATACCTTTAAATAATTCATTCAATTAGTAGAATGAAATGAATCCATTATATATATATATATATATATATATATATATATATATATATATATATATATATATATATATATATATATATATATATATATATATATATATATATAAATATATATATATAAAATTATATACAGTTCATCCTATTCACCCTATTCGCCTTCTAGATGGTAAGACCCCCGCCTTATACAATATAGGGGAAGCCATATGTGAATGACTGCGCTGTTTTGGTGTGGTCAGCTGGGTGGCCATTGTTGACCACATGCCAAGGGGGAAAGGAGTGATTAAGGGTCATTATGGCTGTCACTTCATACACAGTGACCGTCAAGTACTCGACCAAACTATTTGGACATTATTTGGAACAACACCACGTGGTGCATTGTGGGAGTCTATGAAGAGGGTGCTGCCAGCTATAACGAGATCTCGTTTATGATCACGTGATTGTGTCTTGTCATTCTCCTTATCTTTCTTTAACCATTATATTTCTGGTGGGTAATTTAGCCAATACAAAATCAAAATGATGCAAAACCTGAAAATGTCTCAAATCCTGGCCCATAGGTACTCATATGAGAGTACTCAGCGAGTGCTACCAAATGAATACCAACATGACAGGGTTTAGGTGTTTAAATTATCTTTGCGTTCTTGTGCTTTGGACGAAAGTAGCCTCAGCATTGGAAGGGTGAACTCTCCTATATATTATTTGATGCTCTTACACATAAAGAGACTGGGTTGTCTATAGTAAATATGTTACCAATGAATGAATGCGTTCGAATACCGCTCACAAGAATGCAAAATGTCAAGTTTTGTGGAAAAATATCGTTTCTGATTGCATTGAAATGATCTTTTTCTTCTTCGTCTGGATTGCCACCAAACTTCATAGAAGACTCAGGTGGGGATGAGTACTATGATTAATATGATTATGGTACAGCAATAGCACAGTTTGTCCGCCAGTTCTCCATCTTTTTATTGGAGTTAGTCTCTACATTTTGAGGATCATATGATAGTTCCCATTTGATGACGAATCTGTGTCGATATGATCAGAGGTTAATTGGGTGACATCATACCTATCTTAGTAATGCCAGTCCAAAAATGCTGAACAAGGTTCAACGGAAACAAGGAAAAATGTATGTATGTATGTATATGTGTATACATGCTTGCATGCATGTATGTATGTATGTATGTATGTATGTATGTATGTATGTATGTATGTATGTATGTATGTATGTATGTATGTATGTATGTATGTGTGTTTGTGTGAATGCATGCATCCATGCATGAATGCATGCATGCATGCATGTATGTATGTATGTGTGCATATATGTATGCATGCATGCATGTATGTTTGTATGTAAGCATACACGTGTGCGTTGGAAAACGGCTAGCATTCTTAGGTCGCTGCTCAGCTTTCATGGTAGGCACTCCCCCACCCTCCCCCACCTCGCCGCTCACATGTCACTTTGTCCAACTGGAGTGGCTACTTGAGAGGTTTCGAGTGATAGTATTCTTCCCTCAATAGCGTGTGGCATTCCAATGTTGACTTAAGTACTCTAATCCATACCAATGTTTAGGGTAATTCCCCACTTCACCGGGATTTCCGCTCTCTCATTTACAGTCTTTCAAGCCAAGGACCACCGTTTGTGAGTTAAGGAACAGGTCCCCTAGCAATTATTGAAGTTTCTTTTATCAGTTGTTCTACTACTACTTCTGCTACTGCTGCGGCTGCTGTTGCTACTACTACTACTACTACTACTACTACTACTACTACTACTACTACTACTACTACTACTACTACTACTACTACTACTATTAATGATGATGATGATGATGATAATAATAATAATAATGATTAATAATAATAATAATAATAATAATAATAATAATAATAATAATAATAATAATAATAATTATAATAATAATAATAATAATAATGATAATAATAATAATAATAATAATAATAATAATAATAATAATAATAATAATAATAATGATAGAATGACAAAGTCAGTGTTATCCTCACCAATGTCTTCATTTTCGTTATCACAATTTCCATATTCATTAAAATACAGGCTTCGTTATTTCCATAGTAATCATTATGATTATTATTGAAATCAATGAGGTATTATTATAATAACTGTGCAGTAAGGACTGTGTTTTTTTCACAGGGACAATGGGACTCACAGACATCTATGGGGGCAGTTTCGTTGTTAAGGTTTTGCTTGTGGAATTGAGTACCATTTAGCAAGGTCTAGAAAGGTATGATATCGAACATTCCGAAGCTAGGGATACATTCGTACAAAGGACAAGGATGTAACGATTTGAAACCGTCTTAACCCTGTCATGTTGGTGTTCATTGGAGAGCTCTCGCTGAATACTCTCAGATGAGTATCCATGTGCCAGGGTTTCAGTCATTTGTCAGTGTTTTTGCATACTTTTGTATTGGCCAAATAAGCAAACATCAGCATAATGGTTAATTAATGTATGTATGTATGCATGTTTATTGACTTTGCCAATATATACAAGATACGCATAGGTGAAAAACGTTTTATAGTATTTAGGAATGAAACTAGTTGATACCGTACCCCGTGCATATAGCCTGAATAGCATGTCAGTATACATACAAACCATGGCGATACCCACCCCCTCACGCTATGGCGTTACGGGATTTAAGAGTTAAAGCTTAAAGCCAATCTGACATGACCTCTACCTCTGTTAGGTAGCGCGCAGATAGCAGTTTCTAGCGACTGGCTTTAACAGGAACAATTAAACCAGTGCTGACCCGTGCGATACTTTAATCTAAGGCATCAGCGCTGAACTTTCCCTTAACGAGCATGGCTAAGATCCCGGTGGCAGGAGGTGCCTAAATTCATTTACCACTAATGACCATTCTTCTCGACCTTGTGGGTCTTGGGCCGCACAATTTTTGATTGTTTTGACGACGAAGGTTGAGTGGGGAAGATAATTTGGAAGTTTTTGTAAGCAAATTTAGGTAGCGCATCTTTTGGGATATTAATCACCACATTGATCACTCGCTTCACACTTTCCCATGCAGGATTTTTTTCTCTCATTAACCCATTTCCTACAAGGTAGTTGCTATATTTTATTACATGTCTGGGCCACGTGGTTGAATCATAGATCTCTGTAATGCACATGGAAAATATTGGAAATGGTAGCTGAAATGTTAGCTCTCTCTCTCTCTCTCTCTCTCTCTCTCTCTCTCTCTCTCTCTCTCTCTCTCTCTATATATATATATATATATATATACATACATACATACATACATACATACATACATACATACATACATACATACATACATACATACATACATACATACATACATACATACATACATACATACATACATACATACATACATACATACATACATACATACATACATACATACATACATACATACATACATACATACATACATACATACATACATACATACATATATATATATATATATATATATATATATATATATATATATATATATATATATATATATATATATACACACATACGTACATACACACATTTATTACCTACTAGTTCAAATTCAAGACTATTGAACGAAGCCTATTGGCAATACCTATTATCCTTTATATTATTTAAGAAATCATTACTGGACATGGGCGCACAGAAGAAATATTTGATATTCAAACACTCAGCAACAAATGTGCAGTTGAACATTTGTTAACAAATGATCATCCACAAAATATTCAACGATACAATATCTTTGTTTGTATTAATTTACCAACAGACACGAAACCTTAATTAAAACATTCGTTGAAGCGTCACATTCATTCTCTGGAAAGAATTCTTAATAGCGATGTTCTTAAGTGACCCTTTTCAGATATAGATATAAGAAAATACAGCGTGTCTTACTTCATTAAATATAAGATTCACCTCTTCACAATTAATGGAAAAGAAACATGCGATTCGAAAGAAAGCAGTGCTCCTTCATAAACGTAAGGAAACATTAATAGGAATATCAAACTATATTATCTAAATGAATATTGATAATTTTATGAAAGAACTCATGTGAGTACTAGTATATTATCTCAATGAATATTGATAATATCATGAAATACCTCAGCAGAGTGAGAATAACTTTACATGCCAGCACAAAACTTCAACAAAAGACTCACAGTATTGTTTAGACAGCACCTCCCCTGACATGCAAAAGGAGGATATGTGGTATTGTTAATCGAGTACACTGAACTGCTGTGTCCCTTTGCATTTGGCATTGAATGTAATGTACTTTATTGAATGTATCCAGAGAATACAAAATACATGTATTTATGAATATTAATTGGCTTTAATTTGCATTACAAAATTAACATACGGATATCAATAAAGAAACAACATGTGAACTGATGAAAATTATGAGTAATAACAATAGGGTCTAGCCCAGTTACTATAAGATAAACACATATACATTTAAGCCATATATCACTTCGGTTATGCAAAAATGCAAGTTTTTTTATCATATCAAATTTATTTTATTGTTAAACAAGTTCAGTGATACCTCAGAGAAGTGAACACGTTGGAACCAAGGAGAAAGCGTTCACAACCATAGGTGTTCATATCTCAGACGTCTTTCTCCAGGTATAAAAGGTACAGGACTGATCAATTGCCTTCACAATAAAACGTGTTCAATTTTCCGAGATGTTCATAATGAGAGGTCTCACTATAAACTGCAAAGCTGTGTCCCTCAGTATTTAAAATTTTAGATATCGTCACATTTTTGTTTATCATCATTTTTCAAGTTCATTGACTGGAAATACGAGTAAATATGCCTAACTAGTTTATCAGGGATACACTGAGGGATACGGTGTTACGGATACAACTTTTTCGAATTCGTGATATTTTTTAATATTCAAAGAGATGATTTTTATTGCATCTTTAAGTACATATGTGTCATTGTATTTTAATTCAACCACAGGTAATTACATAATCCCCAAAGAATATATAAGGTTAAATACAATAAAAAGACAATGGCCACTTGTGACAGCTAATAGAAGAGATTTTTCTCGAATTCGTGTTAAACCAGTCTTTAATACCGGTAAATATATTCATGTCATTAGTACTTATTCAATGTTATCGTTCTAGTGTGTGTTCAATGTGGAAATAAAGGAAGGCAATTCGAAAATAAAACATGAGCCACATCATCCCACATGTATTGTTAATAACATTGTAACAGGAATTTCTGTCTGTTAGCTAACCTTGTGTTAGATTGTACTTACCGCTTTTATTTTGCATTCTTTTTCTCTTTTTATTTTGTTCAATTTTCTTTTGTGCCTTGTTTTTTGACTGTATCAGTATCTTTCTAATCATGTTGATTTGCCCAATAAACATACAATACAATACAATATAATCAAATTAAACAATGTTGGTTTTTTATTCATTTGATTTAGTGAATGCAGTGTATAGAAAAAAATCTTCAAACAGAGCAAATACAATGTCAACGTGTCTTTTGTTTACCGGGTTATGTTTCTTGACTGTATCAGTATCTTTCTAATCATGTTGATTTGCCCAATAAACATACAATACAATACAATATAGCCAAATTAAACAATGTTGCTTTTTTATTCATTTGATTTAGTGAATGCAGTGTAAAGAAAAAAATCTTCAAACAGAGAAAATACAATGTCAACGTGTCTTTTGTTTACCGGGTTATACGAGTTTCAATGAAAACATTACAGCTCTAAATTGCGCATCAATCAAAGAGGAGGCAATACGGTTAATGGCATTAACACAATGGACGGGCTAGGCGTGATTAAGTTAAGCCTGTACGAGGGAGCAAGCCCCAGCGAGTGTGCTTCATATTGTCTTCAAGAGCAAGCCCACAATGCAGTGATGAAATTATTACTCTTCCCCGCTAATTACCTAGGACACATTCAGCCTCTCCACAAGCCTATTACCCGCCTGATTTAATAGTTAGCCCGGGATAATGGAATTAATGAAAATCGTCCATATTGGAGGTGAGGAGAACAAGATGCATTGTGGGTAAAAAAAAGATGAGTGAGTGGATTTTTGTAGGGGATTAGTTCCCATTGTGTTGGACACTCGTCCATAGCGAATTGCAAATAGTTGCAAATCCTTTATGCACAAATCAAACTGCCGACGAAAACGTGCGCGATTGTCGTTGTTGCGATGATGACGTCATGTACAACGCCACCTGGTGATACGAAGTGCATTATGGCGACATCTCCACATTTAATTTCATTATTGCAGAAATCAGACGTAATGCACCCCTCCCTTTTCACTTAATCATTTTGCCGCAACATGGATAGCCATAATTGTTGCAAAAATACGAGTCAAATATTATTTTGATAGTTTTCCAGCTTTTCATACGATCCATTTTGTCGGCTAATTCGATTAGATGTTTTCTCAAGAAGTGATCAAGTAAATGCCACTCGCAATCTTGGGCTTTTAACCAGTCTATCGCTTTGCCTGCCTCTCCAGACCTGCGATGGCGCGCCGAATTAGGAGCACTACACTAAAATGCTTTTACAGTTTCTTAAAACATTTCACAAGTGATTTGGAGCTAATGGTTTGCGGAATGAAATTAAGCAGGCAATAGTGTGTAGTGGCATTCACCCATTTACCAACCGCAGACTTCCTACTTCCTCCTTAATTAGAGAAATCAACTCTTGTCATGGCTATTTCTTCTGTATGAAAAGTGCTATTAAACCATGATGTGGAGAAGTAGTAGTAGTAGTAGTAGTAGTAGTAGTAGTAGTAGTAGTAGTAGTAGTAGTGGTGGTGGTGGTGGTGGTGGTCGTCGTCGTCGTCGTCGTCGTAGTAGTAGTAGTAGTGGTAGTAGTAGTAGTAGTAGTAGTAGTAGTAGTAGCATAGTAGTAGTAGTAGTAGTAGTAGTAGTAGTAGTAGTAGTAGTAGTAGTAGTAGTAATATAAGTAGTAGTGGTAGCAGTAGTAGTCGTCGTCGTCGTCGTCGTCGTCGTCGTAGTAGTAGTAGTAGTAGTAGTAGTAGTAGTAGTAGTAGTAGTAGTAGTAGTAGTAATAGAAGTAGTAGTGGTAGTGGTAGCAGTAGTAGTCGTCGTCAAAAAGGTATCTTATAGGCGTTTCCGCTAGGTGGAGCTCCTAGTCAGCTTACACAACTATTAACTCTTTCAATGCTGAGGCTACTTTCATCAAAGGCACGCAGAAATCTTCGAAACCCTTTTACACACTACCGTGTTGGTATGCATTAGAAAGCTCCTGCAGGTATTACATTTCGCAAATTTTTGTTATTACATTATGCGTAGATATTACATTTCGCACGATTTTTTATTACGTTTCGCGCAGGTTTTACATTTCGCAACGATATATTATTACGTTATGCGTAGGTATTACATTTCGCACGTTCATTACATTATACGTTTTAACATACGTACCAAAATAACAGTCTACACATGTAGACTGTTGATTGTTGGCTGTCTCGTCGATATTATGAATAACATTACCTCGTATGTAAATCCTTTAATCAAATACTTTCATTTCTTAGTCCCCATCTTTTACGAAGGAGGTCACTTTGAATGGAAAAGATCTCACTGTGACCACCTTGTGAGCAATTTCAGAATTAAATTGGAGTAGACTCAATTTTGAGTTGGTGTACTTTTCGGGTTAGATATGAAAAGTAAGTAAAGACGCAATAAAAGTAAAGAAGTAAAATTAAATGCTCAACCTAGGGCTAGACTAATGCTGAACATGTAGAGTAAATTTTGCCTGAAACAAATAGCAGCCACTTTAACCCTTATGCTGCTGGTGGCTAATTTGGCCAATACAAAATGATGCAAAAAAACTGAAAAATGACTGAAACCCTGGCACATGGGTACTCATCTGAGAGTACTCAGCGAGAGCTTTCCGATGAGTACCAACACGACAGGGTCTAGACAGTTTTCAAAGATCTTTGCATTCTTTTGCTTTGGACGAAAGTAGCCTGAGCAGTGGAAGGGTTGAGCCTAAAGATCGATGTGGCCCACGGTATGGCATGTACACATCAGTGCCTAAGTGCTGAAAATTAGATAAAATCCAAAGGCCACGAATCCGGTTATATTCACAGTAAATAGATACCTGTCCGTTATATCTAACTCTATCACATCACCTTGCCGAATGAATGATAATTTTTCGATTTGGTTTCGAGTGGATTCAATTCCTGGTGTGTTCACCCTGGGATTAAGGGCGAATATGTAATTCCATTAGATTCAGATTTAGGCGATAAAATCTAACCATGCGCAACGAACATAAGACACTATCGAATAAGAACTTGACTGCATTGACTTTGTTAGGCATATTTTCCAATACCAAACCCTAATTATGGGATATTAGATCATCAAAGTTGTGTTTTCTTTTTGTCTTGATTTGACCCTAGGTCAATGTTGTGCTCTTTCTTGTTTTCGTGGTAGATTCAATATAAGATTGCAAGACTCTGTATGAATATTCAACACGTGCTCAAGAGTTCTGAATGAATGTTCGTGACATTAAGGTGGATACATTCCAGGTTGACATGAGATTAAGGTGGATACATACCATGTCGACGTGAGATTAAGGTGGATATATTCCACGTTGAAGTGAGATTAAGGTGGATACATACCACATCGACGTAAGATTAAGGTGGATACATTTAACATATACCTGATAATAAGGTGGATACATACGACGTCGACGCGAGATTAAGGTGGATACATTCCACGTCGACGCGAGATTAAGGTGGATACATTCCATGTCGACGTGAGATTAAGGTGGATACATACCACGTTGATGTGAGATTAAGGTGGAAAAATTCCACGTTGATGTGAGATTAAGGTGGATACATTCCTCGTCCATGTAATATTAAGGTGGATACATTCCACGTTGATGTGAGATTAAGGTGGATACATTCCACGTAGACGTGAGATTAAGGTGGATACATTCCATGTTTACGTGGGATTAAGGTGGATACATTTCATGTCGACGTGATATTATGGTGGATACATTCCGTGTCGACGTGAGATTAAGGTGGATAAATTCCACGTTGATGTAAGATTAAGGTGGATACATTCCTCGTCCATGTAAGATTAAGGTGGATACATTCCACGTTGATGTGAGATAAGGGTGGATACATTCCACGTAGACGTGAGATTAAGGTGGATGCATTCCATTACAACGTGAGATTAAGGTGGATACATTCCATGTTGACGTGAGATTAAGGTGGATACATTTCATGTCGACGTGATATCAGGGTGGATACATTCTGTGTCGACGTGAGATTAAGGTGGATAAATTCCACGTTGATGTGAGATTAAGGTGGATACATTCCTCGTCCATGTAAGATTAAGGTGGATACATTCCACGTCTACGTGATATTAAGGTGGATACATTCCACGTCGACGTGAGATTAAGTTGGATACATTCCACGTTGACGTGAGATTAAGGTGGATACATTCCACGTCGACGTGAGATTAAGGTGGATACATTCCATGTCGATGTGAGATTAAGGTGGATACATTTCATGTCGACGTGATATTAGGGTGGATACATTCCATGACAATGTGATATTTAGGTGGATACATTCCACACAGAGGTGACACTAAGGTGGATACATTCCATGTTGATATTCAGGTTGTTACATGATAAAGGCATGCCGTTTTGATGGATGCATTCAGATTTGATTAAGGTGGATTAATTTCTGAGTATTCAAAAGGACATATGTTGGATACATGTTGAATATCATACGACTAAGATGGATATTTGCTGAGTAGGCTTAAGATAAAGGTGGATACCTAAGTATGCAAAAACAAAAATAGAAAGGAATAAAATGTATCTCCAATCCCCCAGAGCATTGAGATCACATTCGATACAGGTTTTATAATACAGGGAAAAGCCTTTAAGCCTGGTATCGTCACACCTTAGCTGACTAGCATGACACACTAGTCTAGCCATATTTTCACACATCATAATGGGTTTTTGCTATAAGCCAGGTATTCTCAACTATGGAATAATCTTATACAAAATGTCATTTTTACCCTCTTTGATGAAACTGCCAGCATAGTTTGTCTCCAATGGCGCGCGTGTTATTGAAATTATATGACAAACATCCCTAACCAGCTACCGGAAGTATTTGTCGGAAGACATTATCAAGGGAAACCAAATCAAGTGCATTTCAATTGCATAAGTATTAAAACATGCACTCAACAACCTCGAAAGAACATGAACGGACGAAGATGTTTAAATGACTGACACACAACATTTAAAAACGACCGGTAGGAAAGAACTTTTAAATGAAATACTAAGGACACAACATCTATGTCATAATTTTAGTGGATTGGTTATGAAAAGGGCAGACCTTTTAAATATAGTATGTGAAATTCGAATATGCGGAAATCCGTTTGCTTCCACTCGCCCTGGTCTTCTTTAGTCTCAGACTTTTATCCATTCGTGTATACATTCATTAGGGAAGGAAGAGGATTGAAACCCATGACTTGATACTAGTTTGGATCCTTTGCAAAAGCCAAATGCCACCCACTGCTTGAGTGAAGTGGGGCTACAATTGTTTTAATGGCTTGTTTTTTTAAGAGTTTATGTTCGCGCTTGTATCTTCAGAACTCTCGGTGGCCAAGTTAATTTTCCTGACATCACAAATGAAGACTCCATTATGTGCTAACGTGCACTCTCAGTTTTAAAAGCATGGAACTTCAGTGGGTAACAAAATGTCTCAGCTCTAATAACCGCCTCTTTTGCTCAGCTCTTTGAAGGTGTGCCACGTTTCGTGACTTTGGAAAAGCCTTCGATAGCGCATGGAGTTTTGGAAATAATAAAGCAGCGATATACATGTTCCTTTATGACAATTATAGCATGTGGCCTGGAAACTTGGATATGTTGTCAAATAGCATAACCACCTTGGGCTTTTTGTGTAATAGGCACTCTACGGATGCACCACTTCGACTTTCCACACGGGCGATAATTGGGCATTTTCTCGTGCGCAGTGAAAGCCAAAAGTCATCAAACATCAAGGCAACTTAAGACAGTTATGGGCGAGCTAGAAGGCGCCCTCTAATTATTGTCACAGATAACCTTTGATTTTACAGGAAATGTCCCATAAACAAAGGCGCGTGGCAGGAATGAACTAATTCAAATAGAACAAAACACGTTTACAAATGTGATCAAATATGGCCAAAACAGAACATGTATCACAACGCTCATGTCATGCGTCAAAGCCAATGTACAGAGAGAGAGACAGAAAAAAGAGAGAGAGAGAGAGAGAGAGAGAGAGAGAGAGAGAGAGAGAGAGAGAGAGAGAGATCCAAGTAGTAAGGTGCAACTATTAGTTTCCAGTCAGAGAGAGTTTCAGGGAATAAGCCATGATGTGTGTGTGTGTGTGTGTGTGAGAGAGAGAGAGAGAGAGAGAGAGAGAGAGAGAGAGAGAGAGAGAGAGAGAGAGAGAGAGAGAGAGAGATCCAAGTAGTAAGATGCAACTATTAGTTTCCAGACAGAGAGTTCCATAGAATATAAGCCATGATGTGTGAGAAAAACAAATATGGGGAAGAGAGAGAGAGAGAGAGAGAGAGAGAGAGAGAGAGAGAGAGAGTTTTGATAGATATGGTAGAGAAAAGTGATTCGTTTGATGGACAGGGACTGCATCTAAGCACAAAGGTCAAGGTAACCATGGGTGAGACAGGAGGCATACTGCATCAGTCAGGCTATCTTCATACATACATACATTCATCTATTAGGGGATATTATCGTATGTGACTGAAACCAGATATGTTTGAAAACTTGATTTGAGGAAACACTTAAAATAAAATAGCTCAGAATTCTTGTGCTGAGTAAAGAAGTGTGGACAAATATACCTAATAAATATGGTATAGATCAAATCAGTAAATTTGGACCAGAATACCCTAACCAGATTCTTCATAAAATAAGAATCCGTTCTGGTCTTCAGTAGTCAGAGCAATCGCTCTCTTCCAAACAATTTATTCAGAGGAGCACTCAGTTATATACCTGCACGATGAGCCAATTTGGTTCAACCCAACTTTGAATATTCCTTATACAAGGAAATAGATATGAAAGGGTTAAGGTATGTGGGTGATCTACTGGATGAGATGGGGACAATGAAAACTACAGAACAAATTAAAAAGGATTTTGGTATTGCAATGAACTTTATAGACTATACAAGGGTTACAAGAGCAATTCCACTGGAATATTGTATAATGAAAGAGGTTACAGATCGAGACGCCCCCTGGTGCCAGCATTTCCTATTAAGCATCTTAAATGATAATAAGTCCAATCAAATTATCAAAAAAAACTATGTTAAGTAACAACAAAACGATTCCGACTGCAATTGATAGATGGAATGAAATATTGTTGATACCAGAAGAAGTCTCATTCTGAAAAAGGTTCTTTTTTCTACCAAGCAAATGTATCCAAAGTAAATGGATGCAAATGTTTTAGTACAACATCCTGCATAGGATCCTACCAACCAATAAATAGTTGTTGCAATACAAAATCAAACCATCAAGTAGTTGCGACTATTGTGGACAAGCTGAGGAGTCTCTCAACCACCTATTCTGTGATTCTGTGAGTGTGATATAACAACTGAAATTTGGCAGGATGTTGTTGATTGGCTGGGAAAACAAGTTATCAAAACTGAATATTTAACTGACTCCCAGATTTTATTGGGGGAACCTAATTTTGACCCAGCGTTTTTTCGGAACTAGGGGTTGGATGCCATGTGTCGGCAGTAGAATGGGTGTAGTAAGGGGGGGGGGGGGGGGGGGAGGTTGACTGTAACGTGTTCGTGTTCGGCGTTCATTTACACTACAGGTCTGTAGTGTAAATGAACGCCCGCTAAGCGTCGCCACCGTCGCGTATTATAATATTATAATTACTTGTGACGTCATCAAAACTGTAAAATCGCTAATTTCACTGATTTAAAAAAGGTTATTTAATTTCCTAAAAGTGTATTCTTAGTACAATTGGTCCATTGAATGTATCCATGCTGTTTGACTAAGACAGATTGGACGCTATCATACATAACTGGAAGAACCAAGTTTTCGGTAATAAAACAATCCATGGCGTTCCGCGAAGTGCATTCGACGTGTTTGAAAGCCGCCTATCGGCGGGTTCCGGAACCTCTAGTCCAGTCATTAATAGAACCCTGGTAACCACAAAAATGATTATTTTTAAGGACAAAGGTGAAAAAGACCCCCCAGACTTGCACAGGTTATAGCTTCCCTAAAACTGCAATTTAAAACTGAGAAATCAATAGATAGCAACAACAACAAAGAAAGATTTTTTAATGGTTTTCTGGTCCCCCACTATGGGCCAAGGTCAGTGGAGAGTAGAGATACATTGATAACTTATGTGCAAAAAAATGATTTTTATTAACACAGGTCTGTTACACAAAAATATATATTTTACTAATGAGCATATAAGTCTAACAAACAGCTATCACCAAGTTGTATGTCCAAGTAAGTTAGGTCTTACAACTTCAAAAGTAACCTTGGTTTCAACTTTACCCTGATGTATGTGTAGAGGGCCCCTCAGGATAGAATATACATCTACAGACAGACATATCTCATCTGGGGGACCTAACACATATCGTACTAAATGTGACGTCCATATTTTTTATTGTTTTTTCTATGTTTGTATATGCATGAATAAAAAATCAAATGCACAACAGTGATTGATTGCATTAAAATGTAAAAAAAGATATATATTATATATATATATATATATATATATGTATATATATATATATATATATTATATATATATATATATATATATATATATATATATATATATATATATATATATATATATATTATAAATGTGTGTGTGTGTGTGTGTGGGGACACTTTTCGCTTTCATTTCTATTTGAGGAGGAGTGGGAGGGTACCTCCTCTCTACCCTTATGTACCAGAATTATCACAACTTCTAGCGCATGACTCATTTGTATAATTGCGTTGTATTGGTCTGTAAAATTCCCGATGATGTGCGATAGTTCGCGAGTAGGGGCTGCGGTAGGTGTTCCCCTACCCTTATGTAACAGAATTGTTAGGACTCTTCTGGCGCACGTTCTCGATGCTAGCGTGATTGCGCTTGCCCCTGCCCGAGTCTTCAATCTCTTTGCTGTGCAATCATTTGCCAATTATTTGCGTAAATGACAGGCAGTGATTTGATTCCTCGTTTTGCCTATCGCTTTTCAATGCGCCGGGATAATCATATAAATTCCCCCCCTCGTGGAATTCTCAACCTTGCAATTTTGGCTTGTTCCCGTAAACATTTATATCGCCATTCATTTATCCCAATTCGACGATCATTACGGCAAATTAAGTGTATTATCCTTCACTTGTGTCTCGCTAACGAAGAGGGAAGGAATGGGAAGATTTTCAATGAATACAGACGTGATCAATTCAGAGGAAAGTGGTCCTTTTCTCCGCCCTTTTGTTCCCGACTCTCCGGCGTCGGAGTAGAGAAAATCCACTTCCGCCGCACGAGACTTGGAGACGGGAGTAGCACGTGCGCGCGAGCTTGCCGCCAAAATATCCCTCTTCGCGCCGAAATCGACACAACATGGCGGCCGGTCAACGTGGATACCGAAAAATGAAAATATTGAAAATCGTTCAAAATTACTCATTTAATCAGAAGAGGAACAATTTTTGGACTATGTAGCGGCTAAATTAGACGTATTTCCGCGCTTTCATAGCTCGTGGTTTGGACAATTTGTAACACTTAATACATCATAATGCTGGCTCTCTCATTATCGTGCTCAATTGATGGCCCTTAAGTACGGACATTCCCACTTTTTGGCGCTCATTTTGCCATAATTTGCCACCCTGCCTGTGACAAAAAAGGCATGCAAGAGGACACACTTGTCCATTCACGCGGGACTTTAAAAAGGCATGGCACCAAGAAACAGCTCTTTATGTAGAAGTGGTTCTCTTAATTTTCCTCTCCTCATGACCTCCGTGTTGTCATAATAACCGTTTAATCACGCTCGCACTACAGTTACTTTCACTTACAGGCGAAAACATTTCAGTTAAAGCGAAATTTTATGGTTTTCTTTCATTTTATGTGAGCACAATAGGAGAACTACTGTCTTCATCTTCATAAATATTCATGGTATGCCACTCATTTTACTTATACACGGACCATAAAGACATGATATGATTGGCCTTCTCAAGAAATACTTTTTTTTCACCATTCTTTATCGTTATTTAGGATAAGTTAGCAGTTTGTTTATTTTGTGTATTGTGTACATCTCAGAATATCTTTTGTACTGTGTAGTTTCGGTAGATTGTAATAAACTGCTCCATACTCGTAATTTATGACCTAACTTGTTAGTTGTGT
>OZ012692.1:11714020-11726520 GCA_963942565.1 Maea johnstoni | reverse complement strand
GGTAATATCTAGATGACGGATGCCCGGCCTAAATGAAACATTACCCCACACAGGGGAATAACTATTAAAAAAGCAACCCTGTCTGTGAACCTGTTATGATGAGAGAGGGGAAGATATTCCATAGGAGATCCTACTTTATAACTTTTATATGAGGTTCGTCAAATTTGGCTATACTTTTTGCATGATGTGCATGAGTGAATTAATTGAAAGTTACTTGAGATTTTTAGCTTTGGATATCTATTCAGCTCTCTCTCTCTCTCTCTCTCTCTCTCTCTCTCTCTCTCTCTCTCTCTCTCTCTCTCTCTCTCTCTCTATATATATATATATATATATATATATATATATATATATATATATATATATATATATATATATATATATATATATATATATATATATATATATATATAAACACGTATGTGAGGTTATTTGAGTTTTTTTTCGTAAAATTACGTGCATACATGCATATGTGTAATCCAATATTAGCAATCTTTGCCCTAATACACCTTTGTAATTCCAAAAATTCAAACAAACATGCAATCAAATCATCCAGAAAATTCATTCGTTATGCCATGCATTGGCACAGCACAACCCTTCCCAACAACAACAACAACAACAACAACACCAACAACAACAGGAATATACATTAATACACAAACTCGTAAGAAAATGCTTAGTTAAATACCATGTATATCAACAGCTCAAGGCTGATGAATGCACAAGACATCTCAACATGGATGGATCGATGGAATATAGTGTATAACTCTTTGAGACACTTTGGAAATGGAGATTGAAATATTTTCTTTTATACTTGCAGTCACAATTTATTAGATTGTATATTGTCTGGTTTATTGCAGTTATCATGATGTATGCCTAGATAAATATATGCTTACATGTGGTTCAAAAACGATAAGATGATGAATATGTATTTATAGATACAATAAAATCATATCTTTGAGGATTCAAAGAAGTATAATCAAACAACGACATCAACAACAAACTCAACAGGAACAATATATAAAAAACAAAAACAACAATACCAGCAAGAAACAACAAAAATAACAAAAACAACAACAACAACAACAACCGTAAAATATATTATCCGTAGCAGGATGCCACATATTTTGCAGTAAGAAGGCATCTGAACTGCTACAGTATTTAATTGTGAGGAGGAAATGATTTATTGAGCAGCAATTAGTATTTTCTGGGAGATTATGCGTGCGAAGTGGGCAAAGATAGCGTGACTGATTTGCCTTACATAGCTTCTGATCAACATCATGCGGAGATTTTCGTGCTGTGTACAAATATTTAGCAACTCTAACGCAATGCAATGGCGGGCCGCTGGGGGAAACACCTAATGCTCCAGCCTAGAGCTGACTGCTGCAGCAACAACAACAACAACAACAACAAAATATGGATGTATGTTTATTAACTGTAATATTTTAATTATGAAATCATACACAAGCGAAAATGAAACAGGTCAACAATATAGGATTACTGAAACTGAACAATGGTAAAAGGTAAACTTAAACATGTTTAAGAGATTGCTCTACAAAAACAACAACAACAACAACAACAAGAAAAACAGGTCACTGCTACTCAAGTATCGTTTCGACATTATTTAACTTTGTGTCAAATCAAAGCAGTGTTGAATACATGTATTAGCACCACTGACGAATAGATAGTAGTAGTAGTAGTAGTAGTAGTAGTAGTAGTAGTAGTAGTAGTAGTAGTAGTAGTAGTAGTAGTAGTAGTAGTAGTAGCAGCAGCAGCAGCAGCAGCAGTAGCAGTAGCAGTAGTAGTAGTAGTAGTAGTAGTAGCAGCAGCAGCAGCAGCTGCAGTAGTAGTAGTAATAGTAGTAGTAGCTAGTAGTAGTAGTAGTAGTAGTAGTAGTAGTAGTAGTAGAAGTAGTAGTAGTAGTAGTAGTAGTAGTAGTAGTAGTAGTAGTAGTAGTAGTAGTAGTAGTAGTAGTAGTAGTAACATGGGGCACAAAGAAGACAAAGCAGCAGCTATGGATGAAGAAGATGAAGAAGAAAAAGAAGAGCGGAAGAAAAGCGGTAGAAAACGGCGTTGGAGACGAAAAACTAAGGACAGAAAATGGACTTAGTTGCTTAAAATAGTATATATGACACTTAACCATTTCACTGCTGGTGGCTAATATGGTCAACATGAACTAATGACAAACAGCTGCGAAATGACTGGAACCCTAGCACATGACTAAATTAAGCGTTCTTGTGCATTGGACGAAAGTGACCTCAGCATCTGAAGGGTTAATGATATTCGAGATCAATATGTTCACCTTGCACAGAGAATGATTGTATCTGTACTAATATTCTTTTGTTGTTTGTATGTTTATGATTGTGTAAGAGAAAATTATACTAAATAACTATACGGGTTTGAACAACCAGAGATATAGGTAGAGGATTTCCATGCACGGACAATAGTGTATAGGGAGATAATCATGCACATACATGGCAAGTAGATGCACATTTATACACATTTAATCTGGTTCGACTGAGAATGCTCTGTTTTATGCTAATGCATGGCTTTTATATTTGCTAGCCTTAGCATGCTCTCTATGTAGGTGTGTCATTCCCTTATTTTTTCTCTGTATTAGTTATTGCTGTTGTTTGTGCTTATTTTGTATTCTCTATTTAGTTATGATACCACTCTCTCTTTTTATGTTTATTACTTATATGTTTTTGTAATTTCATATCTGCATAGGGTCAATAAATATTACAATTACAATCAGGAAATTGTTCACGAAATTGTAAGACTTACTCTTGTAATGTAAAATCTGCTATAGTACGCATTTTCCATATCCATTAGTTACAGTTGATTGAAAAGGGAATGAATTTTTATACAAGTGATAACAATAACAAAATCCGCGATAAAAGTATTATTGCAATGCATACAATATCTACTCTCTTGCAAATTGTTTCTATAATTTTGTAGTCTTTGGAAGGGATAAAGTGGTCAGATCTTGTGGCGCTCCATGTTTAAATCGGTCTTTAACCCATTCACACTCAAGAGCTCCTCTGGAAAGTATCGTCTGCTACTCTCATACTTTTGAACATAACTTGGGAATAAAGTAGAAGTACACACATTATTTGAAGGAGAGTTATTGTTTGGCTCCCGATAAACATTTCTCCTTCAAAAGTTTTTCATAAAATGCCTTTGTAAGTGAAATGTTTCCCAAATCGTGAGCCTCCTTTGGCCGCACTGAGTGTAAATGGGTTAAGTTTTCTTCTTTTTTGTTGTTGCTTTGCCTCACAAGTAGACGGGGCCGTCTAGTCCATGTTTCTCTCAGCTCAGCTCTGGCGCCGATGTCAGGTTTGGCTTTAATGGTTAAAATAGGCGAGTCCCGCCCTCTCCCCGTGATAAATACTTGTCTGTGTTTCCCTCCCTCTCCGCACGCTGCTTGAGAGATGACAGGTGTGAAAATCACCTCTCCGGACAAAGGTCACCATCTCCAATCAAAATGACCCCTGTCTGCGGCCAGGTCGCCAAACCGGAAGTGACCAACAATATGGCCGCCATTGTTATCAGCAAATCTGGTGGTGTTCGCTACAATGTCTTTTCATTACACATACTCCCGGGCCACAATTCTTTTTGATTATTCCAGTGGATGGATTTATCAAAAAACGTCGATTCCTACCATTGGGTTTTAAAGAGAAATTTGATTGCTTTGGTTAAGTGACAGGTAGGATGGCACCTCGTACGTAGTAATCTTCACCGCGGTAGCCAGTGGTCATCTCTGCCGCTGACCGCTGTCACTCGCATTAACAGCCACCATATTGCCAACTTATCTTTCAAAACTAATGGAGCCCCTACTACACTAAAATCCGTTGATGTATCATTTACCAACCCGTTGTCCGTTAATAGATATTCGTAACAATAGCCATTGTCAAATCGATTTGGACAATATGCGGTCATCATTTGTATTTGATCATTGATCTATAGCTCGTTTTTAGGTTCCTCAAACATCCAAGTGGAATGAAAGTTTTAGGACTCCCTACACTTTGCATTATAGTTTTAAAGATAACTTTGTCATTTATTTATGCATGCATGTATGTATGTATGTATGTATCTATCTATTTACAGCATGCATGTATGTTTGCATACATTCATGTATGCTTGCATGCATGTATGTACGTACTTACGTTTGTATGTGTGCATGTATGTATGTATGTATGTATGTATATATGTATCTAAGTATGAAAGTGTGTATATATGTACCACGTGAACGTATGCATGCATGCATGAATTTAGCCACTAACTGTAGACTTTCAGTGATACCTAAGATCTTGATAGCCAAAGGCATTGTGATCGAAAAGATATTTGTTTATAAATTGGCAGGGTTAACATGCAAGCACTCAGGGGCAATATGTGTACAATATTCAAATAATAAACTGCTATATCATGTAATTTGTAAACCAAACTTTATTAAGTATGGGGGTGGGAAGAGGGGGGGTGGGGCTATGTCTGATACGAATTTCAACATACATGGTATATGTACACCTATGATGGCCCACTTAGGTACTGTAAATTCGGAAAATGATTGCGGTAGTTTAATTTTTGCGTTTTTTAGCGTTTAGCCTCGAACGCAAAATTAAAATACGCAATGATTAGTGCTGCCACTTTTAAGTGTATAGCTGGCACTACATGTTGAGGCCAATTATTAAAGTTAAAAACTGCAAAAATCGATTTTCTGTAAATTCGCAAAATTTAACTAATGCAAGTATTCTAACCCATTTTGCATACATATGATCTGGCACATTTGTAAATATCTAGATGTTAAACAGGTTTTAGAGGAAATATGTTCCTATCAAGTTCAACAATAATCGTTCGAATATTTCTTCAAATATAACTATATTTGATGAGCTAAGTTTAGCATCAGTTGACCATGTTACCCAGTTACAAGTGGGCCAAGATCCAATGAATATTGGCTGAAAAAAACTCACAGTTACAGAATTGTCGTAACGTGTTACATATGCCCTGAAGGATATAAACCACATCATTATGCAGTGCAGCTTTTTAACATTTGAGGAATGAGACGTTTCTAGGTATTGAATACGTACATGGATGAGCAGAGGTGTAAATGTGTTCACATTATGTATATTTCACTCTCAAAACCTTAAGGTAACAGTAATTGAAATCATGATTATCGTCACTTTTACGTCCACATTGAGCTATATCATAACTAGCCAGTTTTGGACGATGGAAGAAACCAGAGCGGCCGGGAAAGCCAGAGCAGTCGAGATTTTATTTTGATAACCTGTATTTATTTTAATCTTTGCAAACCTGCATATTTTTTTAATTCACATAACATGTAAAATTAGACTATAATTTGTACATTAGGAGGAAGCTCTGTCAAGATCGTCATGAATACAAATACTCCCATTTTGTACGAAAACTATGCAGTTTTTCATCTACTTCAGCAAAACATTCTTCTAACCTCATTTGATAACATATTGACATTTACTACCTACTACTACTACTACTACTACTACTTTGGTATTGGGTAACATTACTGTAGAAATCTCATTGAAATTAACTAACAAAATACCTTCTATGATAATTTCTCTTTTTAAAAGCTTTGTAAGAAGCATTTCGTGTTGATCATTTGTGTGATTTATTGAACCCTGCGTTTAGCCTTGTGACTAGATGTTAATGGAAATGGAAAGGTCACAGAACACAGTTAAAACACACTTATTTTGCTTTTGTGAACCCGACAGTCTGAATTAACCTCCGTGTACTGACGTACCCCTGCAGCCGTTCCTTTACACCTCAAGGCAAAAGCCGACATCGCGCGCCAGCGTCTATCATAGGACACAACAATATGCTATGGCTTACAAATCGTGAAATTAACATGTAATTCCCACCTTCCCGCCATACCTCAGCATGGGCCGCTAGTTATGCGTGGCACGCGAAACGAAATATGTCGATTTCTCACGCGCTGCCAGAAGAGCACGCGCGTGCTCGGCTCCTCGCGCGTGCTAAGCTATATTTAGCATATTGGGTGTCAATCTAGCGATTATTGACTCCTTCTAACCTACAATTATTGCCATGTCTCTTTTAATGATGAAATGTGCAATTAAATGGGAGTTTTATGTCTCGCATCCTGGGTACGAAGGGCTTGCGAGAATATTGGGTCAACTCGTAGAACCTTGCATATAAATCTTCTTTTAAAAGGTTTAAAACTGGAATCCGTATAAACTTCAAATCTTCTAAAACAGCTTTTGGGCAGCTGTTTAGAATATTTTCTTGTCAATTCATAGGACACTTGTATATAAATCTTCTTTTAAGGTTTAAAGCTGTAAGCTGTAACTAATTTTCACCATGAAAATTGAACTGAAACATGGCGAGCAGGTATGTCTATGTATGTATGTATGTATTTATGTATGTATGTATGTATGTACGTGTGCGTATGTATGAATGAATGTGCGTATGTTTATATGTAAGCATGCATGCATGCATATAAGTGTGTATGTATGTGTGTGTATGTATGTATTGATCGTATGTATGTATGTATATTTGTCAGTATGTACGTACGTATGTATGTATGTATATTTGTAAGTGTGTATGTCAGTTATGTGCACCATGCTGGTTTCAAAATCTTCACTAGATAGCAGTACATTTCATGGATTTATAGCTCTACTGCACTCAATACCATATAAATGGGCAGATTTCAAAAAGATATGCCTACAAAGCAAACGTACAGAAGCAGATTGGGCCTCCCAGATATTGATCAATTGGACCGAATGATTCATCGACTGCCTTTCGTAAACTGGTGTTGATTAAATGTATAGGATGAATTAGTGTTTGCTCGAATACGACCCTCGAACTTCTGACAGTTTATATAAATCGCCTGCACTATTGAACATCGATACCCCCTCTCACTCATTGTTTGACTCCATTTGCAGATCAGTTGATATCGACATATGTCTGGCTACGTAGGGCGGGAGAGGGAGGCGGGGGGGGGGGGGGGGGGTGGTATTGCCTTTTACGGCTTATGGGAGTGAGTAGATGTCGAGAGATGGTATTTTTCGACCTTTTTCTAAGCCTAGCTCATTTGTTCCACTTAGAGGTAAAGTTGTGACAAAGGAGGGATGCACCAATAGCGAGCCTATTGGTCCTAAGTGTTATATATATATATTGTATATATATATATATATATATATATATATATATATATATATATATATATATATATATATATATATTATATATATATATATATATATATATATATATATATATATATATATATATATATATATATATATATATGTGTGTGTGTGTGTGTGTGTGTGTGTGTGTGTGAATTTACCCGGTATCAGGGTTGTCTCCATGGTCGGCCGGTGCCGTGCATGACTGCTGGACCACCCGCTTCGTATCACCACTGCACAGGGTCTGAATTCCAGTCCCGTTTGAGGTATTCCAGCAGGTTGCCAGTGACTTGAGTCTAGTCAGCGTTTTTCCTCGGTTCCAATGTCACTGAAATTCAATGTAATGTACTTTATGGACTGTATCTATAAGAATACAAAAATGTACATGTACGTATACATACAAAATAAGAAAAATGAGAAATAATATTTCGAATATATACAAAATGAACGCTTGGAACTGTTTTAATGTCGGTTTCAATGCCAATAATTACAGGCAAGTTTCTTCAGCCTGAAGGTACAGCAATAGCGACGATAAACATAATTCCAGAAGTTGGAAAATTGATGGACTGGGGATTTCTTAAGGGCCATCACACAATGACATGTTTTAATGCAACAGTCGGTATTATACCAACATTTATTATTACGACAAAATCCCTCTGAGCAAACACGAACAAATCCTCGCCATTTTCTTAATCCCCCACTAATGCGCCGAGCAAGGACCATTGTTCCCGCCTTCGATGGGCTTAGCAGTTACTTGGGCTCGATTGTATGGAAGAAGCTTTCGTCTTATATTTAATCAGAGAGTATTTGCACACAGAAAATCTTGCAGGATATTCAAAAGCTTTCCTGTATGGCGAGATAGCATTAGTTGATGAACGAGGTTTCGCGCATGTAATCCTCCATTGTACTCTGAGATGACTTCGATGGGATGCTCAAATTGCTGCAACTGGTTTTTGTTACTCTTGAATAAAAATATTTACCGGTAAATTTATCGAGAAAACTAATTGTATAACATGCCGAATGCGACATATGCGGACGGCATTGTGCGCGCGGGATTATATTTGTCGCAGAGCAGACGAACTTAACGATCCCGCCATTTGACGGTAACGAAGCAGACGTAATTCCTATTCTTCGAGGGTAATGCCGTCTGAGGAAGCAGAAGTTTTGGTCAGAGTTAAGGGGGGAAATTAATTGTGATAAATGCCGTGTGCACATGCGCTCTCGTGGGATTTCATCCGGAAGTAATCCGTACGCGCTCATCTCTGGGACGCCCATTCATTTAATAGGAACCGGGTTAGAACCGGCTTCCCTGACCACGAAACTTCGACCGAGATAATTCTTTGTAGCAGTAACAGTTACAATGACAGTGCTACATTGAGTAATAGCGCATTGGGAAATATCAGTCATGTCTAGTTACAATGTTGGCGCTATCTATAGTTCTACTTTGCTTTTTTCGTATCAAGCTTTATTCTATTTCCTCATTTTTCTGTGGCACTGCCCCCAAGGCCAAGCGCTCTAACGCATTGCAAATCGACGGAACTTAATGTCCAAAGTCCAGTAGGAGCAGATTATAATTCATGTGAATAAGCGGAATGTCAAGAAACCAATTGGTATTCTAAGCCAATGACAACCAAGAAGTACAGTACATACATTTAGTTCCTGCACCAGTCAACCGCACGTCTGCCAGTGCCTGTTTGTAAAAACAACCGTGGATATTATGTCAAAAAGATAAGCCAAGCACATCAATAACCAACGTAACTTACGAATCAAAATTACGATCAGTTGTGAGGTCATCCATTACATCCATGCCCAGAAAACTGGGTGGTGCTCGGGTGTGCGGTTGTGTATTGTGCCCGGGCTGCCCAAACATTTAGTGCAAGAATTAAATGTTGATACTGTAGTTAGTTCATTTCCATAGCGGCAAAAATGTCCTCGATATCATAGGTTTATACCGTTCAGAAATTACCACAGACCTAGGTAGAGCGGCGCTTTTCCCCTGTAAGCCAGTTTCCTCCACAATTAACAATTAGCTGGTAAACATTAAGTTTCATTATGACAATTTATTTACGAACAGCGAAATTCTAAATTCCAAGTCAAATATTTACATGCGCATCAAAACAAGAACTACTGTATATAAAAAATATGAAAGTTGCCATAGGCATGTTGAGGCATTTTTTTGTATTCTTACATTGGACGATTGCTCGGGGTGGTAGGTGCCCTGTATTCAGCTAATCGCAATTTGTAAGGTTCTTTAATAACAAAATGAATGTATAAAGACAGGTTAGGTCACGCTATATGTTGTGATATGAGAGATTAAAAACGCTTTTGATACTAGCAGTTATACGTGCAATAAGCATGTATTTATTCAAGCCCGTGTTCTGTATAAGTTCCTTTACACGTGATATTCTAGATCACACTAATTTCATGAGCATACTTTTGTTTATCCCGCTGGGTAGAAAAAACGTACGCAAGTGTTCTCAATTCATCATCCGCCATTGAGACTACAGCCGCAAAACTCCGCCCCGCGGGCTCCCCTGGGCCGGGCTAAGTTGTCCCCGTGGACCCCCGGGACTACCCGAACTCAAACGCCACGTGCCGGCATTGCAGGCTTCAAAAATCACAGTTCAACGAGGGAAGTGGGAGGTTTGACCCCAATGACCTCAGAGTTCCCGCCACGCCCCGACCACGTCACTGGTGTCGCAGACGAACTCGGCAGAGGAAGGCATTGCTTCGTTTTTGAGCTAACCGCTTCCGAGTTTTGTCCGGGTTTTATTTCTTCGGCATAAGGGTATTCTTGAGTGCGCAGAGGTGTAGCGCTAATTGCTGTAAGTTAATGAGCGGATAATCACGCGCGTGAGGAAGATGGCGGCCGCGAGAATTAACGAGATTGTCCCGAGGGTATTGGCACCGACCGTGTATTGTTCAATGTTATGGTCAAGGTGCCTGGTCAATCCAATCATCGTATAAGCACACGGTTGTGAGTGTTTGTTTGTATATTGTAACTTTTCATGCTATTCTAGCTAAGATCGTGTGACCAGGTAAGAAATTTGAGGTGAGAACACTCTGGTTATCACAAAATCACCCTAACCAAATCATTCTTAGTTATGTATGTATTATCTATTACCTGTATGTATAACTTTATGATTTTTAATGTCCAGATTGCAACAAATAAACATACAATACAATACAAGCTTGATACTTCTATTGAATTTTAGTCTGGATCTATGAGACTTTTGTCAATAACTTGGAAATTAAAAAATGTTTTTTTGCAAATATTGCAAGGAGAATCGTTGGTAGTTGTCTGATTAACATTTCTCTATCATATTTTACCAAACTATTCTATAACCTAAAAGATATCACAAAAATTGCCAGGCTGCATTTGGCGTGTGAATTGTGGCTACAATGCCTTTGAAAAACTTTGGGATGTATTTGAATTTCGTCACTCTTTTGTCATATTGCGGCCAACATTTTCATAGCAATATTCAAATATTTCCCAAGCAATAGTTTCGTGATATGTATGCAGGCAAAATAGTAGGCGATTTCGGATGAGAAGTAGAGGAGATAATTAGTCAGGTGCCAGTGGTCTGTGAATGGTCAGTGGCTGACCACAGCGATGTACCATACCGTATCTCACAAATCAAACACGAACAGATGCTTACAACTACCCAGCGCAAGCCCAACTAAGCGAATTGCGTTAATCCGATAATCTAATCTCAGGGCTAATTTCGCAGTACACACACCCAGATCCCGAGACTCCAAGGAGTATAGGGATAAAAGAAAATTGATAAAATCTCCGCGCCTGTTGCTGTTACTAGCGAGCGCAGAACTCCCCAGAGACATCCCAGCTAGATCAAAGAAAACACCACCAGGAGAAAACCTTACAAACTAATTACCAAAGTTACCTGAATATTTGGCCAGAAAACCTAATTAAGTCCCAGCTCGTCGCACCGGCGAACACCTGTGCTGGGTTGAGATTAAAGGAGCCGTGACCCTGACACCTAGTCTAATTAGTGTATAAATCTCACATCAAAGTTAATTAGCGGTATACATAGATTATCTGATAAGGAGAAAAGACGTGTCTCCTTGTGACACGGTAGTTTGATAAATATTTTATAACGAACAAAGACTGGCGAGCGCCGATTAGTAAGGCGGAACAAAAGGATGCTGGGAGTTTGCCATTGTTCCTTGTTAAGAACTATGGGGCCGGGGCAGCCGCGCCTCTCTAAGGTCAACTGATTGGCACAACTTGCCAAGACTTTTGTCTGCTGTCAAATTAGACACAGCACATGACGAATATTGCCAGTAGCACAATAATTAAAACTGTATATGGTAAACATGTATCACCCAAGGCCAGAAGTATGCCTTCAACCATATCAACTACCTCATTCAATACTAGTACTGTTCTCAAATGTATTGCAAGAAATTTGAAATTTTTGATTTTTTCGTCATTTTGTCTGCCATATTGCGGCTACTTCGTGACTAGCCAGTTGTAACTGTTGGAGGAAACCGGAGAACCCGGCGAAAACCACAACCTAACCCAATTCATTGGCAACCTTCTCACATGCCACGGCCGGGATTCGAACCCAGGCAGTGGTGAGAGACAGCTAGTAGTCCAGTTGCGGATCCAGGGGGGGTTCGAGGGGTTCGACGAACCCCCCCTGGCTGGTGAGTCACTTTGCACCACCACGCCACCTGTGGACAACATCAAAACTAATTGTTTCTCTTGCCCCAGTTGCATAATCCTTTTGTTTCAAGTTCCCCAGACCTTGAGTAGCTATAGACAATAGGCTGATTGGTGTCAGCCTGGGATGGGCGCGAGTGGATGGACATCCTGCCTGACGGGATTATCTGCCGTTATCGGCGGATACAGAATTACACTCCAGTCGTTTGCAGACTAAAAATAGCTTGGAATACCTGAAGTTTGTTAGGTGAGGGGGGGGGGGGGGGGGGTTCGTTGATTCTCAAACTTCTAGATCACTTGATTCCTTAGTCCAGCGGATACAGTCCAGTCGTTTGCAGACTAAGCATAGCTTGAAAAACCTGAAGTTTGTTAGGTGAAGGGGGAGGGGGTGTTCGGTGATTCTCAAACTTCTAGATCACTTGATTTCTTAGTCTAGCGGACACAGAATTACAGTTCAGTCGTTTGCAGACCAAGAAAAGCTTGGAAAACCTGAAGTTTGTTAGGTGAGGGGGGGGGGTCGTTGATTCTAAAACGTCTAGATCACTTGATTCCTTAGTCCAGCGGATACAGTCCAGTCGTTTTCAGACTAAGCATAGCTTGGAAAACCTGAAGTTTGTTAGGTAAAGGGGGGGGGGGGGGGCGGTTCG
>OZ012692.1:11678901-11711320 GCA_963942565.1 Maea johnstoni | reverse complement strand
CAGTTATGAATTTGTTCCAAATTAGAACGTAAATCCTTCATGCATTTTTGGGCCTTCATTACTTGTGTGGAAAAAGTGAAACCAATTAAAAAGAAGACCTTATTTCCAAATTTCATATGACAGAGCAGGCCAAGACAATTTCGGAAGAGGACTGAAGACAGTGGATATATATATATATATATATATATATATATATATATATATATATATATATATATATATTTATATATATATATATATATATATATATATATATATATATATATATATATATGTGTGTGTATATATATATATATATTATATATATATATATATATATATATATATATATATATATATATATATATATACATATATATATACATATATATATATGTATATATATATATATATATATATATATATATATATATATATATATATATATATATATATATATATATATATATATATATACGCGCGCGCTCGCATACACGCACACACATAGACCGACCATCACACACAGTGTACCTGGTTTATCCTATGAGCCAAAACCAACACCATCACTTTGCCATAGGTGCCTCTGTTGATGCTCTATAGTTAGTGCTTCATTGTTGGACTCTACACAACCTGAGAGAGATGCTATGGTTCATGAAATTAAAATCATTTTAGGAGATCTTGGTCGCACCCGTCTTGACTCAAACAGATATGTCCTTAAGATCCTACTTATGAAGTGCCCAGATGATATTGTTCCTGAAGAAATCACTCTTACCTGCGTCAAGTGAAATTGAAACAGATAACGTTTTAATTTCAAATCGTTTTTTTTATTCATTTTTCATAATGTTTTAGATATTCAATTTAGAATTGCACATGCGTTCGTCGAACGTTCACTATTTCTATCCCATCTTTATGAATCGTACTTTAATTCTTTGCACAATCTTAGCCATATGAATAGCATATTTTTTATCGGAAATATTGACGAATGCAGAATCATTAAGCTACAGCAGTTTGTGTTATATTCTCCTAAAAACCCTATTAAGAAAGGTTTTAATAGCCAATATCGGATTATCTTGATATACCAGTAATACCTTAACGTATGGGAATTCGCAGCTCAACTGGCTATCCCTGTAAACATGACGATTTATACCTGTCAACTTATTAAGGACATGTTTTTGTGATGGTGTGTTTTTATATATTTGCCCATGCATTCAAACTTATGAGTTCTTCGGCAAGGATAACTTTAAGATAACTAAATACTAATCAAACGGTCTCAATCAGTAGAGAGAGTATCTATATAGACGTAAGAATAAGTTATAATTGAACATATTTGATATACTGACCAAAATACTAGTATGTGGTGTTATAGGTTTTCTAGTTCACTTGTCATCTAGTTCACCTGTACTTGGTTTAACATGTAAGTGTATTTATTGAATGGAAAAAACTATATATATATATATATATATATATATATATATATATATATATATATATTATATATATATATATATATATATATATATATATATATATGTGTGTGTGTGTGTGTATATATATATATATTATATATATATATATATAATATATATATATATATATATATATTATATATATATATATATATATGTGTGTGTGTGTGTGTGTGTGTATATATATGTGTGTGTATATGTTTATATGTATACTACTATAGCAGCAATAGGAATGTATCTACACGTACGTTTTAGTATTAAGTCGCTAAAGGACGACTGCACTTAGATGTGAAACTGACTCTGACAGGTGCGATCTGAAGGTAGGTCTTTCCCCTGTGAACGCTGACTGACAGTATTCCCTGCCTGCCACTTAAAGCTTCATGATCAGCGCTCATTGTGGACATTTCCTCCGATTACCTGAAACCCGATCAAGTGGTCATTGTTCGGTGATTATGTCCGCAGCCACGCTGGTCAGTGTCCGCAAAGACCCGCTGCTGTGCTGTGTACAAACATAATGCGTGGGGACAACACAAGGGACAATTGGGAGGGGCCCGCAAATTGCCCAAGAAAGCTTTTAGGTGACCCCTTGTAGAGTAATTGGTTCGCTACTTTGTTCGCCCTATTATCGCCCGCGAATTGGAGCCTTTGTTGAAATCGCAATGTAATGACATGTTTTGTAAATGTTTAGGCGAACGTTTGGCCCTGTTTACGCCCATATGCTGTGTTGGGAGCCTAGACGGGCTGCCTTCGCGGAAGGCGGGTCAAAAAGGCGAAAATTGACGACAGGGCTTCGAGGGTTCCCAGGAGAAGAGCGGAAAATTGAGCATATGGGTCTCCTCTTAGTGAGGGAGTGGGGAGGAGGTAGGGTCGAGCCCAAAGCAGTCGCAGATGTCCCAGTATTTCCCCCAGCGCCCCACTTGTGTACCGCACTGCGACCACTTATCACCACTAGCGTCTGCTGCCTGCCTGGCTGGCAAGGGGACGCAGGCTACAGCTATAGCAACACTGAGCACCGCAACACATACAGGCCCAAAGTGAAAAAAACATCCTGCATTTGACTGTGTAATCCTCATGAAAGAAAGATTGTTATTATTGCAATTATTATTATTATCATTATTATTATTATTATTATTATTATTACTATTATTATTATTATTATTATTATTATGATCATTTTTATTTTCATCATCATCAGTATCATCATCATTATAAGTAGTAGTAGTAGTAGTAGTAGTAGTAGTAGTAGTAGTAGTAGTAGTAGTAGGCAGGCGACTGGGATCTGGGCTGACCCCTGGAACACTGAGCACCGCAACACAGACATGCCCGGAGTGTAAACAGTGTAACCCTTGTGAAAAGACAAATTTTCTTAAATAATGTTTTATTCAAATTCTTGCACGTCAATCTTGCACGTCAATAATAACAATATAACACATTGTTGTATGCTGATGATTCGGCTCTTTTGATCAGAGGGAAAAACATCATTGATATTGAACAAAAGCTCAGCGAGGAACTTGCCAAATTAAATGTGTGGTTGATAGACAACAAACATTCACTCCACCTGGGAAAGACAGAGTCTCTCCTTTTTGACTTAACTAGGAAGTTAAAACAACAGGAATTTCCAAGAATCTCATGTTATGGTATCAAAGTGGGAGGAAAAGAGGTTGTAACATACCTGGGCGGTCAACTAGACCAAGACCTGTCAGGAAAGTCTATGGCTCAGAAAATCATCCATAAGGCTAAAGCCAGTCTCAAATTCCTTTACAGAAAGAAAATGTTCCTAAATCAGTACTGCAGGAAAACTGTCTGCATGGCACTGATTTAGTCGAGAATAGACTACGCCAGCAATTTCTATTACCACGGTCTACCAAAATCCCTACAGAGTCGCCTTCAGGTCGTACAAAACAAAATGATTAGATATGCGTTAAACTACTCAAACAGAACACACTTGGTAGCCAATGACTTTAATGAGGTTAAGTGGATGAGCATTGAAAACAGAATAAAATATCTGGCCGCAAGCCACGTACAGTATTTAACTGCATTGATGAACAGGCTCCAGAGTACCTTCAAATGTTTGAAGGAGTAACTGAATCCCACCACTATACAACCAGACACAGTGTTAATGCTCTGATTTTACCAAAGGTTGGTTCATATGGTATAAAGTCCTTCCACTACATAGGTGCCAAAATCTGGAACTCTTTGCCAGACGAGATCCAGACCACGTTCAGTAAATCTTTTTAAAGTGAGATGCAAAAAACATTTCATGTCAGTCCTCTCTGAGTCATAAGAAGAAATTCATCAATTCTAGTCCGAACGTTTGTATTGTACTATATGATATTGTTGTTATGTTAATCTTGAGCAGTGGAGTTGATCATTTCATGTGATGCCATTGGACTCTGGGCAGACTCGGACCACTATGGAAATACGTTTCTAACGTTTAGTGTACATATCCTGTGTCTGGTTAGAATTCTATTGCATAGCAGTTAATGACTCTCCATCTAGTCACCGTTATATATGATTTTTTGTGTGCCAAATGCTATGTAATACACATCTTACTAGACCGAATCAAATCAAATCAAATCAAATCAGTATACATTAATGTAAATATGAACATGGTAATGTAAATATAAGAGATGAAATCACGAGAATAATATATGAATGAAAGATGGTCACTGTTACAATTCTTATTGATACTGTTAATGTTAGTAGTAGTATCATCATCGCCATCATCATAATCATTTTAAATAGTAGTAGTAGTAGTAGTAGTAGTAGTAGTAGTAGTAGTATTTCTGCTTTAAGTATGTGTGTAACTGCATGTGCATTGTCCCGATAGGAAAATATAATAGGATTCTTTCTGATATAGAATACCTCTTTGAACATAAAACTAACAATAGCACACACAGCTAAAAAGAAAAAAAAACACCAGTAGAGAACAGAACACCGTACTGTACATAGTATACATTTGCAGTAGTGTTAATTTGCCGCCTGTCGTCATTAGGGATGTTTATGGCAACATATAAGACGACAAAACCACGTTTGATAGGTACGCACGCCCATGGTGGTGACGGAGGTCTATGAAAAAGTTGTAATAAATTCAGATTAGAATAAAGCTAAATATGGTATCGCAGTTTCTGCATTTTTTATTTTATTTTTTCAATTACCCGGCTGTGCGAAACATGGAGTTCCAATGTGTCATAATTGTGAGTAAATAACAATGACCCTCTCTCTCAGCTAGCCAAAGATTTATTTTACTAATTCCTTGATTATTAGTACAACCAAACGAAAAAGGCATTATGAAAAGCCAACCTCTTTACATTGGTTGGATGTATCACTAACTATGAGTTATGTTATGCTATAACTGAAACATGGATGGTAGTATTTGTACGAACAAAGTTTTGTTTTCAGGTGGATTATCTATCAGAAAATCATAATCATTTATTACCGGTTTACTTTATAGCAAAAAGTGAAATGAAATATTTCGACGGAGATTTAGCCATCAGTGCGCATGCGCTACCGACAAGTCCCATATTTCAGTACTTAAGCTGAAGGCTTTCGTATGCGATGGAGAAATGAAACTAGATTTGATTAAAGAAATGCAATTTGAAATTTATAGGGAGTTATATTTCAGTCATAGCTTCCCCTTTCGGCTTCTGGGGCGATGATCTAACTTTGCTAATTGAAATTCACATCTACATACCAATTGTTTTCTTGTAGTATAATTTCCCTTGTGGTATGTGTAATTCAATATGTCTTCCTTGTGGGATAATTTGAATAAATTTCACATTCCACGCTGTGGCATATCTTTGTTAATGACTCCCTGCTGCTTTTTAAAAACACAATACATGTAGATAATGATACCTATGGTCCCTTAAGGAGGCCTCTCTTACTACCCCGCGGTGCATTGTGGGATATGATATTACTGCCCGGGTAATATGTTTGTTAATTGCAACACTACTTGGAATGGCCAAATCGCATACTTACGATATGGATAGCATTGATATTTCCATACAATTGTCATTTGTCGTTAAACCACAATTTATGTATATTTATTGAATTTGGCAATACACAAAAATTGTGGAAATAGTAAGACAAAATTGTAAATGTTTAACACAAATGTTTAACATTTGGGAAACAAAATACACACGCTAACGCTATATTAATTCTATACACAGTTATACTATACATCATAATGTGTGCATGAAACTTATAAATCTGTTGCCTTTTGGCATAAGAATAACAAAAATGTTAATTTATTTGACTCAGTTTTTCTTCTACCCTCTATTATGATTGGAAAACATTAAACATCACAAAAGCACTCGCACAGCAGAGTGAACCATTCTTTGTGTAAAACACTAACAAACATGCATAGTGTTCTATAACGGAGCTCCTATCCACACTTATGGTGGGCTGATCTTCATGTTCAGCACACGTTTTTTTAATTTCTGCAAAACGCATGTTTTTTATTTCTAAAACACACACAAAAGAAAACAAACAAACACACACATACTGCCACATTTCACACGTAACACATGCATTTTTTGTACAATATTGGAGGATTATCAATTTAGATGGAAAAATCTTAAATGTTATACTCTACACCTCGTCAGATAAGATTTTCAAATTTACCTAAAAATTAGAATTAGTTATTTGTTCAAATAGTGGATGTTCCGCACATGTAGAGGAAAGAGCAATACTGAGGGAAGGATATCACATGTTTGGTCTATTCTAATTTATAACCATTTCCCTCAGATATATTGTTGAAAATGAGGGAAAGGGTATTTTCCAAATTTCAGATTCGATAACTTTTAGATGAAGTCAAAATTGGTTAAGCTGTGATGCTTAATCCTTAGAAATCATCTTAGCTATAACTGTGCCAAATCCCGAACAGATTCGTAAACATTTGATACCCAGAATGCATGTTTGAATCGAACATGTGTTGGTAAAACTCCTCATGGAGAAAGGGCCCAAAACATTTTCTGCCTGTGTGCAAGCCCCCGGAGGATTCTATAATAGATGTTTCTTCATTGTAACCGGTGATTGTATAGACATTCACAATTGCTCTGATTATGAGGGAAAAGATGTTAGCTTTAACACTTATAAAAATCTCAAAATCACCCTATATGTACAAATTAACACCACAAGCCACCGTACGGGAATTCGGAAGGATGAGGTTTTACGTTGCTATCAACAGCCTAGGTCGTATCGCAAAGAATTGGTACTTAATCGTGTAGTTCATTATAAATGCATACAGTTTGTCCGATAAACCTTTCTCTAAATGAATATTGTGAAATAATTTACTACATTTTTAAAAAGTGCTTAAAGTGCTCTATTTCCCATGTATTTACTACCGCTATCCATGGAAGTCGGTAAAGGCTTTGTTTTATTTGATTGCTTATTTGTAAAGCGACCACTCCAACAGGGGCGGTGGTTTTTTCGCCAGGTACTTCGATTTTCAACTGGCTAGTCACACCTTAGCCGCAATATGGCAGAAAAAGTGACGAAATTCTAAATTCAAAACACACCACCCGCTAATTGGGATTTGGTGGATACTAGAACCCACGGGCACCCACACCACAGCGTTATTAAAATGTTAACGTTAGAAAACACTAAATTATTTCAATTATTTATTTAGTAATTTAAGTAATTGTTTAATAATGAAAGTACTTTATATTTGATATTGCGCCTTTCCGCCTTTACTGATTCGTTTATCAAATTGGGTTAATACTTGTAGAATGACTGTTACTACACTAAAGAGATTGGTAAACAACAATGAACATAACGGGTGCAAAGAGCAGCGCCACCTATAATAGGGGGAAATGTGTATTTTGCGCCTGAGCAGGACGTTTGAGTTGGTGTCACAGACAATCATTGAACAAAAGCATTGTTATTGCGAGTGACACGTTAAGTAGTGTTAACTACGTAACCGTATCTCTTGAAATGGTACAATCTTTTCAGGAAGTGCTCGGCCAAGAAAAGAGAAGATTCAGATTTCATTGGAATCCCGCCATGCCACGATATCAACACTGTGTCATAATTGCCTAATAAGTTAATTACCAATTTCCTAATTGGTCCATCATGGACTAGGCTTGCAGCTCCCACGGTGTTGACACGTCGCCCTTTCTTAGGGTTAATTTCTATCTAACTGTCTTGGAGGGCAACACAAAAGACAAACCGGACGTGCGGCGTTCCCAGGGGTGCAAAAGGGTGCTCCGATCGGTCAGCCATCATATCAATTAGTTAGTTAGGTCATTGGCTGTGACAACAACGCCGTTTGAGTGTTGTGTAAGATACAACATCTTCCCCTCGAATGTCCTATGAGAAAATGAGACACAGGTAGCATCATGATAAAGGCATTGGTATTCGCAATGATGTGCTGTTTTGTTATGTAGAGGATATATACATACTCCCAAGAGGCATGGTGACATATAACCGCCATTGTTGATAGAACCAGATACGTGAATACGTTTGTAAGTGTACTAGTAGGTTCTTTCAAACAATCCAGGACTGTGCGAAGTACATGTATATCTAGCCCAAGGCGAAAAGACATATGATACACAACTTGTAAGGTCTCTCCTCACAAACACACACACACACACACACACACACACACACATGTGCACACGCACACACATACACACACACACACACACACTAATGTAGGAAAAATGTTTATTCAAGAGAAATCTTGAATGTTCAGAATGTTATCCGCACTATAAGAAATTAAACAATTACTTGAATCAATTGTTTTCTCAACATCAATACAGCTAAAGTATCCGCTGAATCCCAATTAGCGTGTTGATGTGTTTGGAATCTCACGTTTTTCGTCACTTTTTTCTGCCATATTGCAGCTAGTTTGTGACTAGCCATTTCTAAGTGATAGAGGATACTGGAGAATCTGGCGGAAACCACCGCCTCGGTAACCGTATTCATTAGTTTGGTCAAGATGTGGTCATTACCAACTGCGGCTTAATATTGCGAAGGGGACACGGATCAAACCAAACCTCTAACAAGTGCAACTTATATCATTTCACTACACTCAAAAACGTCATTGTGTGCTATATGGAAGATGAAGAGGTTTATATGTAAAGACATGCGATGTTTTATTGGAACCCTTCCACTACTGTACCTGGTAATCAAATCCTATTTCCCATCTTTGTGTGTTGATCTCAACAAAATCACTTAAATACGATTGACTGCAACTGAATTTTGAACATTTTCCTGACTTCTCATTTTTATCAATCAGAATTAATTCTTTGTATATTAATTAAATCGTGTTAGAGACACTAATAGTTATCTAACTCAGTCTAACCCCTGATGACTTCAATTTTGAAGGGCACAAATTTTACCCTTACTAGACGGCTGTCATTATTAATATTATTATCATATCATTATAATTATTATAATTATAATTATTATTATTATTATTATTGTTATTATTATTATCATTATTATTGTTATTATTATTACTATTATTATTATCATTATTATTATTATTATTGTTATTATTATTATTATTATTATTATTATTATTATTATCGTTATCATCATCATCATTAATGTTATCATTATCATTATTATCATTATAAGTATCATTATAATAATCAATATTATTGTTATTATTATTATAATTACTATTATTATTATTACTACTATTATCACTATTATTATTATTATTATTATTATTATTATGATTATTATTATTATTATTATTACTTTTATTGTTATTATTGCTAGCATTATTATTTAAGTTTATATAGGCAGATTTTAAGTTATATATCATACAAAAGATTTTCATCCTTCGAAGGCAACGTTAACCCTACACTACTTTCATATACGTATTGGATTCGTATTGACTATTACAACACCTCCAAACCTTGCTGCATGTAGAATTGTCTTCGATAAAACTGGTAATGTCTCGTTATAACACCAGACCTTGTGCAGTGGTGGGGAAGGAAGGAAGGATTTGGGTTTTATGTTGCTTTCAACAGCTTAGGTCATATCGCGAGGAGATAGAAACCCGGAACCGGGAAGAAATCCCTTCCCTTCACGAATAGTTCCAAGGGGTGGTTGAGTTGCAGAAGTGCCATAGACAGTCCTCCACAACGCCGCCTGTTTATATAGCGACCAGCCTAACCAGCTTGCAGTGATGGGGAACGGTGAGTTGTCGCTGTGCAATTTATTGGGCTCTTTCAGTTTGGTCATGACTGTAATTCCCAGGATATGAGAAAAAGGGTAAAACTATGTAAATATTTATTCAATTACAGTATCTCCTAACATTAGATTTAACTTTTGACAAAGTCCACACAACGCCTTGTGTCTATCACATTAACTGTTTTGTGGCACCTCGGTCTGAGATGATTATATCATTTCCGTGACATGCGCACCTAGCGCTTCCGGTGTATGCTGTACTACCGGAGTACCCATAACATTTAAGAGGGTAGGGAATACCATTTCACGGCCCATCATCAGGAAGTAAAATCACACGGATTATTAGAATAAGCGTTCTCTACGGAAACAAAGAGAGTTTTTACTCGATTTCTGAAATTTCGTATTGTTTCATTAATTCTGTTTATCTCTTGATCTTGATGATCTGTAAACAGACATAGACAGAGAGGTATCTGCCATTGCCTAGTGGTAACGATGCCTGACTCCCAAGCGAGATTTTGCCGGTTCGAGATTCGACTGGTTCCCCTTAAGCGGGTTGGTCTAGTCACTATATAAATGTGCGGTGTTGTGAAGGGTTGTCTATGGTCCTTCTGCAACTGAAAGAGACCTAGGAACTATTCATGAAGAGAAGGAAATATCTTCTTGGTTCCGGGTTTCGATCTCGTCGCGATGTAGCATAAGCTGTTGAACGTGACAAAAACTCATTGTCAATTTCATAGTTATATTCAAAAGTATCATAGATACAGCCAACACTTTGCGGAGGAACTACTAAGCACTAATGGATTAATAGCCTTAATAAAGAAGAATACAATCGACAATAGACGAAATTCCAAATCCAAATAACACTGAGATCTGATGGCACATCACATGGGAACACACATGTCATCACCAGGAGTTACAAATGGTTAATATATGCATTCTTTATCAGCTTAAGTTACTGCAAAATAGCTGCAAAATACTCTTCATTTTGTTTTATGATAAACAAATCTATGAATTCGCTCATGCTAAACAAATCAACAACAAAAAGACTAAACAAAATCCACAATAACACATAGTCAATAACTGTGTCCACACCAAACCCATCAAGGGGAATACAAAAGGGAAACGGTTTTGTGGCATCAGACTTTAGTACTCCCTGACCTGATTTGAGGGTAGCAGTTTATGGCGTTGATTTTGACCAGAGTAAGCTGCTCTCTGGCGACAAGCTCTCAAAACCCAGAACGAGGCTGGCTCTGCAGTAGTTTCAAGTTTGTAATGTGATTACAAACTTGATTTAAAATACACTCTGATGTTTCCGCGGCTGAGGATGAATGTGAATTACCTTTAATCCCCTCCTTGACACAGAGCAGGATAATGATTTTGAACAGCCCCCACACGTGGGGAATGCTAAACTATCTCAATCCCGAACACTTTCTGTTTATGGAAACACCGGTCAGGTGACCAGAATAATAGATATAGTAGAATTGTAACTAGTGAATTGATTTCTATCACTGAGTGCTATATATAGCTCTTCCTCCAACGTTTGGTTCTTTCTTTTTACGTAGATATATACATTTCTTTATACATTATACTTTATATGTGGATTCTAGTCGGTATTTCGATACATCACATTCCTTTTATTGAGGAGAAATATTTTGCATATGTCTAATACATCTCTGTGTTCAATATTTGTCCTATATTTTAAATTCTAGTCTGCATTTTACAAAAGGATGTTTTAATATATGGTGCAACTACATGTATCATCTGTGTTGGTTATAAGACGGTCTACCACAGATTAAAATTTTCCTTTTTTTATTGATCTTTTTAGGTTCACGATCGTGACCTTCAGTTTCATTTCAAGGTCACTGTCTTAGTTTGCTTAAAAATCATACGACGAAAATATTAACAAAATAAAAACCTTACACATCGGTCCGCAAAAGAATTGGTCGCTCACTGAGCATTTAGCTTTATTAAAGTAATCCCTTCTCACAATCTCCCAAACCTGCCATGAATTTGTGCAAGGATATCTTTAATCAGATGCACTGATTTTATAACTAACGAAAAGCAGAGGAAACTATGTGGGCGATGATATTGTCATTGCTGTGAAGCCAGTATCTTCGTGAGTCTACGTCTTCTTCCAGTGCCTAGGTGACATATTGTCACTTTAACTTGTTTTTTCCTGCTTTATCAATTATACACCTTCACGATACACGTCTTCCTAATTAGGAGAAAGTGCTTCTAATGAGGCATGATCGAGTCACTGCCAGTACAAATGTCTTTAAGTTTAGTGGCACCATGAACAAATTATTAAAAGTCATTGCATTGTATACATGTAAATATTGAAAATGATAACATTTGAATTTTGAACTAGTTAATATTGAATATTAATTATCTGCATGTATCCATGTCTTCCTCCAGTAAACGTCATACCTTTGGTGACACAGAGACTTTATCAATTAAATACATACCTGGCACCAGTCATCTAATTAGATGAAAGTGCTTCTAATGAGGCTTGATTGAGTCACTGCCAGTATAGATGTCCTAGTGTATGTTACATATATACCACAGTCTAGACATATAACACACTGCTAACAGTTTGGTTAAAGTGAGATGACGCACAGTTATTTTCATGACGCACTCTAACTTCAGTGGCACCATGAATATCTTAAAAACAACAACAATGAATTGTATATATATATATATATATATATATATATATATATATATATATATATATATATATATATATATATATATATATATATATATATATATATATATATATATATATATATATGTATATATATATATACATGCTTTATCAATCAGACACCTGCATGGTACTAGTCATCCTAATCAGAAGAAAGTGCGTCTGATAAAGCTCAATTGAGTCACTGGCACATACATATATACATATATATATTTTTCCAAAATATATATATATATATATATATATATATATATATATATATATATATATATATATATATATATATATATATATATATATATATATATATATATATATATATATTTATATACATATATATATATATATATATATATATATATATATATATATATATATATATATATATATATATATATATATGTATATGTATATACATATATATATATATATATATATATATATATATATATATATATATATATATATATATATATATATATATATATATATGTATATGTATATGTATATATATCTATATATCCATATCTATATATATTTATATATATATATATATATATATATATATATATATTTATATATATATATATATTTAAATATATATATATATATATATATATATATATATATATATATATATATATATGTCAAGGAAAGGTCAAGGACACCTCAAGCAATCAAGATGTAGCACATGTGTGGACCTTTTTATCCAATATGGTCTCTTATGTAATGGCCTGAGAATTGCACAAGCATGAAACCCAGGGTTGTCAACATGAGAGAGAGTATGTGACTTGCTTCTATATGTATATGTATATATATATATATATACATATATATATATATATATATATATATATATATATATATATATATATATATATATATATGTATATGTATATATATATATATATATATATATATATATATATATATATATATATATATATATATATATATATATATATATATTTATATATATATAATATATATATATATATATATATATATATATATATATATATATATATATATATATACATATATACATATATATATATATATATATATATATATATATATATATATATATATATATATATATATATATATATATATATATATATATATATATATATATATATATATATAGGTAACTTTGGTAATTAATTTGTAAGGTTTTCTCCTGGTGGTGTTTTCTTTGATCTAGCTGGGATGTCTCTGGGGTGTTCTGCGCTCGCTTCTAACAGCAACATGCGTGGAGATTTTATCAATTTTCTTTTATCCCTGTACTCTTTGGAGTCTCGGTATCTGGGTGTGTTTACTGCGAAATTAGCCCTGAGATTAGATTATCGGATTATATATATATATATATATCATATATATATATATATATATATATATATATATATATATATATATATATATATATATATATATATATATATATATATATATATATATATATATATTTATATATATATATATATATATATATATATATATATATATATATATATATATATATATATATATATATATATATATATATATATATATACTTAGGACCTATCACTATTAAAATAATCCCTTTTCACAATCTTTCGACACTGCCATCAATTTGAGCAAGGATATCTTTAATTAGATGCACTGATTTTATAACTAACACAAAACAGAGGAAAATATGTGGGCGATGGTAGTGTCATTGCTGTGAAGCCAGTAACCGTGTATATCTATGTCTTCCTCCTAATAAACGTCATACCTCCGTGACAAGGAGACAGCTTAAATTGTTTTTTCCTGCTTTATCAATAATATGCATACACGGTACAAGTCATCCTAATTAGAAGAAAGTGCTTCTAATGATGCTTGATTGAAGCACTGGCAGTATTAATTAACACTATCCGATTTAGAACCGTGACTAGTGGAAGACAAGCTATGTTAATTTCTACTCCTCAGTCTGTATTCATTGGTGTAAACGCTTATGTTCACCATCCCTTGTGTTTTTCGCGTACATTTGATTTGGTTTGTTTCTGTTTTGTTCTGTTTCCTGTTTATTATGTACGTTCAACATTTATGTGATTATGTATTTCATTTCAACAGAGATGGTCAATAAAATACTATACTATACTATACTAGTAGGAATGAATGAGGGAATAAGGGTTTAAAGGAACATCAGCACATAAAGGCCATTTAGTACCATAAAATATCACCAAAAAATGGTCCTTTGGCCTATGACAAAATGGTCCTATGACAAAGCATATCACTTCTAAGTGAAAAAAGAAAAAGAGGTAGAGTGCATAATGCACATAATGGCCATTTAGTGCCATAAAATATCACCCAAAAATGGTCCTTTGGCCTATGACAAAATGGTCCTATGACAAAGCATATCACTTCTAAGTGAAAAAAGAAAAAGAGGTAGAGTGCATAATGCACATAATGGTGCCATAAAATATCACCAAAAAATGGTCCTTTGGCCTATGCCAAAATGGTCCTATGACAAAGCATATCACCTTTAAGTGAAAGAAGAAAAAGAGGTAGAGTAGGAGCAGAACATTCAGATCCAAAGAGGACCAAGGGATCTTTTAGATGCCTGGAGTCCATAGAGAGATCCACACATCCCCTTTCCTTTATAAGGCGAGCAGGGCGCCACACCAGCATAGGGTTCCATGGGAGGTGCCAGCTCCCATTGCACAATAAAAGCAAGCCAATATGATGTGCCCTTTGCGGGGTTATGTTATGTTAGGTGGAGGCGCAGTCAAGTTCCTAAGTAATAACATCCTTGCTTTTATGTAATATCTCTTAATTGATAAATTGATGTTGTACTTTGTAATTGTATTTTTCACTTAAGAAAAGCTGAATGTGCGTTGTAAAGGATAAAGGTACAAAATCACAGACTAGTGCAACCTTAACAAGAGTTTCAACATATTTGATTATCTTTCCGATGATATTGGATCTATAACTTTGGTTGGTGTAGATGTTTACTAGCATTTTATTTGTAATAAGTTATTGTTTCTTTTGAAAATATTTGTACGACATATGATGCTGTTTACTAGAATTACTCACACAGTCAATAAACATGCAATACAATACAATACTTTTGACACTACCATCTCTTTTTAGACTTTGCAAAATGGTTCCTTCAAAATCGCCTTTACAAAAGATGGAACTAAGAGGTGAGGATGGTAAAAGAGTAAAGTAGCGACAGCTTCAGGGTGTATTTGGTAAAAAACACCAAATTTCTTCAATTTTAGGAATTTATCGAAAAATCAATACATACAAGCAAAGTACATTTGCGAACATCACAGGCAAAATAAATGATTTTGAGAAGGAATGGCATCTCCTCGTTAATGAATGGCATTGGTTACTATGTAACATTTTATTTTTCAGATAAATCCTCCCAGATGTTCTAATGTTATGAACGGAGGTCAAACTAACCACTTATTTGTAAGTTTCTCAAATGCGAGTAAACACGCAAGATAGTATGTAATAGAATGCGATCGCCATAGCTGGCAGACAATGAATAAAACCAAACATTCTTTAAAACTAAAAAAAAGTATTTGGTAAATTAGGGTCCATACTTTTATTATAATTTGAACCTGACGTTGGCATGCCAACCTATTCTCTTTTATAGATGCTTAAAATGCATGTGAGTTTGTTTATTGGATATGTCAACTAGGTAAATTAATTGAAAATAAGTAAAAGAATTCGCATAATCACTTAAGATACATGTAGTCCTCATCTTTTTCTTACCAAAAGAAAATTTAAAAATGAGGATTCCAGTGTTTCTTTCTCCTGCATGGGCTGGATTATAACAATTCGTCAACAAAGGGTTCTGGAAGTAAAAACTGACATAGTTCTATTGAAAAGATACAAATTATAATAGATATTGTTTTGGATATGGTCCATTACATTTGAAGTCTAGACGCACACCATGGTGGAGTTCGGCGGAGATTATAGAGAACTTCCTCCCTTCATTTTTATTGCCAAATACTAGATCTAGTACCATCTTTGGAACAAAATATTAGCCCCGAGGACAGAACAAACTAGTTAATTTTTTCATTTTTAATGGAGCGTAAGAAGGGTAATAGACGAAGCAGCGTGAAAGAAAAGTTGATCTCCGAACACCGCCACAGCTCATTTGAATGTGCACCATCGTCATTGGTAGCGCCAATGTTCCAATGTATACCACATTTATACGAATAATTTAGAAACAAATTAATATAATAATCATTGCATTGTCAAAAGTTAAACGTGGAACAACGATGAATTTGTGAATTGGAAAAGGATTCAAATTAAACAATCAATATTCATGTCTCATAATAGGCAAATTGTTAAAACTTTGGAATTTCTTTTCTACCCTAATGGAAATTGCGAGGATTCAGCATTTGCACTGCATGTCACACAAGCTACATGGGCAATGAAAAAGTGTTCAAGTTAACCAAGTGCAAGTCGACAGGTTGCACTGTAAAATATCGAGGTGCATAGCTATAAGAAATTACTTAAATGTTTAGCCAGTTGCCTGGAAACCTTACATGTTTCTGTTTCATTTTTGTTGACTTTTGGTATTTACAACTTCATGTCTTTGGATATGGTGAATCAAACAATACAATACAACACAATTGAGGGCCTGCTCTGATGGCCGTGTGGTCTGAGGCCTTGCCAGTGACTGCAAGCTTCGAAAACCGGCCGTGGCAGATGAGAGAGTTGCCATTGGCTTTGGGATTTGTGGTGTTTTTTGCCGGGTTCTCTGGCTTCCTCCACCAGTTACAAAAGGCTAGTCACGACATAGCCGCAATATGGCAGAAAAATGACGAAAAAAATCAAAATTTCAGATTACTTACAATACAATTTAGAACAGTACTAGTATTGAATGAGGTAGTTGATATGGTTGAAGGCATACTTCTGGCCTTGAGTGATACATGTTTACCATCTACAGTTTTAATTATTGTGCCACTGGCAATATTCGTCATGTGCTGTGTCTAATTTGACAGCAGACAAAAGTCTTGGCAAGTTGTGCCAATCAGTTGACCTTAGAGAGGCGCGCCTGCCCCGGCCCCATAGTTCTCAACAAGAGACAATGGCAAACTCCCAGCATCCTTTTGTTCCACCTTACTAATCAGCGCTCGCCAGTCTTTGTTCGTTATAAAATATTTATCAAACTACCGTGTCACAAGGAGACACGTCTTTTCTCCTTATCAGATAATCTATGTATACCGCTAATTAACTTTGATGTGAGATTTATACACTAATTAGACTAGGTGTCAGGGTCACGGCTCCTTTAATCTCAACCTAGCACAGGTGTTCGCCGGTGCGACGAGCTGGGACTTAATTAGGTTTTCTGGCCAAATATTCAGGTAACTTTGGTAATTAGTTTGTAAGGTTTTCTCCTGGTGGTGTTTTCTTTGATCTAGCTGGGATGTCTCTGGGGAGTTCTGCGCTCGCTAGTAACAGCAACAGGCGTGGAGATTTTATCAATTTTCTTTTATCCCTATACTCCTTGGAGTCTCGGGATCTGGGTGTGTGTACTGCGAAATTAGCCCTGAGATTAGATTATCGGATTAACGCAATTCGCTTAGTTGGGCTTGCGCTGGTAGTTGTGAGCATCTGTTCGTGTTTGATTTGTGAGATACGGTATGGTACATCACTGTGGTCAGCCACTGACCATTCACAGACCACTGGCACGTGACTAATTATCTCCTCTACTACTCATCCGAAATCGCCTACTATTTTTCCTGCACACATATCACGAAACTATTGCTTGGGAAATATTTGAATATTGCTATGAAAATGTTGGCCGCAATATGACAAAAAAGTGACGAAATTTAAATACATCCAAAAGTTTTTCAAAGGCATTGTAGCCACAATTCACATGCTAAATGCAGTCTGGCAATTATGGTGATATCTTTTAGGTGAATAAAAGGTTTGTTAAAACGTGATAGAGAAATGTTAATCAGACAACTATCAACGATTCTTCTTCAAATATTTGCAAAATAACATTGTTTAATTTCCAAGTTATTGACAAAAGTCTCAGAGATCCAGACGAAAGTTCAATAGAAGTATCAAGCTTGTATTGTATTGTATGTTTATTTGTTGCAATCTGGACATTAAAAATCATACAGTTATACATACAGGTAATAGATAATGAATACATAACTAAGCATGATTTGGTTGGGGTGATTTTGTAATAACCAGAGTGTTCTCATCTCAAATTTCTTACCTGGTCACACGATATAAGCTAGAATAGCATGAAAAGTTACAATATACAAACAAACACTCACAACCGTGTGCTTATACGATGATTGGATTGACCAGGCACCTTGACCATAACATTGAACAATACCCGGTCGGTGCCAATACCCTCGGGACAATCTCGTTAATTCTCGCGGCCGCCATCTTCCTCACGCGTGTGATTATCCGCTCATTAACTTACAGCAATTAGCGCTACACCTCTGCGCACTCAAGAATGCCCTCCTGCCGAAGAAATAAAACCCGGACAAAACTCGGAAGCGGTTAGCTCAAAAACGAAGCAATGCCTTCTTTTGCCGAGTTCGTCTGCGACACGAGTGACGTGGTCGGGGCGTGGCGGGAACTCTGAGGTCATTGGGGTCAAACCTCCCACTTCCCTCGTTGAACTGTGATTTTTGAAGCCTGCAATGCTGGCACGTGGCGTTTGAGTTCGGGTAGTCCCGGGGGTCCACGGGGACAACTTAGCCCGGCCCAGGGGAGCCCGCGGGGCGGAGTTTTGCGGCTGTAGTCTCAATGGTGGATGATGAATTGAGAACACTTGCATACGTTTTTTCTACCCAGCGGGATAAACAAAATTATGCTCATGAAATGAGTGTGATCTAGAATATCACGTGTAAAGGAACTTAGATAGAATACGGGCTTGAATAAATACATGCATATTTTGTATATGCTTTTATACTGTCAATAACGATTCATTCATTTCTTGCATGTATAACTGCTAGTTTCAAAGGCTTTTGAAATCTCTGTCATATCACACTATATGGCGTGACCTTACTTCGTCTTTATACATTTATTTTGTTAGGACCCCTTAAATTGCAAATTGCCGGATACAGGTACCTCCCATTACCCTCAATCTTCAAATGGAAGAATACAAAACGTTTGCTTCAATATGCCTATATTGCAACAGACATAGCTTAATATACAATAGTTCTTGGCATGTTTTCATGCGCATGTACACATTGGACTAGGAACTCAGAATTACGTAAATCAATTGTTCGTAAATCAATTGTCAAGATGAGACTAAACTGTTACAAGCTAGTTAATAATTTTGGTGGTGACCGGCTAATTAACCGGGGAAAACCGCCGCTCTACCTTGGTCTGTGGTAATTTCTGAACGGTATAAACCTATGATATCGAGGACTTTTTTTGCCGCTATGAAATGAACTAACTACTTCTTGGTTGTCATTGGCTTAGAATACCAATTGGTTTCTTGACATTCCGCTTATTCACATGAATTATAATCTGCTCCTACTGGACTTTGGACATTAAGTTCCGTCGATTTGCAATGCGTTAGAGCGCTTGGCCTTGGAGGCAGTGCCACAGAAAAATGAGGAAAAAGAATACAGCTTGATACGAAAAAAAACCAAAGTAGAACTATAGATAGCGCCAACATTGTAACTAGACATAACAGATATTTCCCAATGCGCTATTACTCAATGTAGCACTGTCATTGTAACTGTTACTGCTACAAAGAAGTATCTCGGTCGAAGTTTCGTGGTCAGGGAAGCCGGTTCTAACCCGGTTTCTATTAAATGAATGGGCGTCCCAGAGATGAGCGCGTACGGATTACTTCCGGATGAAATCCCACGAGAGCGCATGTGCACACGGCATTTATCACAATTAATTTCCCCCCTTAACTCTGACCAAAACTTCTGCTTCCTCAGACGGCATTACCCTCGAAGAATAGGAATTACGTCTGCTTCGTTACCGCCAAATGGCGGGATCGTTAAGTTCGTCTGCTCTGCGACAAATATAATCCCGCGCGCACAATGCCGTCCGCATATGTCGCATACGGCATGTTATACAATTAGTTTTCTCGATAAATTTACCGGTAAATATTTTTATTCAAGAGTAACAAAAACCAGTTGCAGCAATTTGAGCATCCCCTCGAAGTCATCTCAGAGTACAATGGAGGATTACATGCGCGAAACCTCGTTCATCAACTAATGCTATCTCGCCATACAGGAAAGCTTTTGAATATCCTGCAAGATTTTCTGTGTGCAAATACTCTCTGATTAAATATAAGACGAAAGCTTCTTCCATACAATCGAGCCCAAGTAACTGCTAAGCCTATCGAAGGCGGGAACAATGGTCCTTGCTCGGCGCATTAGTGGGGGATTAAGAAAATGGCGAGGATTTGTTCGTGTTTGCTCAGAGGGATTTTGTCGTAATAATAAATGTTGGTATAATACCGACTGTTGCATTAAAACATGTCATTGTGTGATGGCCCTTAAGAAATCCCCAGTCCGTCAATTTTCCTACTTCTAGAATTTCGTTTATTTGTCTATTGCTGTACCTTCAGGCTGGAGAAACTTGCCTGTAATTAATGGCATTGAAACCGACATTAAAACAGTTCCAAGCGTTCATTTTGTATATATTCGATATATTTCTCATTTTTCTTATTTTGTATGTATACGTACACGTACATTTTTTGTATTCTTATAGATACAGTCAATAAAGTACATAACATTAAATTTCAGTGACATTGGAACCGAGGAAAAAACGCTGACTAGAGTCACTAGACCCAAGTCACTGACAACTTGCTGGAATGCCTCTAACGGGACTGGAATTCAGACCCTGTGCAGTGGTGATACGAAGCGGGTGGTCGAGCTGTCATGCACGTCACCGGTCTGCCATGGAGGCAGCCCTGATACCGGGCAAATTTACTAACCAATTAATCTTGGGCGGCCGATGTGATATTCTTTGACATGATTAACATCGAATGGAGAGCATAGCGAGCAGGAGTTCGAAAAAATCTTCTTACTTGGTATTGGTATAACATTTTTTCTCCATTTTCTCCAAATGCACTTATAACATAAACATATTGCCTAAATGAACTGACACTCGGCCTTTTACACATCCTTTTTCCACCTTAATCCAAACGAATGTCTACATGATTTCAGATTCCAGATGACGATTGATGAAATGGTATATATATATATATATATATATATATATATATATATATATATATATATATATATATATATATATATATATACATATATATATATATATATATATATATATATATATATATATATATATATATATATATATATATATATATATACATATATATATATATATCACCTAGGACCAATAGGCTCGCTATTGGTGCATCCCTCCTTTGTCACAACTTTACCTCTATGTGGGACAAATGAGCTAGGCAGTGAAAAAAGTCGAAAAATACCTTCTCTCGACATCTACTTGCTCCCATAAGCCGTAAAAGGCAATAACCCCCCCCCCCCTCCCGCTCCCGCCCTACGTAGCCAGACATATGTCGATATCAACTGATGTGCAAATGGAGTCAAACAATGAGTGAGAGGGGGTATCGATGTTCAATAGTGCAGGCGATTTATATAAACTGTCAGAAGTTCGAGGGTCGTATTCGAGCAAACACTAATTCATCCTATACATTTAATCAACACCAGTTTACGAAAGGCAGTCGATGAATCATTCGGTCCAATTGATCAATACCTGGGAGGCCCAACCTGCTTCTGTACGTTTGCTTTGTAGGCATAGGTTTTTGAAATCTGCCCATTTATATGATATCGCGTGCAGTAGAGCTATAAATCCATGAAATGTACTGCTATCTAGCGAAGATTCTGAAACCAGCATGGTGCACATAACTGACATACACACTTACAAATATACATACATACATAGTGACAAATATACATTCATTATACATACATACATACGATCAATACATACATACATACACATACATATACACTTATATGCATGCATGCTTACATATAAACATACGCACACGTACATACATACATATATACATACATAAATACATACATACATACATAGACATACCTGCTCGCCATGTTTCAGTTCAATTTTCATGGTGAAAATTAGTTACAGCTTACAGCTTTAAACCTTAAAAGAAGATTTATATGCAAGTGTCCTATGAATTGACAAGAAAATATTCTAAACAGCTGCCCAAAAGCTGTTTTAGAGGATTAGAAGTTACGGATTCCAGTTTCAAACCTTTTAAAAGAAGATTTATATGCAAGGTTCTACGAGTTGACCCAATGTTCTTGCAAGCCCTTCGTACCCAGGATGCGAGACATAAAACTCCCATTTAATTGCACATTTCATCATTAAAAGAGACATGGCAATAATTGTAGGTTAGAAGGAGTCAATAATCGCTAGATTGACACCCAATATGCTAAATATAGCTTAGCACGCGCGAGGAGCCGAGCACGCGCGTGCTCTTCTGGCAGCGCGTGAGAAATCGACATATTTCGTTTCGCGTGCCACGCATAACTAGCGGCCCATGCTGAGGTATGGCGGGAAGGTGGGAATTACATGTTAATTTCACGATTTGTAAGCCATAGCATATTGTTGTGTCCTATGATAGATGCTGGCGCGCGATGTCGGCTTTTGCCTTGAGGTGTAAAGGAACGGCTGCAGGGGTACGTCAGTACATGAAGGTTAATTCAGACTGTCGGGTTCACAAAAGCAAAATAAGTGTGTTTTAACTTTGTTCTGTGACCTTTCCATTTCCATTAACATCTAGTCACAAGGCTAAACGCAGGATTCAATAAATCACATAAATGATCAACACGAAATGCTTCTTACAAAGCTTTTGAAAAGAGAAATTATCGTAGAAGGTATTTTGTTAGTTAATTTCCATGAGATTTCTACAGTAATGTTACCCTATACCAAAGTAGTAGTAGGTAGTAAATGTCAATATGTTATCAAATGAGGTTAAAAGAATGTTTTGCTGAAGTAGAGGAAAAAGTGAATAGTTTTCGTACAAAATGGGAGTATTGTATCCATGACGATCTTGACAGAGCTTCCTCCTAATGTACAAACTATAGTCTAATCTTACATGTTATGTGAATTAAAAAAATATGCAGGTTTGCAGAAATTAAAATAAATACAGGTTATCAAAATAAAATCTCGACTGCTCTGGCTTTCCCGGCCGCTCTGGTTTCTTCCATCGTCCAAAACTGGCTAGTTATGATATAGCTCAATGTGGACGTAAAAGTGACGATAATCATGATTTCAATTACTGTTACCGTAAGGTTTTGAGAGTGAAATATACATAATGGGAACACATTTACACCTCTGCTCATCCATGTACGTATCCAATGTCTAGAAACATCTCATTCCTCAAATGTTAAAAAGCTGCACTGCATAATGATGTGGTTTATATCCTTCAGGGCATATGTAACTCGTAACGACAATTCTGTAACTGTGAGTTTTTTTTCAGCCAATTTTCATTGGATCTTGGCCCACTTGTAACTGCATGGGTAACATGGTCAACTGATGCTAACCTTAACTCATCAAATATAGTTATATTTGAAGAAATATTCGAACGATTATTGTTGAACTTGATAGGAACATATTTCCTCTAAAACCTGTTTAACATCTAGATATTTACATATGTGCCAGATCATATGTATGCGGAATGTGTTAGAATACTTGCATTAGTTCAATTTTGCGAATTTACAGAAAATCGATTTTTGGCAGTTTTTAACTTTGATAATTGGCGGCAACATGTAGTGCCAGCTATACACTTAAAGTGGCAGCACTAATCATTGCGAATTTTAATTTTGCGTTCGAGGCTAAACGCTAAAAAACGCAATCTTTTCCCGAATTTACAGTACCTGAGTGGGCCATCATAGGTGTACTGGTCTAACACATATACCATGTATGTTGAAATTCGTATCAGACATAGCCCCCCCCTCTTCCCACCCACATCCTTAATAAAGTTTGGTTTACAGCAGTTCATCATTTGAATATATTACACATATTGCCCCCGAGTGCTTGCACGTTAACCCTGCCAACTTCTAAACAAATATCCTTTCGATCACAATGCCTTTGGCTATCAAGATCTTAGGTATCACTGAAAGACTGTACGTCCACAGTTAGTGGCTAAATTCATGCATGCATGCATACGTTCACGTGGTACATATATACACACATCCATACGTACATACATGCATGCAAGCATACATGAATGTATGCAAGCATACACGCATGCTGTAAATACATACATATATACATGCATGCATACATATATGACAAAGTTATCTTTAAAACTATAATGCAAAGTGTAGGGAGTCCTAAAACTTTCATTACACTTGGATGCTTGAGGAACCTTAAAACGAGCTATAGATCAATCATCAAATTCAAATGATAACCACATATTGTCAAAATCGATTTGACAATGGCTATTGTTAGGAATATTTTAGAAGGACAATGGGTTAGTGAATGATACATCAACGGATTTTAGTGTAGTCGGGGCTCCATTAGTTTTGAAAGATAAGTTGACAATATGGTGGCTGTTAATGCGAGTGGCAGCGGCCAGCGGTAGAGATGACCACTGGCTACCGCGGTGAAGATTACTACGTACGAGGTGCCATCCTACCTGTCACTTAACCAAAGCAATCAAATTTCTCTTTAAAACCCAATGGTAGGAATCGACGTTTTTGCTTAATCCATCCACTGGAATAATCAAAAAGAAGTGTGGCCCGGGAGTATGTGTAATGAAAAGACATTGTAGCGAACACCACCAGATTTGCTGATAACAATGGCGGCCATATTGTTGGTCACTTCCGGTTTGGCGACCTGGCCGCAGACAGGGGTCATTTTGATTGGAGATGGTGACCTTTGTCCGGATAGGTGATTTTCACACCTGTCATCTCTCAAGCAGCGTGCGGAGAGGGAGGGAAACACAGACAAGTATTTATCACGGGGAGAGGGCGGGACTCGCCTATTTTAACCATTAAAGCCAAACCTGACATCGGCGCCAGAGCTGAGCTGAGAGAAACATGGACTAGACGGCTCCGTCTACTTGAGAGGCAAACCAACAACAAAAAAGAAGAAAACTTAACCCATTTAAACTCAGTGCGGCCAAAAGAGGCCTAACGACTTTGGAAACATTTTACTTACAAAGGCATTGTATGAAAAACTTTTGAAGGAGAAATGTTTATCAGGAGCCAAACAACAACTCTCCTTTAAATATTGTGTGAACTTCTACTTTATTCCCAAGTTATTTTCAAAAGTATGAGAGTAGCAGACGATACTTTCCAGAGGAGCTCTTGAGTGTGAATGGGTTAAAGACCGATTTAAACATGGAGCGCCACAAGATCTGACCACTTTATCCCTTCCAAAGACTACACAATTATAGAAACAATTCGCAAGAGAGTAGATATTGTATGCATTGCAATAGTAATTTTGTCACTGATTTTGTTATTGTTATCAGTTGTATAAAAATTCATTCCCTTTTCAATCAACTGTAACTAATGTATATGGAAAATGCGTACTATAGCAGATTTTACATTACAAGAGTAAGTCTTACAATTTCTGTGAACAATTTCCTGATTGTAATTGTAATATTTATTGACCATGTGCAGATATGAAACTACAAAAACATATAAGTAATGAACATAATAAGAGAGAGTGGTATCATAACTAAATAGAGAATACAAAATAGCACAAACAACAGCAATAACTAATACAGAGAAAAATAAGGGAATGACACACTTACATAGAGAGCATGCTAAGGCTAGCAAATATTAAAGCCATGCATTAGCATAAAACAGCATTCTCAGTCGAACCAGATTGAATGTGTATAAATGTGCATCTACTTGCCATGTATGTGCATGATTATCTCCCTATACACTATTGTCCGTGCATGAAAATCCCCTATCTATATCTCTGATTGTTCAAACTCGTACAGTTATTTAGTATAACTTTCTCTTACACAATCATAAACATACAAAAAACAAGAGAATATTAGTACATAAACAATCATTCTCTGTGCACGGTGAAAATATTGATAAAGAATATCATTAACCCTTCTGATGCTGAGGTCACTTTTGTTCAATGCACAAGAACGCTAAGAATTATGAAAATCATCTTAACCAAGCCATGTGCTAGGGTTTCGGTCATTTCGCAGCTGTTTGTCATTATTTCATGTTGACCATATTAGCCACCAGCAATGTCATATATACTACTTTAAGCAACTAAGTCCTTTTTTGTTCTTAGTTTTTCGTCTCCAACGCCGCTTTTCTTCCGCTCTTCTTTTTCTTCTTCATCTTTTTCCATATCTGCAGCTTTGTCTTCTTTGTGCCCTACATTACTACTACTACTACTACTACTACTACTACTACTACTACTACTTCTACTACTACTACTGCTACTTCTAGCTACTACTACTACTACTACTACTTCTACTACTACTACTGCTACTTCTAGCTACTGCTACTTCTAGCTACTACTACTACTGCTACTTCTAGCTACTACTACTACTACTGCTACTTCTAGCTACTACTACTACTACTGCTACTTCTAGCTACTACTACTACTACTGCTGCTGCTGCTGCTGCTACTAAAACTACTACTACTACTACTACTACTACTACTACTACTGACATTACTACTACTACTACTGCTGCTACTACTACTACTACTACTACTACTACTACTACTTCTACTACTACTACTACTACTACTACTACTACTACTACTACAACTACTACTATCTATTCGTCAGTGGTGCTAATAAATGTATTCAACACTGCTTTGATTTAACACAAAGTTAGATAATGTCGAAACGATACTTGAGTAGCAGTGACCTGTTTTTCTTGTTGTTGTTGTTGTTGTTGTTGTTGTTGTAGAGCAACCTCTTAAACATGTTTAAGTTTACCTTTTACCATTGTTCAGTTTCAGTAATCCTATAATGTTGACCTGTTTCATTTTCGCTTGTGTATGATTTCATAATTAAAATATTACAGTCAATAAACATACATCCATATTTTGTTGTTATTGTTGTTGCCGCAGCAGCCAGCTCTAGGCTGAGGCATTAGGTGTTTCCCCCAACGGCCCGCCATCGCATTGCGTTAGAGTTGCTAAATATTTGTACACAGCACGAAAATCTCCGCATGATGTTGATCAGAAACTATGTAAGGCAAATCAGTCACGCTATCTTGGCCCACTTCGCACGCCTAATCTCCCAGAAAATACTAATTGCTGCTCAATAAATCATTCGCTCACAATTAAATACTGTAGCAGTTCAGATGACTTCTTACTGCAAAACATCTGGCATCCTGCTACGGATAATATATTTTACAGTTGTTGTTGTTGTTGTTGTCGTTTTTGTTATTTTTGTTGTTTCTTGCTGGTATTGTTGTTTTTGTTTTTATACATTGTTTCTGTTGAGTTTGTTGTTGATGTCGTTGTTTGATTATACTTCTTTGAATCCTCAAAGATATGATTTTATTGTATATATAAATACATATTCATCATCTTATCGTTTTTGAACCACATGTAAGCATATATTTCTCCATGCATATATCATGATAACTGCAATAAACCAGACAATATACAATCTAATAAATTGTGACTGCAAGTGTAAAAGAAAGTATTTCAATCTCCATTTCCAAAGTGTCTCAAAGAGTCATACACTATATTACATCGATCCATCCATGTTGAGATTTCTTCTGTATTCATCAGCCTTGAACTGTTGATATACATAGTATTTAACTAATTTAACATGCATTTCCTTACAAGTTTGCGTATTAATGTATATTCCTGTTGTTGTTGTTGTTTTCGTTGTTGTTGTTGGGAGGCGTTGGGTTAGAGATAGGGGTTGTGCTGTGCCAAGGCATGGCATAACGAATGATCGTTTTGGATGATTTGATTGCATGTTTGTTTGAATATTTGGAATTACAAAAGTATACTATGGCAAAGATTGCTAATATTTGATCATACACATATGCATATATGCACGTAATTTTACGAAAAATAACTCAAATAACCTCACATACGTGTTTATATATGTAAATATATATATATATATATATATATATATATATATATATATATATATATATATATATATATATATATATATATATATATATATATATATATATATGTATATATATATATATATATATATATATATATATATATATATATATATATATATATATATATATATATATATATATATATATATATATAGAGAGAGAGAGAGAGAGAGAGAGAGAGAGAGAGAGAGAGAGAGAGAGAGAGCGAGAGAGACAGAGAGAGAGCCAGAGAGACAGATAGATAAATAGATATCCAAAGCAAAAAATCTCAAGTAAATTTCAATTAATTCACTCATGCACATCATGCAAAAAGTATAGCCACATTTGACGAACCTCATATAAAAGTTATAAAGTAGGATCTCCTATGGAATATCTTCCCCTCTCTCATCATAACAGGTTCACAGACAGGGTTGCTTTTTTAATAGTTATTCCCCTGTGTGGGGTAATGTTTCATTTAGGCTGGGCATCCGTCATCTAGATATTACCATCTTTGCCAGGCACCTTCGATCAATCATACGAGTGCTATTGAATGTAGCATCCATAATGGATACGTGGAATTGACTGAGGTCATTTTCCCTCCATGTAATAGACAATAATTATGCCCACGGTTTATCTCACACAATGCAATGGTAATGCATATTTCATAATCGCCATGCTGTTTTAACAAATGGCAATCTGGAATAATGACTTAAGAGGCGTAAAGCGGTTTTATGTGGGATCAATTTTCTATTCTCTTAAAGGGATATTTTATGTGGTATCATTTTGCCTGGGGGTTGCAGTTCGCCTATAAAACCCAGGTAGACCATAAACGAATTAAGTGAGTTATGTGGGCACGCGAGAGAAAGATGAGGGAGAATTGAATTGATGATTAGACTGAATAGAACTAAGCATATATTGTAGGTGTTAATACGTATTTTGTTAAAGTTAATCGGATCCGAAGCTATATATATATATATATATATATATATATATATATATATATATATATATATATATATATATATATATATATATATATATATATATATATATATATATATATATTTATATATACATACATACATACATACATACATACATACATACATATATATATATATATATATATATATATATATATATATATATATATATATATATATATATATATATATATATATACATATAAATATATATATATATATATATATATATATATATATATATATATATATATATATATATATATATATATATATATATATATATATATATATATATATATATATATATGTATGTGTGTGTGTGTGCATATGCATATATATATCATAATATATATATATATATATATATATATATATATATATATATATATATATATATATATATATATATATATATATATATATATATATATATACATATTATAATATATATATATATATATATATATATATATATATATATATATATATGTATATATATATATATATATATATATATATATATATATATATATATATATGTATATGTGTGTGTGTGTGTGTGTGTGTGTGTGTGTGTGTGTGTGTAGATAGATAGATCGATATAGATATGTGTGTGTGGTGTTTGTGCGTGTTTGTATGCAGGAAACATCTTCTGCGGCGGCAGTCTGCAGGTTTGCTTGTAGCCTCTCAATCAGCCCTGATTCCGAAGTGGAAAGTGTTCGTCTGTCATCCCCGTTCTTCCTGTTCACAGTTCCTATTATATCATCTACCGTGAGATTCACTGTTTGCCACCGTAAGTAACCTTGACAATCTCTCGCCACACCTGTCAGCATCCTCGCACACTCACGCGAGATCTTACGTAAGCTGGAACAATGGCCTTCAATTAACCTACCTACCGACACTTCATTAGATATCCTTTGCATTAACAAGAGAATAACAAACTCATATGTGTTTTTATACACAACAACTTTATCAAAAACAGGAAAACAAAATTAGGTAGGAAGTTCATGGAGTGCTGACGTCAGCTATGACGTATGCAGTGTTTGCAATGGCAACAGCTACGGCAACACCGGAAGCAGAAATAACAGCAACAGGAAGATCAAGGACAAACATAGAACTACAACAAAAACATAAGTAAAATCTTCACTAATTATTAAGCTATCTATGTTTACAGAATAACGTGTTGTATGTGATGTCTTAACCGTTACTTAAATTATTAGTAGTAGTATGTTTATTGGCTGCAACATCTTGTTACAAAATTCATACGTATACAACATATGGGAATAATGAACTTAATATAACAAATAACAAATAATAATAAATAAAGAAAGTAGAATGAACTATATATATTGTTTTGTACAGCTATTCCTGTGTCCGATCTTAATGATCAGTTTACATATACTTAAGGTACCTGTAGATTAGGCTTAAGTGTACATTTTGACGTTACCGTATAGAACATAAGATTATTTTATACAATGTTAAGACTATCTTGTATAATTCAACATCTTAAATGTAGAGTTATAGGGTACACTAACTTGTACATGGACACTTTAGGGGGTACATTGGTTTAAGTATTAAAGAACAGAACGATGAAGTTTATATATGTTGTGCGTTTTAAAATGTCTTAGTGTCATACCTAGATTTTGTCATATCATTGTTTTTTTCATACGTTTGTATCGGTATTATTTTGTACGTTTGAGTGCACTCTATATAGATACTACTTCTTCAATAAACACAATCAATAGCAACAATACTTTTATATTTCGCAATACAGTCAATAAACTATTCTATACAGCAACACCACCACCAAAAACATTGATCAATTATAGAACAACAAAAACCAACATGAAAAAACAAACAGCAATAGCAATAGCAACAAAGAGCTTCAATAGAAAAAATTTAAAAAAAAGCAACCAGAAAGGTCGTGCAAAATAGCAATAACAGCAGAATATTTATAAACAGCCAAAGAAACCTAGCATCAACTACTACTGTAATAAAATTTACTCCTATATTATTAAACTCTACATTACTACTAAAATAGCATTGTCAACATAAATACCCCCACAACAAAATTACATGATTTATTATATATTCACAGCCATATCTACACCCTTAACAGCGAAGGAAAATATATTTATCTTTACTGTTTCAATCCCACAGGAACCATATTGCTTTAACTAATCGCGTATAATTGATTTATTAATAAAAAATATATGTTTCCAAGTTTCAATAAAAGAACGTATTTAGTACCAACCAGAGTAGTAAATGGGTGGGTGCATTTTAATAATATCATAGTAACAATGTACAATAAAGTTAAACCAATGACAAAACAGAAGCATGAATAATAAGTTTTCTGGTAGACGTATTGTAAAATATAAATTAAAAAGACGTAAAGATTGTTCTTTATTCTATTACAACAATCTATGTATGCATGTATTTTATAGACTGTATCATAAAGGAACAAAATCACATTAAAATATAGAAAAATGTGAAAACAAATAAAGAACACTAAACACAACTAACACGTTAGGTCATAAATTACGAGTATAGAGCAGTTATTACTATCTACCGAAACTACACAGTACAAAAGATATTCTGAGATGTACACAATACACAAATAAACAAACTGCTAACTTATCCTAAAAAACGATAAAGGATGGTGACAAAAATAATTTCTTGAGTAGACCAATCATATCATGTCTTTATGGTCCGTGTATAAGTAAATGAGTGGCATACCATGAATATTTATGAAGATGAAGAGAGTAGTTCTCCTATTGTGCTCACATAAAATGAAGAAAACCATAAAATTTCGCTTTAACTGAAATGTTTTCGCCTGTAAGTGAAAGTAACTGTAGTGCGAGCGTGATTAAACGGTTATTATGACAACACGGAGGTCATGAGGAGAGGAAATTAAGAGAACCACTTCTACATAAAGAGCTGTTTCTTGGTGCCATGCCTTTTAAAGTCCCGCGTGAATGGACAAGTGTGTCTCTTGCATGCCTTTTTTGTCACAGGCAGGGTGGCAAATTATGGCAAAATGAGCGCCAAAAGTGGGAATGTCCGTACTTA
>OZ012692.1:11658901-11676401 GCA_963942565.1 Maea johnstoni | reverse complement strand
TCTAGTTTTCATTGTCCCCATCTCATCCAGTAAATCACCCACATACCTTAACCCTTTCATATGCCATTTACTTGTATAAGGAATATTCAAAGTTGGGTTGAACCAAATTGGCTCATCGTGCGGGTATATAGCTGAGTGCTCCTCTGAATATATTGTTTGGAAGAGAGCGATTGCTTTGACTACTGAAGACCAGAACGGATTCTTGATTTTATGAAGAATCTGGTTAGGGTATTCTGGTCCAAATTTACTGATTTGATCTATACCATATTTATTAGGTATATTTGTCCACACTTCTTTACTCAGAACAAGTTTTTTGAGCCATTTTATTTCAAGTGTTTCCTCAAATCAAGTTTTCAAACATATTTGGTTTCAGTCACATACGAATAATATCCCCTAATAGATGAATGTGTGTATGTATGAAGATGGCCTGACTAATGCAGTATGCCCCCTGTCTCTCCCATGGTTACCTTGACCTTTGTGCTTAGATGAAGTCCCTGTCCAGCGAACGAATCACTGTTCTCTACCATACCTATCAAAACTCTCTCTCTCTTCCCCATTTTTGTTTTTCTCACACATCATGGCTTATAGTCTATGGAACTCTGTCTGGAAACTAATAGTTGCATCTTACTACTTATCTCTCTCTCTCTCTCTCCCTCTCTCTTTTTCTCTCTCTCACACACACACACACACACACATCATGGCTTATTCCCTGGAACTCTCTCTGACTGGAAACTAATAGTTGCCCCGGGGGGGGGGCACTCAGGTACAGAGGGGGGCCGCACCTTAGTTACGTATTTCGCGGAAGAAGGGGTCTTTTTTGAAGACCTCCGCATGTCCGCGATTTTGTAAAAGAAGGGTACTTTTTTGTACCCAGGTAAGAAGTATGGGGGTCAAAATACCCTTACAATCCACGAAACATACGCAGCTCTGACGCGGAGTGACTCCCGAAGTATCTTGGCATCCGAGTTTGCTGCCGCCACTTGCTGCCGCTAAACACGCAGAGGATTATAAAATCTAAAGTCAAAATACGTGTTTCCGTACATCCAATGTCAGTGTTTTGATAAAAGAAGAGGTGTTTATTTAGTGGAAAAAGTCAGCGTTTTTATTAAAATAAGGGTGCTTTTTTGGCCAGAAATCAGTGCTTTAGGGGTATTTTTAAATTTTGATAACGAACGTATGCGCCCCCCTAAATACCCAAGTGCCCCCCCCCGGGATAGTTGCACCTTACTACTTGGATCTCTCTCTCTCTCTCTCTCTCTCTCTCTCTCTCTCTCTCTCTCTCTCTCTCTCTGTACATTGGCTTTGACGCATGACATGAGCGTTGTGATACATGTTCTGTTTTGGCCATATTTGATCACATTTGTAAACGTGTTTTGTTCTATTTGAATTAGTTCATTCCTGCCACGCGCCTTTGTTTATGGGACATTTCCTGTAAAATCAAAGGTTATCTGTGACAATAATTAGAGGGCGCCTTCTAGCTCTCCCATAACTGTCTTAAGTTGCCTTGATGTTTGATGACTTTTGGCTTTCACTGCGCACGAGAAAATGCCCAATTATCGCCCGTGTGGAAAGTCGAAGCGGTGCATCCGTAGAGTGCCTATTACACAAAAAGCCCAAGGTGGTTATGCTATTTGACAACATATCCAAGTTTCCAGGCCACATGCTATAATTATCATAAAGGAACATGTATATCGCTGCTTTATTATTTCCAAAACTCCATGCGCTATCGAAGGCTTTTTCAAAGTCACGAAACGTGGCACACCTTCAAAGCGCTGAGCAAAAGAGGCGGTTATTAGAGCTGAGACATTTTGTTACCTACTGAAGTTCCATGCTTTTAAAACTGAGAGTGCACGTTAGCACATAATGGAGTCTTCATTTGTGATGTCAGGAAAATTAACTTGGCCACCGAGAGTTCTGAAGATACAAGCGCGAACATAAACTCTTAAAAAAACAAGCCATTAAAACAATTGTAGCCCCGCTTCACTAAAGCAGTGGATGGCATTTGGCTTTTGCAAAGGATCCAAACTAGTATCAAGTCATGAGTTTCAATCCTCTACCTTCCCTAAGGAATGTATACCCGAATGGATAAAAGTCTGAGACTAAAGAAGACCAGGGCGAGTGGAACCAAACGGATTTTCACATACTATATTTAAAAGGTCCGCCCTTTTCACAAACAATCCTCTAAAATTATGACATAGATGTTGTGTCCATAGTATTTCATTTAAAAGTTCTTTACTACCGGTCGTTTTTAAATGTTGTGTGTCAGTCATTTAAACATCTTCGTCCGTTCATGTTCTTTCGAGGTTGTTGAGTGCGTGTTTTAATACTTATGCAATTGAAATGAACTTGATTTGGTTTCCCTTGATAATGTCTTCCGACAAATACTTCCGGTAGCTGGTTAGGGATGTTTGTCATATAATTTCAATAACACGCGCGCCATTGGAGACGAACTATGCTGGCAGTTTCATCAAAGAGGGTAAAAATGACATTTTGTATAAGATTATTCCATAGTTGAGAATACCTGGTTTATACCAAAAATCCATTATAATGTGTGAAAATATGGCTAGACTAGTGTGTCATGCTAGTCAGCTAAGGTGTGACGATGCCAGGCTTAAAGGCTTTTCCCTGTATTATAAAACCTGTATGGAATGTGATCTCAATGCTCTAGGGGATTGGAGATACCTTTTATTCCTTTTTATTTTTTTTGCATACTTAGGTATCCACCTTTATCTTAAGCCTACTCAGCAAATATCCATCTTAGTCGTATGATATTCAACATGTATCCAACATATCTCCTTTTGAATACTCAGAAATTAATCCACCTTAATCAAATCTAAATGCATCCATCAAGACGGCATGCCTTTTACATGTAACCACCTTAATATCAATGTGGAATGTATCCACCTTAGTATCACCTCTGCGTGGAATGTATCCACCTTAAAATCACGTTGTCATGGAATGTATCCACCCTAATATCACGTCGACATGAAATGTATCCACCTTAATCTCACGTCGACATGGAATTATCCACCTTAATCTCACGTCGACGTGGAAAGTATCCACCTTTTAAAATCTCACGTCGGCGTGGAATGTATCCATCTTAATCTCACGCGGACGAGGAATGTATCCACCTTAATCTCACGTCGACGTGTAATGTATCCACCCTAATATCACGTCGACATGGAATGTATCCTCCTTAATCTCACGTCGACATGGAATGTATCCACCTTAATCTCACGTCGTAATGGAATGTATTCACCTTTAAAATATCACGTCTACGTGGAATGTATCCATCTTAACATCACGTTGACGTGGGATGTATCCACCTTAATCTCATGTTGATGTGGAATGTATCCACCTTAATCTTACGTCAACGTGGAATATATCCACCTTAATCTTATGTCGACATGGAATGTATCCACCTTAATCTTACGTCGACGTGGAATGTATCCACCTTAATCTCACGTCGAGGTATGATGTATCCACCTTAATCTCACATCAACGTGGAATTTATCCACCTTAATCTCACGTCGACATGGAATGTATCCACCTTAATCTCGCGTCGACGTGGTATGTATCCGCCTTATTATAAGGTATATGTAAAATGTATCCACCTTAATCTCACGTCGATGTGGTATGTATCCACCTTAATCTCATGTCAACGTGGAATGTATCCACCTTAATGTCACAAACATTCAGAACGCTCGAGCACGTGTTGAATATTCATACAGAGTCTTGCAATCTTATATTGAATCTACCACGAAAACAAGAAAGAGCACAACATTGACCTAGGGTCAAATCAAGACAAAAAGAAACACAACTTTGATGATCTAATATCCCATAATTAGGGTTTGGTATTGGAAAATATGCCTAACAAAGTCAATGCAGTCAAGTTCTTATTCGATAGTGTCTTATGTTCTTTGCGCATGGTTAGATTTTATCGCCTAAATCTGAATCTAATGGAATTACATATTCGCCCTTAATCCCAGGGTGAACACACCAGGAATTGAATCCACTCGAAACCAAATCGAAAAATTATCATTCATTCGGCAAGGTGATGTGATAGAGTTAGATATAACGGACAGGTATCTATTTACTGTGAATATAACCGGATTCGTGGCCTTTGGATTTTATCTAATTTTCAGCACTTAGGCACTGATGTGTACATGCCATACCGTGGGCCACATCGATCTTTAGGCTCAACCCTTCCACTGCTGAGGCTACTTTCGTCCAAAGCAAAAGGATGCAAAGATCTTTGAACTGTCTAAACCCTGTCATGTTGGTACTCATCGGAGAGCTCTCGCTGAGTACTCTCAGATGAGTACCCATGTGCCAGGGTTTCAGTCATTTTTCAGTTTTTTTGCATCATTTTGTATTGGCCAAATTAGCCACCAGCAGCATAAGGGTTAAAGTGGCTGCTATTTGTTTCAGGCAAAATTTACTCTACATGTTCAGCATCAGTCTAGCCCTAGGTCGCGCTTTTTATTTTACTTCTTTACTTTTATTGCTTCTTTACTTACTTTCATATCTAACCCGAAAAGTACACCAACTCAAAATTGAGTCTACTCCAATTTAATTCTGAAATTGCTCACAAGGTGGTCACAGTGAGATCTTTTCCATTCAAAGTGACCTCCTTAGCGCCATCTATGATCAGAGACAGAAACTAGCATTCTAGACATTGAGTAAAAGATGGGGACTAAAATGAAAGTATTTAATTAAAGCATAAACTACGAGGTAGTTTTATTCGTAGTATCGACGAGACCGCCAGCAGTCAACAGTTAACATGTGTTCAATGTTATTTTGCTACGTACATTAGAACCTGTATTAGTTGAATGCCCACATGATCAAGGACCTTCCATAATAAGTTGCATATTTTCTCATCATACCCGCGTTATCACTAGTTAACACTTGTACTGCTGGTGGCTAATTTGACCAATACATAATGAGGCAAAAAGCCTGAAAAATGACTGAAACCCTGGCACATGGGTACTCATCTAATAGTACTCAGTGAGACCTATCTAATGGATACAAACATGACAGGAATACGATGGTTATCAAGACTCTTTGCATCCATGTGCTTTGGACGAAAGTAGGCTTAGCATTGGAAGGGTTAAATACAAACAAGAGCACCAGTTAGTTGAACAACACTTTAAGGTGGAAAAATATAAATTGTCTAGGGAAAGGGTATTTGACTTACAAAGGAGTTCCATATCATCAAAATGGAGACCCCCATTTGAAGTTAAACAGTACAAACTTAATGCCTATAGAAATATGAAGCTGTGTTCAATTTATAGGTGTGTACAGTTCGATAAGCATCACGCCAAAGACAGTCAAATTGAAAACACGCTCCATCATAAAAAACAATAAAAAGTGAAGCAAAATGAAACCAGTTATAGGCATTGAATACTTGAATGACTAGGCAATATATATCATAAAAGACTTTATATTCTGAAATGACATGCATTAGAATAGAATATTGGTAAAACGTTAGGTTTTAAGCAAGGAATTGCGATTGTTCATGTCATTCTGGTGTTAGAGCCTGCCCTTATGATCGAATGATCTAAAGCTTCGCCATCGACTGCTAACTGTCTCATACCACTGCCTAGGCTTGATTCTTGGCTGGGCTGAGAAAGTTGCCAGTGACTTCGGGATAGACGTTGATTTCTGCCGGATACTCGGGTTTCCTCCACCACTTGCAAAAACAATGTATATCCAATTCCTACCAAAAGAAAGGGCTAGTAGGTAAACGGGTAAGAAATGTGTGTGATATATCTGTTGACAATACATTCTCTCTCTCTCTCTCTCTCTCTCTCTCTCTCTCTCTCTCTCTCTCTCTCTCTCTCTCTCTCTCTCTCTCTCTCTCGCTGAATCAGTCTGCATATGCACACTTTTACCCTTGTTCTGTTGCTGGCTAATTTGGTCAATAGAAAATGATGCGAAAACAGACAGGCAAATGGGTACTCATCTGATAGGACTCAGCAGGAGCTTTCTAATGCATACCAACATGGTAGGGTTTAGAAGATTTTCCAAGATTTCTTCGTTCATGTGCCTTTGATGAAAGTAGCCTCAGCATTGAAAGTGTTAATAGTTGCTTAAGCTGACTTGGAGCTCCCCCTAGTGAAAAGCCCCTAAAAGACACCTTTTCTTTTCTGTTGCTTCTTTATTTTCCATCTATCCGTATCATGTATTAACGTTGACGTATCAGACTGTTTTCTCCTCTCAGACACTGTATCATGATGTAGATGTCTGAGAGAGGCCGCACGATTTTGTAATTCCATTATTACAGCAAATAAACGTACTACTACTACTACTACTACTACTACTACTACGACCACCAAAACCACCACCACCACCACCACCACCACTACTACTACTACTACTACTACTACTACTACTACTACTACTACTACTACTACTACTACTACTACCACCACCACCACCACCACCGCTACTACTACTGCTACTACTACTACTACTACTACTACTACTACTACTACTACTACTACTACTACTACTACTACTACTACTACTATGCTGCTGCTACTACTACTACTACTACTACTACTACTACTACTACTACTACTACTACTACTACTACTACTACTCCACATCATGGTTTAATAGCACTTTTCATACAGAAGAAATAGCCATGACAAGAGTTGATTTCTCTAATTAAGGAGGAAGTAGGAAGTCTGCGGCTGGTAAATGGGTGAATGCCACTACACACTATTGCCTGCTTAATTTCATTCCGCAAACCATTAGCTCCAAATCACTTGTGAAATGTTTTAAGAAACTGTAAAAGCATTTTAGTGTAGTGCTCCTAATTCGGCGCGCCATCGCAGGTCTGGAGAGGCAGGCGAAGCGATAGACTGGTTAAAAGCCCAAGATTGCGAGTGGCATTTACTTGATCACTTCTTGAGAAAACATCTAATCGAATTAGCCGACAAAATGGATCGTATGAAAAGCTGGAAAACTATCAAAATAATATTTGACTCGTATTTTTGCAACAATTATGGCTATCCATGTTGCGGCAAAATGATTAAGTGAAAAGGGAGGGGTGCATTACGTCTGATTTCTGCAATAATGAAATTAAATGTGGAGATGTCGCCATAATGCACTTCGTATCACCAGGTGGCGTTGTACATGACGTCATCATCGCTACAACGACAATCGCGCACGTTTTCGTCGGCAGTTTGATTTGTGAATAAAGGATTTGCAACTATTTGCAATTCGCTATGGACGAGTGTCCAACACAATGGCAACTAATCCCCTACAAAAATCCACTCACTCATCTTTTTTTACCCACAATGCATCTTGTTCTCCTCACCTCCAATATGGACGATTTTCATTAATTCCATTATCCCGGGCTAACTATTAAATCAGGCGGGTAATAGGCTTGTGGAGAGGCTGAATGTGTCCTAGGTAATTAGCGGGGAAGAGTAATAATTTCATCACTGCATTGTGGGCTTGCTCTTGAAGACAATATGAAGCACACTCGCTCGGGCTTGCTCCCTCGTACAGGCTTAACTTAATCACGCCTAGCCCGTCCATTGTGTTAATGCCATTAAACATATTGCCTCCTCTTTGATTGATGCGCAATTTAGAGCTGTAATGTTTTCATTGAAACTCACATAACCCGGTAAACAAAAGACACGTTGACATTGTATTTGTTCTGTTTGAAGATTTTTTTCTACACTGCATTCACTACTAAATCAAATGAATAAAAAGCAACATTGTTTAATTTGATAATATTGTATTGTATGTTTATTGGCCAAATCAACATGATTAGAAAGATACTGATACAGTCAAAAAACAAATTGAACAAAATAAATAGAGAAAAAGAATACAAAATAAAAGCGGTAAGTAAAATCTAACACAAGGTGAGCTAACTCCTGTTACCATGTTATTGACAATAAATGTGGCTCATGTTTTATTTTCGAATTGCCTTCCTTTATTTCCACATTGCACACCAACTAAAACGATAAAATTGAATAAGTATTAATAAGTATTATGTCTAGTTTAATTAATTGATATATTAAATTTGTGTAATGTTAAACCTAGTGTATACTTAAGAATGCTCTGTTATGCGAGAACATCTAGACTAAATGCATGCTTTACAAGTTTTTGTACCATGGAAGTATAGTTAAGTGTAATTTTTGGTTTATTTCATTTATGTTATTTGTGTTTCCGTTACGGGCAAAAGAGAACTTGTAAACCGTATATTTCTGTACAATTTTCAATAAAGATACAGTACAATGACATGGATACATTTGCCGGCATTAAAGACGAATTCGACAAAGTTATATCCCTAACACTATATCCCTCAGTTTATCCAGAATAAATTAGTTAGGCATATTTACTCGTATTCTCAGTCACTGAACTTAAGAAATGACGATAAACATAAAAGTGACGATAACTAAAATTCCAAATACTGAGGGACACAACCGTTTTATAGTGAGACCTCTCATTATGAACATCTCTGAGAATTGAACACGTTTTATTGTGAAGACAATTTAACAGTCCTGTACCTTTTATACCTGGAGAAAGACTTCTGAGATATGAACACCTATGGTTGTGAACGCTTTCTCCTTGGTACCAAGGTGTTCACTTCTCTGAGGTATCACTGAACTTGTTTAACAATAAAATAAATTTGATATGATAAAAAAAACTTGCATTTTTGCATAACCGAAGTGATATATAGCGTAAATGTATATGTGTTATCTTATAATAACTGGGCTAGACCCTTTTTTGTTACTCACAATGTTCATTAGTTCAATGGTCTCACTCTGTTCATTTATTGATATACATATGTTAATTTTGTAATGCAAATATATACGATGGACCAAGTGTGAAAGTGAAAATAAATTTTAATTCATTTTCACTCCAGTTTATTGGGGAGAGAAAATAAATCTATATTTATTTTTACTCTCGTTTATTGGGGAGAGAAAATAAATCTATTTTATTTTCACTCTCGTTTATTGGGGAGAGAAAATAAATTCGAATTTCTCCCCAATAAACGGGAGTGAAAATAAATTATAATTTATGTTCTCTTTCACACTTGGTCCATCGTACAAATGTCATCCAATTGATATACACACATACATTCAATAACACAGACAAAGGGATATAGCAGTTCAGTGTACTCGATTAACAATACCACGTATCTAATAAGACCTCGACCTCCACCATTTTTGCATGTTTATGTGAAGTGCTGTCCAAACAATACTGTGAGTCTTTTGTTGAAGTTTTGTGCAGGCGTGTAAAGTTATTCTCACTCCTGTGAGGTATTTCATGATATTATCAATATTCATTGAGATAATATACTAGTACTCACATGAGTTCTTTCATAAATTTATCAATATTCATTTAGATAATATAGTTTGATATTCCTATTAATATTTCCTTACGTTTATGAAGGAGCACTGCTTTCTTTCGAATCGCATGTTTCTTTTCCATTAATTGTGAAGAGGTGAATCTTATATTTAATGAAGTAAGACACGCTGTATTTGCTTTTATTTATATCTGAAAAGGGTCACTTAAGAACATCGCTATTAAGAATTCTTTCAAGAGAATGAATGTGACGCTTCAACGAATGTTTTAATTAAGGTTTCGTGTCTGTTGGTAAATTAATACAAACAAAGATATTGTATCGCTGAATATTTTGTGGATGATCATTTATTAACAAATATGCAACTGCACATTTATTGCTGAGTGTTTGAATATCAAATTTTTCTTCTGTGCGCCCATGTCCAGTGATGATATCATAAATGATATAAAGGATAATAGGTATTGCTAATAGGCTTCGTTCAATAGTCTTGAATTTGAACTAGTAGGTAATAAATGTGTGTATGTATATATATATATATATATATATATATATATATATATATATATATATATATATATATATATATATATATATATAGAGAGAGAGAGAGAGAGAGAGAGAGAGAGAGAGAGAGAGAGAGAGAGAGAGAGAGAGAGAGAGAGAGAGAACTAACATTTCAGCTATCATTTCCAATATTTTCCATGTGCATTACAGAGATATATGATTCAACCACGTGGCCCAGACATGTACATATGAAAATAAAGCAACTACCTTGTAGGAAATGGGTTAATGAGAGAAAACTCTTGCATGGGAAAGTGTGAAGCGCGTGATCAATGTGGTGATTAATATCCCAAAAGATGCGCTACCTAAATTTGCTTACAAAAACTTCCAAATTATCTTCCCCACTCAACCTGCGTCGTCAAAACAATCAAAAATTGTGCGGCCCAAGACCCACAAGGTCGAGAAGAATGGTCATTAGTGGTAAATGAATTTAGGCACCTCCTGCCACCGGGATCTTAGCCAGGCTCGTTAAGGGAAAGTTCAGCGCCGATGCCTTAGATTAAAGTATCGCACGGGTCAGCACTGGTTTAATTGTTCCTGTTAAAGCCAGTCGCTAGAAACTGCTATCTGCGCGCTACCTAACAGAGGTAGGGGTCATGTCAGATTGGCTTTAAGCTTTAACTCTTAAATCCCGTAACGCCATAGCGTGAGGGGGTGGGTATCGCCCATGGTTTGTATGTATATAGACTAGCTCCTAGTCTATGATTTCATTATATTATGCTTTTCTCTGTTCTGATCTCTTATCATTTGCTTAATGTCTAAGTGTTAGTTCCTGTGGCTTGTGATAGATGGCACCATGGGTGGGCACACTGGTCAGTCAGAATCATCCAAATGAACCCATGCTGGCCGCCTGGTGAGCTAATATAGAACTAGATATGGGTAGACATATTAGAATATTACATAAACATAAGGTAAGTTATTAAAGAAGTGAAATAAATTTCTTGGCCTAGGACTAGGCTAGTATGTATACTGACATGCTATCCAGGCTATATGCACGGGGTACAGTATCAACTAGTTTCATTACTAAATACTATAAACCGTTTTTCACCTATGCATATCTTGTATATATTGGCAAAGTCAATAAACATGCATACATACATACATACATACATACATATATACATACATACATACATACATACATACATACATACATTAATTAACCATTATGCTGATGTTTGCTTATTTGGCCAATACAAAATTATGCAAAAACACTGACAAATGACTGAAACAGTGCCTGGCACATGGATACTCATCTGAGAGTACTCAGCGAGAGCTCTCCAATGAACACCAACATGACAGGGTTAAGACGGTTTCAAATCGTTACATCCTTGTCCTTTGTACGAATGTATTCCTAGCTTCGGAATGTTCGATATCATACCTTTCTAGACCTTGCTGAATGGTACTCAATTCCACAAGCAAGACCTTAACAACGAAACTGCCACCATATATGTCTGTGAATTCCATTGTCCCTGTGAAAAAAACACAGTCCTTACTGCACAGTTATCATAATAATACCTCATTGATTTCAATAATGATCATAATGATTACTATGGAAATAACGAAGCCTGTATTTTAATGAATATGGAATTGTGATAACGAAAATGAAGATATTGGTGAGGATAACAATGACTTTGTCATTCTATAATTATCATTATTATTATTATTATTATTATTATTATTATTATTATTATTATTATTATTATTAATCATTATTATTATTATCATCATCATCATAATAATCATTAATATAGTAGTAGTAGTAGTAGTAGTAGTAGTAGTAGTAGTAGTAGTAGTAGTAGTAGTAGCAGCAGCAGCCGCAGCAGAAGCAGCAGCAGCACCTGCAGCAGTAGTCGTAGCAGCAGCAGCAGCAGCAGTAGCAGCAGCAGCAGTAGTAGTAGTAGTAGTAGTAGTAGTAGTAGTAGTAGTAGTAGTAGTAGTCGCAGCAGCAGCAGCAGCTGCAGCAGCAGCAGCAGCAGCAGCAGCAGCAGCAGCAGCAGCAGTAGTAGTAGTAGTAGTAGTAGTAGTAGTAGTAGTAGGAACAGCAGCAGCAGCAGCAACAGCAGCCGCAGCAGTAGCAGAAGTAGTAGTAGAACAACTGATAAAAGAAACTTCAATAATTGCTAGGGGACCTGTTCCCTAACTCACAAACGGTGGTCCTTGGCTTGAAAGACTGTAAATGAGAGAGCGGAAATCCCGGTGAAGTGGGGAATTACCCTAAACATTGGTATGGATTAGAGTACTTAAGTCAACATTGGAATGCCACACGCTATTGAAGGAAGAATACTATCACTCGAAACCTCTCAAGTAGCCACTCCAGTTGGACAAAGTGACATGTGAGCGGCGAGGTGGGGGAGGGTGGGGGGAGTGCCTACCATGAGAGCTGAGCAGCGACCTAAGAATGCTAGCCGTTTTCCAACGCACACGTGTATGCTTACATACAAACATACATGCATGCATGCATACATATATGCACACATACATACATACATACATACATACATACATACATACATACATACATACATACATGCATGCATTGATGCATGGATGCACGCATTCACACAAACACACTTACATACATACATACATACATACATACATACATACATACATACATACATACATACATACATACATACATACATACATACATACATACATACATACAAGCATGCATGCAAGCATGTATACAAATATACATACATACATACATTTTTCCTTGTTTCCGTTGAACATTGTTCAGCATTTTTGGACTAGCATTGCTAAGATAGGTATGATGTCACCCAATTAACCTCTGTTCATATCAACACAGATTCGTCATCGAATGGGAACTATTATATGATCCTCAAAATGCAGAGATTAACTCCAATAAAAAGATGGAGAACTGGCGGACAATTTGGATAAGGAATCTTCTAGTTAAAAATATATAAATAACTTAACATGTCATCAAAAGAGTTGTATGAAAGAACTGCCCATAACTGTGATACTGCTGTACCATAATCATATTAATCATAGTACTCATCCCCACCTGAGTCTTCTATGAAGTTTGGTGGCAATCCAGATGAAGAAGAAAAAGATCATTTCAATGCAATCAGAAACGATATTTTTCCACAAAACTTGAAATTTTGTGTTCTTTTAAGCGGTATTCGAACGCATTCATTCATTGGTAATATATTTACTATAGGCAATCCAGTCTCAGCATCGAATAATATATAGGAGAGTTCATCCTTCCAATGCTAAGGCTACTTTCGTCCAAAGCACAAGAACACAAAGATATTGTAAACACCTAAACCCTGTCATGTTGGTATTTATTGGGTAGCACTCGCTGAGTACTCTCATATGAGTACCTATGGGCCAGGGTTTTAGGCATTTTCAGGTTTTTGCATCATTTTGTACTGGCCAAATTACCCACCAGCAATATAAGGGTTAAAGAAAGATAAGGAGAATGACAAGACACTATCACGTGATCATAAACGAGATCTCGTTATAGCTGGCAGCACCCTCTTCATAGACTCCCACAATGCACCACGTGGTGTTGTTCCAAATAATGTCCAAATAGTTTGCTCGAGTACTTGATGGTCACTGTGTATGAAGTGACAGCCATAATGACCCTTAATCACTCCTTTCCCCCTTGGCATGTGGTCAACAATGGCCACCCAGCTGACCACACCAAAACAGCGCAGTCATTCACATATGGCTTCTCCTATTTAGTATAAGATGGGGGTCTTCCCATGAAGAAGGCGTAAAGGGAATGGAGTTGCCTTGGAGGTATGGAGGGAAGATATATATATATATATATATATATATATATATATATATATATATATATATATATATATATATATATATATATATATATATATATATATATATATGTATATACATACAAACATACATGTATGTATGTATGTATGTGTGTAGGTATATATATATATATATATATATATATATATATATATATATATATATATATATATATATATATATATATATATATATATATATATATATATATAATGGGTCCATTTTATTCTACTAATTGAATGAATTATTTAAAGGTATCGATTTTCAATTTATCGTTTTGTACCACTTTGGTGCGTCATAGTTTTTCATTTTTAACTCCTAATTCTTCACCAATATTTTAACTCAGTCTAAAACTGGAATCAGCCTGCCGTATTCGGAATCTGCTGTCCAGTCTACTGGCCAGTCTGCTGGAATTCAATAGAAGGAAATTCAATTGTATCTAACTGGCATGTGCCAGAGTCTAAATGGTGTAAGCGGCCCACCAGCAAAAGGCAAGCCTCGGTTGCTTTTGTCGTAATTGTCTACTGGAATCTGAGGCTTTCCAGTTCGGAATTCAAATGTATATGTCACGGATAATTTGCTTAATTACACGTAAACATTTCTTCTTTGAAATATTTATATTGTCCAAACGCGTGGTGCGCAGTCCCACACCCTGCGCGGAGCCAGGAAATACGTTGCTCCTCGAATTTAGCCGAGTAATTGGCCATTACGCATGCGCAATGGGCCGTAAATGGGCTATGGGGGTCGCAAAATTAAATTCCACGGGATGGGAGTAGACAAAATCAAAACTGACACGTCTGCGCGGAAAATTGCCCAGGCTCATTGCATAATTCAAAAGCCACGGAAAATTGGTTGTGGAAATTATGTTACTCACCTCAATGTTTTCCCGGCTAGTAATAAAACTCAGAGGCGGCTGATTTTATGTTAGACCATTTGACCTCCAGGGCCAACTAAACTTTGCAATAAGGGAATCATCGACTCGATGGAACGTGGGGAATAAAGATGACTCGATTTAATGCATAATAGATAGGCGGACGCCAGAGTCTGCATGAGGATGGCCGCCCACTAGCTCAGGTATGAGAAAAACAAAAATGGGGAAGAGAGAGAGAGAGAGAGAGAGAGAGAGAGAGAGAGAGAAGGGGGAGAATAGATGGATAGAAGAATAGATAAAAAGATAGACAGATATACATGTAGTTGATAGATAGATAGATAGACAGAATAGAAAGGGAAATAGGTATAAAGATAAATAAATGGATAGATAGATGGATAGATTCATAGATGGATAGATAGATAGAAAGGCATAAAGGTAAATAGATACTGTAGATATATAGATAGATAGATAGGTAAATAGATAGAAAAAGGTAGGAACCAGTGGGCATGTATTTCAAACAACAATAATAACTGGTAATTAGAAATATTTTGGCGTAAACGAAAACTATAATTTCTATGAACATTTATTTCCAGTGTTTAGATTAGTCTTTTGCACCAACCCCCCCCCCCCCCCCCCCCCCCCCAGAAAAAGGGGGTGTTAATATATAATCCCATAGGCGGAGAGTTACGACAGAGATTGATCGCTGGGAAAGGGGGATACCTGTGGGCAATGCTAGCGAGAGATGAAAGATGAGCCCAAGAAAGCCAGGATATGAAGAGACCTCATCGGAAATACGATCAATTGTCTGGCAAGAGGTGATAGCATCCGCGTCGTACAGTAACACAATAACAGCATACTGTATACCGCTCTTTGCAACACAGTAACTCGACAAAATAGGATGCCCTCTGCCAACATTTATGATACAGGCACGCACGCACGTTTATATATACATGTATATATATATATATATATATATATATATATATATATATATATATATATATATATATATATATATATATATATATATATATATATATATATATATATATATATATATATGTGTGTGTGTATATATATATATATATATATATATATATATATATATATATATATATATATATATATATATATATATATATATATATATATATATATATATATATATATATATATAAACTGTATATATATATATATATATATAAACTGTACATATATATATATATATATACACACACTTACGTACATACATACATATGTATGATAGGTCCGGCGACGAAGGTTTCCTTATGGGAGAAAGGTGAAATGTGTTTGTTTGATGTTACGCGTTAAGTGTCAGGTGTGTGAGTCGAGTACCTTCCTTAATGAATCCTTCCCCACGTTGCTCGCAGCCGACTAAGGGCAGCACGCGCGCGGGGCCGCCATTAGGTCTAATCTACCACAAGTCAATCCCAATTTTGCGAGTCCAGATTGACTTTTTTGCTTCTCAAACAGAATTAGCACCAATCAGGCTGGAATGTTAGTGTTTGTGTGAAGAAGAGGCCGTCTTGGGCGATGTGTTTGCGACATGTCGTGTTGCGGTCTTGACCTCACGTTTTACGGCGTTCGTGTTAGCGCCAAAACGTGAGAAATTTCCCTCCGCGTTGGCACCTAATGGCCGCGCGCGCGCTTGTTGCCATTTGCAAACAAAGTCAAACTCCGGCTGGAAACACCTCTTCTACCCGTGTGCAGAATCGAACACGTTCTCTCTTCGCGCCGCTACAGTTTAACAAGTATGTGTTTCAGTGAACTTGTCAACTTGAACACTTTTTTAAAGTTGATGGCATTCATAGTTTGCCCTCACTTTACTGCTGATTTTTAGAAAAACAGTGGAATCTTTTTCCTGTCGTTTTCCAGAAAAACAGCGGATAAAATAAAATAAATTCTGCCGTTCACACCTGCATCAGCGTACCTCACAGATAATCAAGTTGATTAGTAATTAGAATCTAAATTCAGGTGGCAATACTCTTGTGTTTATCGTCACTTTTACTGCATAATATTGCTTATTTAAATTTCCAATAGGATACATATACAACACGATTTGTATTGTTTCATAAGTCATGCCACTGAAACACTGGCCCTAAATACTGTAGATTCACAAAAGATTGTGTAGATTAAATTTTGCTAATTTACACAAAATCGATTCTTGCGTTTTTTTAACTTTACGAATTGGCCGCAACATGGACACTGCCAGCTATACAATTAAAGTGGCAGCACTAATCATTGCGAATTTTAATTTTGCGTCCAAGGCTAAACGCTAAAAACGCAAAAATTAAACTAACGCAATCTTTTCCGAATTTACAGTAAATGGAAACATTCTTTCCTTGTATCTGGACAACCCGGGACGTTTATAGAAGTGGTGGAAAACAGAAATGTTTTCTCTCTACATTTCACCTATAACCAATTGTAAATGTATCTTGAAGGATATTCCTTTCATCTTTAGTTCCAGGGTTGAATCAAGTGTGTATGTATATTTATTTGCTATAATCGTCATGTTACAAAATGTTACATACTGTTATTCGAACGAAAGGAAAAACACAAAACATTGAAATACCCAAAGAAAGAACACATAAAAAAAATATCAAACAAAATCTATAGTGATGATGTACATATAGTATCGGGGATACCGTTTCACTGTAATATATCTATAGGAGCATTCTGATTCCCTTCCAAAAGGTTAAGAATACTACGGGCAACTCCGCTTAATCCGGACTGATATGGACCCTAAATTTCTGTCCGGATTAGCAAAGTCCGGATTATGCGTATATAAATTAAATGTTTAGGAAGGGACCGGGACCTTCCAATCTGTCCGGTTTAGACGAAAAATCCGGATAACACATGTACGGATTAAGCAGAGTTACCTGTATAAGCAAATCTAGTTTGCCCTGGGTAGC
>OZ012692.1:11564502-11656201 GCA_963942565.1 Maea johnstoni | reverse complement strand
ACCTTTTCACATCTATAGTGCATATGTTCTCTGACAACTTTGAATATACATGTAAAGGCAAGTTGGTTGAGATCGTTGTTTTCAAGATGATATCATGGTTAATGAGCTACGTATTTCCCGCTTTTAAAAAAATCAAGCGACCCCTTAAGATTTAATTGGCCATTCTTAATGGCTTGTTATCGACATAAAAAATTGATGTTCATGATTAATTTGCCGATTATTTATCAAATTATATAATTTATGAAAATAATGAGTCTTCTTTTTATATTTTCTAACAAACCTTAAAAGGAAGAAGGCTTGGGAATAATTGAAGGAAATTCATAGCTGGGTTCATCATAAGGCTATGCCTTAGCCCGGAGCTACCTGTAACCGTATACCTTCAGTTACTAGTTCTTTAACTCAGCAGATTTCTTGTTGTTTTTGCAGATAGGTGAAATCGATATATCTGGCTTGCGGCCAAGCATCTGAAGACTCACCGAACGAACTCAGAACGCAGCGGAAATACACTGCGGTATTGGGCGTGCTCGAGCCAAAGGGACCTTTCCTCAACACTGATTGGTCAAGGCCTTCTGTCACGTGACGACGGAGAAGTTTGCCTATTTAGCTCTTGGCGTGCAACATATATGGACTCACATCAAATACATTCTAGTGGAATATATGCTGCACTCGATGATGAATACAGATCATACCTGGTTACACTGGATTATAGCACGTGAATTGTGAAAAATCTTTCACAGAATCTTGAGAAGTAACTAGTTTGAGTGAAACACATCAGGAATAACTCGCTTGTTTGTGACTAACGTGAGGATTACGAAACGCGAAAGGTGATATTACATCGGATTGTTTGTAAAGTGAGCAGATTTACCGTCGGATTCCAATACAGCGATATCGACGTAAGAATGGAATATTTGCCGTGTTGTACTACTTAGCGACGACACAGAAACAGGTGTTCAATCTCAGAGGAGCCAACTGAGAGCGAGGTCGAGAAAATCAATCACGTGACTTTAGCCTGAGATAGCAGTAATCATGTCATGGGCAGAAATACTCACGACCATAGCAACCGCTTGTGTGGCTTTTCTAACACTTTTTTGTTTTTGTGTATAACAAAAACAAAATGGGGCACTTAGAAGAAGTAATGATTTGTACGGACGAAACATAAATGCGGAAGTTTTTTTACTTTCTTACCTTTGCTATGGTTTATGAAGAAACGAAACGAAAATCTACAAAAAAGTGCAACTGATATTTTGAAAACTTTACAATTACGTGAAAAATTAAGTCAGCAGGCATTCAAGTCGAAATAGAGATTACAGAGTGACCTCATGAGCAACTATGCATGAAAATATAAAAGTTCACATAAGTCCAAACAGAATTACGCACTTTCCCTTCTTTTTCTCAATTAAAACTCACAGGTAAAACTAAGTGGAAAAATTCAAATTCAAATTAATGGGTGATAATTTGCAAGTACACAAACAACAGGGAATTATATGATGTATGAAAATACATCGTAACCGGAAAGAATTGCAATGTACATATCCGGACTACCTTTCCAGCCTCCGTTGATTGCGAAAATGAAGAGTTCCTCAAGGACAGACGGATGGAGGAGGTCGAGTTCCCGCCTAGGAAATCTGGGTAGGCGGATTTCATTGCGGGGAGACGGGGCGCCTGATTTGCGAGACAAGCGCTACCATTGATTTTCCATTAGCTGAGAGAACGAACATGTCAATAACATTTGCCAATGATTGCGCGCGAGGCTACGGGAGATGACAGGCAACGACTTGTAATGGCCCAAGAGCTTGACCCCAATTTGTCCCTGTCTGTACCAAATGAGCATTTTAGAACCATCGCCGTTCAGTGCTTGACCCCTAGCATTTGACTTACGATGTTGTCTACTCGCCACCGTCTGTCACTTTGGATGTCCTAAGACCTAAGCAACTTGTTGTTTTGGTCGTTGCATGGATGCAATGTAAGATTGACTTTTTTCCGGATTAGTCAGTAAGTTAAGGTACAAATCGGTATCTGTGAACATTGTTGAAAGCCCCGCGGAACCTTTTAGACTAGAATATTCCCATAAGGTCACTAAGAAAAGTTAATTTTTGTTGCAATTGTCGTTTGTTTGTTTTCGGTTAGGTCTTTATATGGTACGATGGCCTAGTAAAGGGAATGTCGATTAAGTGGAAAGAAAATAAATAGTTGTATACAGTGCACGTTTGGCTGAAGTAACTGATGAACAATATTCTATAATATTGTAGTTTTTTTGTTCGTTTAGTTACCACGATTTACACAAAAAGTTTTGTGTGTATTGATTACCTGAACCTATCCTCAAACCACGTTCCTGTCCTTGAGCCATAAGTTTTAAATAAGTCAAAATTGAAAAAGCTGTGGAACCCTTCCCTCTGAGATATCCTTAACTTTAACTATGCCAAATTTCAAGTAAATCCGTTAACATGGCACCTACTATAAGCAACCCTTCACAACGCCGCACAGTTGTATGGCGACCAGGACAACCAACACATATGAATGTTCTCGCCCACAATACCAAGCTAGGTCAACTGTATATGTAGATATGTACGCTATTGTCAACAAGTGGATCTAGGTAGTATTACTGCAAGTAATTATTTAAATAGTATCACATTCCGACAACAAGGCTTACATAGCGAGTAATAACAATGCATTAGGCCATTCGACCATGGGGGAAGACCCCAAGTGAATGAGTATAGGTGTCTTTAGGTGAATTTGGGTGAAAGTGTTTGTCTTTGTAGACCAGTCCTGAATGTAATAAATGACTAATGTGCAATCGGTATCTATGTGAGTCAGTAAACGAAGATGAGATTTTAGTGAATTAATGAAAAATCTTCCACTTTATGTTTCAGGGTTTATTTCCTTCTAGAATTCTTCCCTTTTAATTTCTAATCTTAAAGTTGTCAGTTGAAAACATCCCAGACAGGGCATTCTCCAAATTAAGTTATCTGATGGGTCAAATACCACCAACAAGCAAATTATCATCTGGCACCTTAGATTCAGTTTATTCTTGGAATGCTACCAATGTATTCCTACATGTACACCATATACACTTTTTAATTTTAAGAATCGAAAAGCCAAGAAAATAAAATTACAATGCCTTGCCAATGGCATGATACGAATATATTCAAAAGACAAACACTTTAAGACAAACACGCTCACAAGAAGGTAACGAGTTTGTTGACACCAATATCAGCATGATTCCCAAAAGAAAATGTGATATAAGAAATAAATGTTCCCATTATTGCATTATACACAGTAATTGGGTAATCATTGAAATGTTAGAAAATGCTATGGTATCTACAGGTATCACAGATAACTAAGATATTGGTACCTAAAGAACGGTTTTGTAATCACCTTTTCATTTCATGTCTGTTTGTTGTATGAATACTATTCAATATGAAGTGAAATATATGTTGACAGTTCAAGTTATCTAGTCTGTTTTTTCTTTGTATGTATAACAAGGCCTCATAACATATTTAGTTGTCTAGGTTATTTCGATAAACTGTTTAAGGGTGGCGAAAACGCTAGTGTGTCCTTGGTTTTGTTTTCTGGATTACCGCGTATAAATAAGTTTTAAAGTCACTAACAGGAACAAAGTTCTTCCCTTTACATTTTAAATAATAAACAAAGCCACCTAAGAAACAGAATAAATAATCATAACAATACACCTTCTTATCATGAAAATGTTTTATTAAATGAATGTAAAAAGATAGTAAATGAAATACAAAAATGATACACATATTATATTCTAAATCACTTGTTTACTAATCCCATATTCAAAGAATGCAATTTGTCAACAGCATATATATATATATATATATATATATATATATATATATATATATATATATATATATATATATATATATATATATATGTGTATATATTTATACATGCATATCCAAACATCATACAAACAATCTCAATTTCAGACGTACAGCCAACGTTTTCTTCTCGCCATAAGACTTGCATGAGATTTGTAAGTGGAAGAAGAAAGTAACTGTCTGGCTGAATGATGTAGCTTCGTAATAAAGTCAGCAATCAATCCAGCCATTGCACCAAATTAGGTGGAGAGGTTAATGGGACCGCTCTGCCCTCAGAATAGACAATTTGCTGAGAATCCTGCAAAGTCTAGTCTGCTAATATTAGAAATCATGCCAACAGAGCTAGTCACGTTCAGATGAAACTGCTTTGAATTAACCCCCTCCTGGCTGGCATGCATAGAGCAGGTTCTAAGAATACATAAAATCGTCATTCCATCGATATCAAATAGGAATTTATTGTGCAATTGAAATCCTATAATTTGAAATTAATACACATAGTTACTAATAACACATATTAGTTTATACATTTATAAGATATGTTGTCATATAACATATGATAAACACGCTTCTATCATTGTCATTATTTACTTGATAAGTAATAATGCTGTAATACAAATCATTTGTACACTACACATAGTTCGCTAAATGATACAGCTCGAAAGCAAAGCAAATCACACACTATAGAACACATGGCCTAGGATGAAAACTTTTCAAGTAAAAACGGGAAAGAAAATAAATAGATAGAGCAAAACTCGCTGATAATCATACCCCTTTTGCAACATCACCCACCTGGTTCGAAAGCTTTGACAATTAAAGTCTACCGTAAATAGGTCTCGGCCCTAAAATTGTGTATGTAAACACATCAAATATAATTGTTTAAAACATTAATGCTTTACCCTACTAAATGTACATTGTGAATTGCACGACATTCAATGGCTAAGGTATATAAAGGTATTCATTATAAGAGAAGTAACATGTCCCCTGTAGGCTACTTACCAGATCCATAGTACATCTAAACAGTCTCAAATATGACTGATGATTTTGACTAAAAGAGTGTTCAAATCCTGACGCAACGTTCTTGTTTCATAATATCATATGCACTTTCTATGGAAAATGAATCATCCTTTTTGCTAGTAAACTTTGTTGATTAGTGGATGAACAGAGCACATATCAAATCTGACGTGCTATCTCTGACTCAAAAGAAAAATGAATAAACTTATGCTTAAAGTGCTAAAGAGAATAACCCAATACACATATCTCATTTAAACAGGTCATTTCCAAATGTGACTATTAAGATTCTTATATCATATCTGTGCTTTTCAGGTAGTGGTTAAATATGGCACAGTTGCATACATTTAAAACATAACTAAAACGGTTCTTGTGAAATAGTCATATCTCACTCACTCCATTTCAACTTCCTTTAATGTTACTGAGATTGCAACTCGATTTAGCATGCACACGTTTTATAGCGCAAATTTGATTTAACAAAAATAACATTCATAATAAAATCTGTACAACTATTTACATAGATAACTGACATAAGAAATTTATGAATACTGTATTACAAAGGAAGTATCCTTTGTAAACATATGATCACAAACAGTTTGCAGTTATTTTAACATTTATGTGATTATTAATAGATTCTACGTGAATCATTGAGATATGCATTGTCATCATTGGGTTTTTCGTTGTACTCATACTCATCTTCATCATAGTAATAGCTAAAATCTTTGCTTACCTCATTGCCAATTATTCGTGGATTTCCCCCTATTTCAACATCTTGTAATTGTTGGGTGTAATCGTCATAAGATACCAATTCAATTTCTTCCCCAGATGCAAATTCAACCAAAGTTTTACCCCATGCATCAAATTTTGATATACTTTCATCATTTACGAATTCGCCATAATTAGTGTCATCTGTTGGGTCTCTTTGTTCATCTTTATGGGTAGAGCCGCTATCTTTTATTTTTTCACTCTTTTGGAATAAAGTATATTCGTGAGGTGAGGTTGAACCAGACATTGCATCAGACGTTTGCATAACTGGTTCTTGTTCATCTGTTAAATTTGGTGTACCTTGAACTTTGTTTATTGGTTCCTCACCTTTATCATCCACATCTTCAGCATCAATCAGTCTATCTTGCTTTTGTTTTGTGAAATCCAATGGTCGGGCTGCCTTTCTCAAATGTTTTCCTATAAAGGGAATAATTATAGGTGATCTCAGATCAATGTTTTCATTAGAATTTCGGCCTTTGTTTTTATTTATCGCTTTTTTCTTGACAGGGATACTTCCAATAGTAGCTTTAGATTTTTGTTTTTTCATAAAACTATAAACTTTCTTTATGATGTCAAGGCCATCACTATAATATCTCCGAAACATCTGACCTACTTTACCAGTAACCATACTATCTCCCGAATATTTACCCTGCGTATTATTTTCATGTTTTAATGTGATTCTACTCACATTTGAGTGATTTCCATCTGGAAAGAGGTTAATGGCAGTTTCATTATGTATCTCGGCATTAACTATGGAATTTTGGTCATTATTTAGAAAACCTTGGAGTTCCTTATCATACCAAGTCTGATTCTGAGAAACGATAGTGTCTTTCTGAGATAAATTTAATACCTGTTCTTTGGTACCATACACACCTGTATTGCCAGTGTGGTTGTCAGTGTTGTTACCAGTGTTTGATACTTTGTACTTAAACAGTGTCTTATCTGAATCACTAATTTCTCCCATAATCTTGTTATGGTGATCATCTGATTGGTTTGTTTTTGTGTGCATTCCACTTTTGTTTTCGTATATCTCTGTTAAGCCCTCTATAGGGAGTGCAATTGTTTGATTATTAACATCCATAGCTGTCTTGATCATTATTCTCTTTGTTGCATTTGATCCATCGATGTTAACTTTAGTTTCAAATAAAGTATTAAGTTTATGCATAAGTTTGAGTCCTTTTTTATAGTAAGTTCTGATGGCTTTGACAGCTATCACTCTTTTTATATTTACCTTTTCTTTAAGTGTACCCAAAGATATATTTGTATTTCGGTCTATTATTGCTGAATGCAATGATTCATTTCTGGTCATGGTTTTTGTTTCAGGATAGAGTATTTCATGAGTTAAATTTAGTTTTGCTGAACCATTTTCAAGTTTAATTTCTGTGGGCAAGAAGGACTTGGCATTAGTATCATTTGACTTTGTATGATTTGACTTCAATACCTTAACACCATTTTCTTTATATTCAACACTATTTTTCCTTCTTATTGTATTTAATTTCTCGCGCAGATAAATCCCAACATTGTAAACATTTTTCAAATAAATGACAGGATCTGAAATATTTTCAGTTTTTGAATCATTTCCAGCTTCAAACTTCTCTCTACTAGACCTTTTCTGATTCATCAGGAAATAATTTTCTGTTTTATTGAAATATATGTCTTGACTTTTGTTTTGAACTTGTTCGTTTTCAGGAATGTTAACTGACTTAGGTCTTGCTTTTGGTAAAAGGGATGAAGATTTATTTGTTTTATTGATTAATATCTGGTCATCATCGGTTCTTTTTGTTTGTGTTTTTGTACCATGGAGTGTAGAATTCCAGATGATCTTTCCATTATGGGTGTAATGTTTATTAGTAAATTTGGATTGTTTACTCTGTGTTAGATTCTCTGTCTCATTCTCAGAGTGCAATTTTGTATCAAAATATTCAAATGATTTTGACACTGAATCATTCCTTGTTTCAGTAGTTCCTTCAACAATTGTATCATTATCCCAGTTTACGAATTTACGAATAGCAGACAATGTATCATTTCCAGCAGTATACACTTTTAGATAAACATTACTGCTCGTATTGAATTCTGTGAAATGTGTTCTGATTTTATTTGTCTGAGATCCCTTTCGATTGTTCTCTTTATGCATTAGGTGATTAAATGTGAAACTATTGTGCTCATCAGTAGGGGGTGGGTTTAAAAAGGATGTAACAGATGTATTACTATTGTGAGGGGTGTTTGCTGTACCCAACATCTTTTTCCCTTGCTCATGTAGCTGTTCACTTGCATTGTTGCTGTTTGAGTATGGTGTGGACTTGGCCGATGAATTAAATGTAAATACATCCTTTGTTTCATTCTTGAAAATATAATTAGATATATTCAAAGGGAGAGAAACTGAGTTTCCTGTACTGTGTGTGACATTTGTATAATACGTTTGATTTTTAGTGTAGGACTTGTCTGTTTTACTTAAATGTGGATATGTATCATTATTACCATCACCATCAGCGCGATCATTGGATATATTACCATTCAATTTACTTGGAAGTGTGACTGTTTCATTTGTGTAAGAAGAAACATTAAATAAGTCTGCCAGGATAACAGGATGTTTATGAGTATGGTTCTCTATATTACCAATTTCATGAGATGAATTTGCAACCAGGACATGCCTGTACACATCACTATCACTTGCTGATCTTTCATTCAATGCTCGTTTTGTCTCTGAAGTAGTCAAGCGCAGCAAATCTTCATCACTTGATCCGTTTGAGGTACCTTTCCATTCCTGGTCAGATATGTTTTCAGCTACTCTGTTGGTTTTATTTTTAGATTGTGCGGTTTGATCAATCAGAGTCCTGTTATGGGTTTTGAAAGTCTCAGCACTTTGATTATAAGATTTTGCAGATGCGCTCCATTTTGACAGGTTTGTATCATGATTTTTAGAAGTTTCAGTATTGGTAGTGCCAGTATCATTTTGATTTATCTCATCAGGTTGTATATCCATTCTGCTACTCTTGGTCAATGAACTAAGAACCTCATCTCCAGTTTTGTAATCAGAGATGTTATTTGGTCTGCTCTCTTGATGTTCTTGTAAATTCCCCCTTGATCTAGAATCAGCAAAAGCATGTGTACTCACGTCATTGCTGGCCTTTATCTGATTGTGTCTAGTCTTTTCTGAGATCTCTGTGAAGTAATCATTTGAACCAGTTACAGCAGTGAGGAAATTATCAGTATTATTATTTCTGACCCCACTCTTGTTTAGGTCATGATTTGATGTACTATTTCTTGTAGCGGAAGGAAGGGCTTTATCTGATATGTGAATCCCATTCCGTAAAGATGATTTTGATAAAAGCTTCATTCTTTTAGTAAATGCTGCTTTTCTTGACTTTTCTCTTCCATTCATTTCCAAAGGAACATTGCTGGGAATATTTATTTGTGAATACTTGGTGATTGAAGTACCACGTTCAGCCCCAGACTCCTTAGTGTTTTCACTCCTTAATTTTGAGATGATTTTTCCAAATAAAGTGATTGGCTCTTTTGGTACCGTGTTTCCCTCACCTTCCTTCAGCCGTATGTTACTCCTTATTGTCATTTCCCATGAGGTGTTCACGGATGGAGCAGGAAGAGGACCATAAGCCACCAATCCATCTGTTTGATCCTTCAAATAAGATGCCAACCACCTTTCATAGAATTCACGTATAGGTTTAATTTTGGAAATAACATTATCCATGTCACCTTCAATCTTTTCCAGGAATTCTTTGCCATTTTCCTCCAGAAAGTTCTGAAATCCTTGAATTTGTTCTTCGAAAGTTTGTAACCATCTGTATTTAGTGGTATGGATCAAATCCCTTAGTTTCTTTCTTATTGTTCTTTCTAAACCAGTCATTAGGCTTTCCTTCCATGCTGAAGTATGAGACCAAGAATTTATTCGAAATTCTGTGTCGTTTGGTGGTTCCTCTTTCTGTTTTTTATACTCAGTAGATAAAGAAGCTGTATGATCATTTCTTGTAGCATCCTCAGATGAACTTTTTGAATATTTAGATAGTACGTCTCCATTGTCAGATCTCATCTGTGAATTCTTCCTTTTGACTCTTTGCCCAATATGAGTGCTGGCTTCCTTTATGAAAAGAGCCATCTGAAAAATACAATTACAATTTTCAAGATAATGATATGTATGTATGTAGTATGTATGTATGTGTGTATGTATGTATGTATGTATGTATGTATATGCTATCTATCTTAACTATTTCGAATATAGATCTTTATATTGTTCCACTATAGATTCTTTAAAAACAATATTCTACTAAAGTGTTAGCTAGTTGATAATGATATGATAGATTATCACCTTTCTGACAGGAAAATATAAATCCACTTACCACAAGTATAAACAAGATCTTCATTAGTGTCTCAGATTTCCCCATATCGTTGAGTTTTCTTTCGTAGTCATAAGAAATACAAACAGCGTTTCTCTAGAGTTTTGTTTGGTGTGTCCATGTCAAATTTTAGCATAGGAATGTCTACATGAAACCACCTGTGATCATTTCCATCTTGATAGCGTAGCAGATGTGTGTGGTACTTGTTTTCATAATTATGACCAGGTGTATTTTCCTAAGGATGGCTTCAGGGGATACACAGGTGACAAAGTTGCTTGAAGCAAAATTGACATTCCGATATGCATCTCAGCCACCTCAAAACACTGTCGTTACAAAAAGAAAATTACCGAAACAAGTGATTTACATAATATTTGTTTAAGCCTTAAAAATTGAGGTATGACTTTGAAACCAAAATATCCCAAAAAAGACATTGGTGGCAATTTCCCTGCTAAAGAAATGCATTTCTTAAACACGTACATAAACAACGAAAGAATAAAACGTAACAGGTCCTGGAACTTTCAAAATCAAGAATGATGTGGTTCATAGTTCTTAAAGTGAAGTTGAAGAATGCAGTTATGTAGAAATAAAGATGATTATCAAATAAGCTATTCCTTTCTTTTACATCATTAGTTCTTTTTCGGGTTTAAAAGAAGAACAATTCCTCGCTAGGTCAATCAGAACAATGTTTGTTATTCAATGCAGCACCTCCTGTCTCATAATATTAAAACTGAACGTAGTTCTATAACTACAAGTCACAGATATATTTTGATCACAGGGTCTCAATGTATTATTTGTGAAATGCATCCGCTACTTTATTCACCAACTGTACTGTATTTCAAATGTGTTTGTCGAGATATATAAAACTTTTCATGCATTGTAAGATTACGGTGTAGAAAATCATATATTGGCTAATAATTGCTTTGCATGTATTTAATATAAAGGATGGGATGATTTTGAAAACTGGATTTAAGTTATTCATTATCTCAAAATACCAAAACCTTTCTATAGAAAGCTTTACTTAAATAAACAGATCATTAGCTACATCCTGTTTGAAAGTGTGGTCCAGCCTGATATCCACCTGGGGGCACCCGTATCCCACCCAAGAAGGTTGCAGATGACTGAGGAAGGATAGCAGGCGGGACTTAACTTCTAACGGGGTTTGACGGATTTATCCAATTCAGAGGATTAATATTAAATGTACATAGTGTGGACGGCTTCAGGTCTGATATCTATTGACTAATCAGCATCGACAATCAGAGCAGAGCAGGTTACAACGTCTGCATTAGATAGTTTAAAACCAATGCTTTGAGCTGAATGAACAAAAAGGAGCAGAAATTAAAAACTTTCTAAAAGAGTCATCTCAAAAGCTCTTAATGCTTTTGAATGTGGATTTACGTTATTTATTATGCAAACATGCCAAAACCTCTCTGTAAAAAGCGTCAATTAAATTACAGGAAAATTTTGTTAGACAGGTTAGAATCATTGTTGTAGGTAACAACCACGGGTCAGTAATGTAAAACCTTGCCAAACCAAAGGTAGTCGTTTAAAAAGTGTTGAACGACTGGTGTTATTTTACAGATAAAATCAGCTTTGGTGATTTACAAGGGAAAATACTCGACTCAGACATACGTTTTATGAATAGTGAAATGGTAGGATTAAGCATCAAAATTGAATGTGAGAATCTTATTAAATGAGGTATTTCCTCTAGAGTTATTTTCGTAATCGGGGTATTTGCATTTGCATCGATACTTATAGTATGGCATTTCTTTATTAGTGTTCTGTCAGAAAGCTATTCAGGCAGCTTACTACATACCCTATTATCGAGAGGATTACAAACCCCATGTCAAATTTTATCGTTGACCATCAAATGTTAATACTACATTTTGAATATAAATAAAGCACCAACCTTAACAATTTCATATATATTCATAAAAACTACCATGCTACATTTGTACTCTACTAGTACTCTTAGATTTCTTTAGTCTGTTGAACTACTTCTAACAATTGGTGTTTTGAAAAAGCGAATACCCATTTATCAATCAGTATACGTTGGTTTAAGACATCTGTTAGATATATAAAACATGTTGTAGCTTTAAGAATTCATACCACAGAACCGAAACGTGTTACAGATAATTTCATACTTTTTGCGAATTACATTTTTAAAATCATGTGTTCAGGTATTTAGGTACATTACTTGTCAAGCGTGAATCGTCACCTGTTGAGGTATTTAAAGATAATTTCTTATGCATACAATTATAATGTTGATCTGCTAATCTTTGACCCCCGCTATGCAACAGGTGCTGAACTTCCTAACACTACTTGAAGTTAACATTGGTATGGTTTAAATATGATAGTTTTGTCGTGTGCCTGAATGAGCATTTACACCATGTAATCGCCTGATAGCAGCTGTCTGTAGTTATCGCTGATGTTTTGCAGGATGATTTTAAAGACAAGCAATTATAAGTTGGGTAGAACTACCCATTCTTGTAACACACACTCAAGCAGTGTACATGTGTATGGGTGACAATATACGTTCTTTTCGATACATTGCCTTCTACAGTAAATTCATTTATTTTCATTATGTAACCTTCATCATGAATGTTGGATCTCAATAAATATATACACTTCACTGAAGCTGATATTAGGTTCTGATATGCTTCGATATATGCAAGGTTTGCTTTGTGTAACCTACGTATAAAGTGTTTGATCACAACAATAACTCTATGGCTCTGCTTCGTACTGTAGAATAGTAAATGATTCCGAGCATGTAATTAATCCGAATTTACCGGATTAGAAAATATCGGTATAATTTAATTCGGATTAAAATCTGCCCCCCCCCCCCCCCTATCTGTTTAAATATGTAATAATAAATTTTGGTCAAATTTGATATATTTGTACCCCAGATTAATTTCCTATTCTGCAGTATCTAAAACTCTTAGTTTCCATATGCCTTATCTGTAAACTAATCACAATTTCAAATCTACGGTTGTAAGTTTCACACTTTACCTGAATGTGAAAAGATCTGTCCTTGAATAACTCTCTAGGTAGCCTAGATTTCTAGGCTGTTATATGTATTTTCTGTAAGCATCAAATATTCTAGACGAGGTGGCCATAGTGGTCCATTTAGTTTACACTTATCTCACCAGGATTCAGTTTAATTATAACACCTAAAACCTATAGAGATCTGAGGATCAGGTGGTGCCATCTATCTACCATACCTGGTACTACACCACACTGCTTGGTCAGCACAGAAGGGGATGTCAACTTTTTAGGGACTAGGAACCTAGTCTACTCTCTAGGGTTTTCCAGTGTCTATGTATAACAGAATCCCAATCTAAGCCTAGACAATGATAATATCCCATGTCCAAAACTTTACAAAACACCTTATTTGATATCGCATTTAAGATATGTATTTAAGGAATGATGTATACTTAAAACAATAAAGAGATCATATGAAGTTTGCAATATACCTGCACTACCAAGGACTTATGTGTTGCATTTTATATAAGATTACTTTTTATGCTTGTTTTTCGATTTCATAAATTTTAGTATTTGTTTTTTCACCTCCCCATGAGGAAGTCGATAGATAATACACTACAAAACATATCGTAGCATTGATGGCTTTGTAGAACTGGGCCGACTGGAAGAGAAGGGCCAAGAGTCAGAAAAAGACGTCGAGCCTCCTAGATAATACAGTTACAGCTATCGGGAGTAGAAGTATGATTGCTAAACAGAACCAAGTAGATAGAATGGTTACAGCTCTCAGTATCGGAAGTATGATTGCTAAACAGAAATAAGTTAAAACGTGTTTGTTTGAATGTATCCTGACGTGTTAGTGTAATGTAAATATCACTATCGAAAAGATTGCTGCCACCCTTTGGTCACGATCTTAAGATACTTCAGTAGAGGCCTGAAATGTGTAATCTGATATCCCGAGAATACAGCATGTATGCTGATTATATCAAAGGGTTCATATGACAGATATGTGCAGATCACGCAGACACCCAACCTGCCTGAAAACCATAACATTAAACGTCTTGATAGTGCAACACAAATAAAGATATTGATCAAAATAAGGGAATGACAACATCCAAACAGTAAGGTTTTAAAAGGGACCATACCTTGAGATACACCACAAAATAGACTCCTATACAGTTCATGCCTGAAGTGACCAAGTGCACTATATCTTCTTACTCGGACGCCATTTCCAATTACTGCCCTGTCACTGGATGGACTACCTGACCCACACTCGAGTTAACAATTGGCTCATTACTTTGGGTTGTGGTATGCCTGTGCACGGAAATGTGAAGTACATGATACGTCAATAAAACTAAAACCTCGAGTTGGTTATCTTATATTTGCAAAATATAACACGTGTGTTAAAACGCATAATGTGATAAACGTTGCGAAATGTAATACCTACGCATAACGTAATAAAAAATCGTTGCGAAATGTAATACCTACGCATAATGTAATAAAAAATCGTTGCGAAATGTAATACCTACGCATGATGTAATAAAAAATCGTTGCGAAATGTAATACCTACGCATAATGTAATAAAAAATCGTTGCGAAATGTAATACCTACGCATAATGTAATACGAAATTTTCACGAAATGTAATAGCACAAGGTACGCATAATGTAATAAAAAATCGTTGCGAAATGTAATACCTACGCATAATGTAATAAGAAATTTTCACGAAATGTAATCATGTAGGCTGGGTTCGCCCATTTCTAACTGGTCTGCTCAGTGGTCTGCCATGATTGCTATTTTCAAAATCATACCAGCCTACTGTATATGCTCCAACAAATAGGAAGAATTCACCCAATTCAGCTGAGCCCGTTGAAAGCTTATGAATCTTTGATCGCCAAATATATACAGGCCACCTGTTGGCCTTTAGCTTATGACATCAGGGGAAACCTGCAACGATTTCCTGATGCAAAAGCAAACATACAACAAGAAAGTGGCGAAAATTAAGACTGTAACAAGAAAATGGCGAAAACTAAACTTTAATCGGTAGATGACAAATATCTACCAGTTCATTATAACATAAATTCCAATTTAGTTGATTTTATGAGAAAAACAGATTTAAAGGGGAAAATGAAATCTCCACCAGAATGACACAAAGAACATAATCGACCCATTGTTAAAAGGCCACCATGGATTAAAACAGCACATCTGGCAAAGACTGAAAAAATGATTTGGGGTGTTAATTTTTGATAACAAAAATATTTTGACTTGCTATAGGTTCATTCCGGCTCAAGTGACGCAATTTTCAAAAAAGTCGCCAGGTGACCATCTCATATTTTGACAAAACTTCCCTCATGTGTGCCTTTATGTTTAAAAAGATTGCACGAAAAATTTCAGTTCAAAATTTCAAATGGTTTTGGAGAAAAGTGAGGTTAAAGGCATGGGGGGTGTACATGAATCTAAATAGTGTGTTGGACCATTTTCAGATGCTCACAGTTTTTGTAAATTTTGAGGTGCAAAGCCTACATTTGCTACTATAACTAACTGATACCTGGAAAATCACATTATGAATTTTCTTTTTTCATATTCCTTATGGGTACTGAGATAAAGAGGTCCAAAATGTGATTTTCGTTCAATTTCTTTATTTTTTTCAGTTTTCAGGCCATTTTTTCTTCCATGTCATTCATATTTGATGTAATGTTTTACTTGATTTATATTGTCTATTCATATGGGATTCTAGAAAAGTCAAGTCGTTTTTCTAAAAAGGTCAAATTTTGACACAGTCGGTTGGCAAAAGTTGGCCGGGATCAAATTTGTAGTAATTTTGCCTATCTTAAAAGCTGAGTTTGTCCATGTAGTGAAATATCTAATAACCTCAGCTTATAATATATTGATCTAACATATATCAGCTACATTTATACCAAGTTTTGTTTTGTGGTCTCAATTCCTTCACATAAAAAACTACTTTTACTAATGGACTATAGCGACTGTTTCAGGTCTATCGATCAACTTTAAGGCCTATGTAAAAATACAGTAATAATTTCACACTGGTAGGATTGAACTTATTCAGTACACAGACAATTAAAATATTAATAACGTTAATTGGTTTTGTTGCTATTTTTAGTGTTTTTTGGGAAAAAATTGTCTAAAATCATGTTTTTGTTCTTTTTTGTTAATATTTTTGTATTACTAGTATTCAGGGCGCTTGTTGCATGCACCTCCTAACTCACATTGGGTGACTAGTTCTAATTGATCTATACTATTTACTTACTATATTGCCCCTGCTTTCATGGTTCAATTTGACCATGTAGTGAAATGCCAACTGCCAACACATTGTAATATTTCCAATGTACTGAGATAAGCTGTTAATATGTTTAGGTGTCTTTTTGGTTGATTGGTCACTTTGAAGTCATCCGTTGTAAAGTATGTAATGCTAATATTACAAAGATGATACTGTAGAACACACATATGACGCGTGTCCCAAATATAGCGAATTGGGGAATTTTCGCATCATAGCATATCTCTATGTTAGCGACGGTGGCCGCCGCTGCAGCGCCAGTACAGAATTTAAAAAGTACAGCGTTTTTATATATAGCGAAGCGGAACCACACGCTATGTACGCTATATATAAACAGACGCTAACATTGTGTATTCTACAGTATTCACTATAGTTTTAGTACATCAACACATAGAGAATCAGATTCTGAAATCAATTTTGTTTTTGCTACTACTCACTAGTATTTAGACAAAATGAACCAAAATTGGGTTTTTTTGTTACTTCATTTTAATGTCTGTTTAGAGGTTTTTAGTAATATGATTCTTACGATAATAAACTTTGTTCTGCGGTCTCAATTCCTTCATATGAAAAACCTACTTTAGCTTCTACTCATAGACTGTAGTGACCGTGTCAGGTCTATCGGTCAACTTTGTGGTCTCCTTATAAACATAGTCATAAAGACACAGCGGTAGTATTTGACAATCAAAAAATATTATATTATGGATTAATTTTGTTTATCCATTAAGGCGTTTTAGAGATAAACTACAATTGGGTTTTTGTTAATTTATTTATTGTTTTTTTTTTAAATTTTAGACCACTTTTTGTACTTTGTCATCCATACTAGGTGACTTGTTTTACTTGAGTTATACTGTCTATTTGTAGTTACTGCAAGAAAAATTAAGTGTCCAAATTTTTGTACAAAATATTGGCCCAGAACAAAAATTGCCTACACTGCCCCTGTTTTCAAGGTTTGATTTGACCATGCAGAGAAACATTTACTGCCATCACCTTTTGATACATGAAAAGTACTAATATGGGCTGTTAATACACCCAGCTTGCTTTAATGGTTTTCATTCCTTCACCATTAAATTACATTCATGTTTTTCGACAATTATGGCTAAAATTGGTCCATTAGTCAATTTGAAACAAGAGTCTTATCACTAAATGCTCCTCTAATCAGACATTATAAATAAAATAATTAATTTGCATCATGAAATATGCTTTTCCGTTGTTATTGTATGGGAAAAACAAAAATGTGCAAACAAAACCCTAATTTTGGTTCATTTTGTCTGAATAACTAGTAGCAAAAACATAATTGTTCCAAAATCTGATTATTGATGTACAAACATTATAGAGAATATTATCTTTGTACTATTAAAATTGCATTCAATGGATGACTTCAAAGTGACAAATCAACCAAAAAGAGCCACAGTTGTCAAAAAACAAAAATTTCAGAGTGAATGAACAAGAACCATAAACGAAACTAGACATATTAACAGCCTATATCAGTACATTTCATTCATTTAAATGTGATGGCAGTGGGCATTTCACTACATGGTCAAATCAAACCATGAAATCATAGGCAATATAGGTACGTTTTAATCAGGGACTATATTTGGAAAACAGGTGCACCAAAATTTTGACTGATTTTCAAGTACTTGAATTACCTTGGAAAGTAATTACAATTGAACAGCATAAATTAAGTAAAACTACTCGCCAAATGTGAATTAGGAAGTACAAGTGCCCTAAATAATACAAAAATATTAACAGAAATTAACAAAAAAAACTGATTTTAGACCATTTTACCTCAGAAAAGACCAAAAAGATTGACAAAATCAATCAACAATACAGTTCGCTAATTGTCTGTGTACTGAATATGTTAAATCCTGATAATGTAGAATAATTACTAAATTTATACACAGGCCATAAAATTGACCGATAAATCTGAAACAGTCGCTATAGTTCATTAGTAAAAGTAGTTTTTTATATGAAGGAATTGACACTGCAAAACAAAATTTGGTATAGATATAGCTGATATATGTCAGATTATCATATTATAAGCTGAAGGTACTAGATAATTCACTACATGGTCAAACTCGGCTATTAAGTAAGGCCTAATTACTACAAATTTGATCCCGGCCAACTTTTGCCCACCAACTGTGTCAAAATTTGACCTTTTAAAAAAAACATCTTGACTTTTCTAGAATCCCCTATGAAAAGACAAAAAAAAACAGAAATTGAACGAAAATCACATTTTGGACCTCTTTATCTCAGTACCCATAAGGGATATGAAAAAAGAAAATTCATAATGTGATTCTCCAGGTATCAGTTAGTTATAGTAGCAAATGTAGGCTTTGCACATCAAATTTTACAAAAACTGTGAGCATCTGAAAATGGTCCAACACACTATTTAGATTTATGTACACCCCCCATGCCTTTAATCTCACTTTTCTCAAAAACCATTTGGAATTTTGAACTGAAATTTTTCGTGCAATCTTTTTAAACATAAAGGCACACATAAGGGAAGTTTCGTCAAAATCTGAGATGGTCACCTGGCGACTTTTTGAAAATTGCGTCACTTGAGCCGGAATGACCCTAAAGCAAGTCAAAATATTTTTGTTATCAAAAATTAACACCCCAAATCATTTTTTTAGTCTTTGCCAGGTGTGCTGTTTTAATCCATGGTGGCCTTTTAACAATGGGTCGATTATGTTCTTTGTGTCATTCTGGTGGAGATTTCATTTTCCCCTTTAAATCTGTTTTTTCTCATATAATCAACTCAATTGGAATTTATGTTATAATGAACTGGTAGATATTTGTCATCTACCGATTAAGTTTTAGTTTTTGTCATGTTCTTGTTACAGTCTTAATTTTCGCCACTTTCTTGTTGTATGTTTGCTTTGATTTGCATCAGGAAATCGTTGCAGGTTTTCCCGGATGTCATTAGCTAAAGGCCAACAGGTGGTCTGTATATATTTGGCGATCAAAGATTCATAAGCTTTCAACGGGCTCAGCTGAATTGGGTGAATTCTTCCAATTTGTGGGAGCATACACAGTAGGCTGGTATGATTTTGAAAATAGCAATCATGGCAGATCACTGATCAGACCAGTTAGAAATGGGCGTACCCAGCCTACATGATTACATTTCGTGAAAATGTCTTATTACATTATGCGTAGGTATTACATTTCGCAACGATTTTTTATTGCATTATGCGTACCTTGTGCTATTACATTTCGTGAAAATTTCGTATTACATTATGCGTAGGTATTACATTTCGCAACGATTTTTTATTACATTATGCGTAGGTATTACATTTCGCAACGATTTTTTATTACATTATGCGTAGGTATTACATTTCGCAACAATTTTTTATTACATTATGCGTAGGTATTACATTTCGCAACGATTTTGTATTACGTTATGCGTAGGTATTACATTTCGCAACGTTTATTACATTATGCGTTTTAACAAGCGTGTAAGAAAGGTTACTAATTAAACGATTGTTGAATGTCTTTGACACATCAATTTATGCTGCAATCACATTCCTATGACTATCCATGGCAATGGAAAATCTATTTTGCCAAAGGGCGTGCACAACGTGCGAACAGTGAAAAGCCATAATTTGAATGTTATCAAAACCAACCGCTTTTTCAAGTGCAGTTATCTAGTGACTTTTTAAAAATGTAAATGGATATTTTCACAATATCAAAGTGGGTAACAATGGTATTCACCAGTCTGAGGTGTGAAAAGCCACTCAAGGCATTTCTTCCACACTATTAGGACGTCCTTCAAAGCACGTCGTCAATGAGTGTAGGGTTATTCTACAGTGGATGAACCTGGCATGCAACTTCTAGCTTGCGCTGGTAGGTCTTAGTGTCCTACCTGCTCAAAAGATGGCGAAAGCATACAGTAGCCATCTAGTGGCGATACTGATAAGTAAATTCATCCAGTCGATGTCAAATTCTTATGAAGCATTTATTATCACCTGCTCTCTTGTGATTCTCGATGCTGATTGGTCAATATATGTCAGATTTGGGGCCTGTTCACACATTGCAGATTTAATATTGAACTTCTGAAATTCAATATCGCCACTTGGTGCACCAGCATATTTGATATTACCACTTGGCCAGCAATCTGAAATTCATTATTACCATTTTGTGCACCGGCCTAATTGATATCACCACTCTGCCACCAATCCTTTGATGGCAGTTTGGCCATTTAGCACATTAATGGATGAATAATGGATTCAGTGGGCATATAGGGATTTAGTTAACTGCAAGATTGAAAATGTATGTTGTCTAAAATTTCTTCATCGATATATGCAACTTTGATGGCAGAGGAATTATATTTGTTCACCGTTGTATTTTGTATTCGAGGATTAAAAGTTATTTTTAAAGTTTATGAGATGTATTTGGGTTTTTTTGCCATGAAAGAGCAGGAAAAATGTATTCGTTAGACCCTGTTTGAAATTGCGGTCCGGACTGCTATCCACCCTCAGTCATCTGTATACCACTCGTCTCCACCTAGTGGGATATGTTGAGTTTGACTGCGCCAAAGCTTGGCAAATCATAGCTAACCACCTAGCGATGAATTGGTAAGCTGAATAGCTCAAAATTATACCGAGCATCCTTATTTTGAAAATAGGATTATCCATGAAACTACTGTACAGCCAAAATAACGGGCAAATGTGCTACATTGCCGGATTGGATTGGATTGGCAATGGTTCTGGTTTCGTGAATTTTGCCAGACATGTATCCCAGAAAGTCCTTACTGCTAAGTACTTTACTATGTAAGGCATCTAGAATTGTTTTAGTTCTTGTTTAAATGCTGACTGGTTAGCCCAGCATTCCAGCGTGTATAAGTTTTTGTGTTTTCTCATTTTGTAATTTTTCATTTAATAACTTGGTTTCCCTATTTTGTTATTTCTCATTTTGTTGTATCATTTTTTATATCCGATGATATAGTCAATAAAGATACAAAACAAACATATTAGAATGTGTGAAGCTATGGCCTCACTTGTATGCGATTCAAGTCTGTTAAAGTCCACCGATTATCGTCTTAAAAGAAAGACTTTCAGCCAAATATCTGTTCCAAATTTGAGATCTGTGACATTTATGTGACCTAGGGATAGTAGAGGATATAAAACACCTGGAAATGCAGTGCCCCTACTATAACGACGAAAGAATTGAGTTGCAAAAATCCCTGGGTCGTTTGAATAGTGAAATACTAGTAGCAACCCGCGTTATGAACGACTCTCAGAATTTTTTCTACGTCATTATATATGGGAAAACATCCTAAGTATGCTTCTTTTCAATCAATGGTAGATATATCGCTTTCGACAGTAGAATGCATAAGTAGGCTTTACAGGCGTGTCCTAATAGGCCGCATGCATCATTTTATTTTTTATTAATGATTTATATATATATATATATATATATATATATATATATATATATATATATATATATATATATATATCTTTTATCATTTTTTATTTATTTAAGGGTTTGCCACCCCTTTTTAAAAGGGTGGCTCAGACATGTAAGAAGGAGAGCTTTGTTGTATATGCAGACAACACAAGACAGCATGAACGATGGTATGAAATGAATATGAAACACATCAAAGTAATCTCTCCCTATAATTTGGCGACAGACAATAAAGAGTAAGAAATGAAGGTTTACGGTGGTTTCCTATGTCTATAAAGGAATCGAACCCCTACTCGCCCCGGCCAGGGATTGAACTCTGGACCCCAAACCTCCCAGCATTCAGGCCGGCAATCTTGCCACTGTGCCATTGAGTCTGGCATCTGAAATGCATTAAGTTGCTGTAGCTCACTTTCATTGGTAACCTTTCTAGGATCCTGCTGAATTCTTGACTAGTAAAGCTGAGCTCAAATGGTATCCTTTAATGCATTTTAGGTAAAGATCAGTGTATTTATTCCCTTATTTATTTTCTGTTTGATGTAATGTCTTTGTTCCTTGTATGCTATCTGTTCGTCTTCTACATTACCTCAACTGTCATTAATATAAATTCTATATTTCAAATTGCTTTAAGTTGCTTTATGTTGATTTTCTCTTGAGTGGTCCGCGTACGACCTTATATAAAAATGTCTTTGTAACCTGTATGATTTTGTACAATTATTACGTGCAATCTATAAACACAATACCATTCAATACGATGGAGAGATAGAGCAAAGATATGGTCTGACACATATTGATAATTTGATATATCTTGATATCGAAACATTAAGTATTGAAATACTTGACCAAGAAGTGCTGTCCCTGTTCAGATAAAAACACTCAATCTTCTAAGAATACTTAAAACATAACAACTTTATATTATGAAATGTGTTCATAAATGTCAGATCGTTGATTAATGATTGCCGTATCCCAAAGTCAGGCTGTGTATATACTATCACCGACTACAAAGTAGGACAAAGGGACACAGTCTACATAGTACGAGGACATGAACTATCTCCTGACGAATATTCTCAACGGGGCGTATAAGGTATTAGGACCTGACGAACTTCGAGGACTTGCTCGGGGGAGTGGAGGGGTAGTGGTAGTGGTACGAGAACTAGCAGACGAAGAGTTGATTCGAGTATGACCAAGATGGCGGCGAGCCAAGAATTCCCAGGCCTCTTTGGAATGCTGTTCATTTCGTGCAGTGTTGTCACTTTCATCGCGTGCCTCGCCGTCTTCTTTTTTATAGCACCGCGGCTGTCTTCGCGCTTTATACCATCTTACAACAGTCTCTTCGACAGGAATACCAAAATGGACTGGAATTCTACTATCCTGTCCCAGTGTTTTGCCGTCATTGCGAGTTGTGTGACACTATTTGGTTTTCTTGCGGAAAACGGACTCTACGTAGATCCGATATGGGGAACTGTAAGTGTTGTTCATCTGGAATTCGGTCTCGTCCTAGGCTACATGCTAGCAGACGTGCTCATTAAGTTATTGGAGTCATCGGCTCTTTATAAAACCCAATATATGTTCCACCACGTATCGGTGGCACTCGGAGTCCTGGCCTGTGCAAAAAGTGGCGCATGCGCATTTTTCATATTTCACCGTTGCCTTCATGAGTTATCGAACATTTTTCTCAACTTCGTGAAATTTTTCAATTTTCTGCGATTGGATAAGAATTCTCCTCTTATTGTTGCCAATGGTATCGTTTTCACCGTCGTCTTCTTTCTGTGTCGGTTTGTGATCATGCCCTGGTACTGGCTTTCATGCTATCACGGATTTTGGGGGAAATCTAGACAACCCCCTATCTATGTGACTTATGCGGTTGTCAGTATAGGAATTTTACTCGACGTTTTAAATGTGTATTGGTTTTATTTAATCATCAATGGATTGAAGAAGCTTCTTAAAAGAAAAGTTGATAGCAGCAAAGAAAAACACTCATGAGGATTACGTAAATCCACGAATGTCGATCACCGGATACGCAACCAGCAGATCTTACTCAACAGCCTCGGCACGACTCCTAGCCTAGGTGTTGACGAGAACCACTCAAGATGTTCGTTCTGCGCATGTGCGTTAGCAACTTCCTCTATAATGTAAACAAATACGAGAGACACACGTGTTCCACTTATGAACGATCTCAATGTGATTAACCCATTAATGCTATATACAGAAATTGTTATCTGTATCTTAGATACCTTTGACAATAACTTTTGAATTGAGAATGATTTTATAAAATATTTGAAGGAGAGTTTGATTGATATGTCTCCATTAAATATTTGTATAATGCTGCTTTTGCGTGCAGGATTTCATGAAAATTGTCAGGCTGTGATTGGCCGTTTTGAGTATCAATCGGTTAAATGGTTTATAGAACGTTATCAAGTGCTGCAAGTAACAGTATCACTGATAGAGGTGTACCCCTTGGAGATTTTCAACTTTGATAGGTATTAGCTTCAATGAAGGTGTTCCCCTGGTGAAGGGGTTCAATTTTCCTCGGTGTTATCTAATGAAGATGTACCCCTCACGGTGGGATTTAATTTTCCTAGGTGTTAACTAATAAAGGAGTTCATCTGGTGCATGTGGTTTACCTTTTCTAGGTATAAACTAATGGAGTAGTTCACCTGATAGAGGTGCTTAATTTTGATAGGCATTTACTAATAGAGGTGTTCATTTGATAGAGGTGTTCCACTTTGATAGGTTTTAACTAATGGAGGTGTTCACCTAATGGGGGGCTCCAGCTTAGATATATATATATATATATATATATATATATATATATATATATATATATATATATATATATATATATATATATATATATATATATATATATATATATATATATATATATATATATATATATATACATATATATATATATATACATATATATATATATATACATATATATATATATATATATATATATATATATATATATATATATATATATATATATATATATATATATATATATATATATATATATATATATATATATATATATATATATATATTAGCTAATGAAGGTGTCCATCTTATAGAGGTGTTCAACTCTGGTTGGTATTAACTAATGCACGTGTTCACCTGATAGGGGTGTTCAACTCTGATTGGTATTAACTAATGGCGGTGTTCCCCTGGTGGAGGTGTTCTATTTTGATAGGTATTGACTAATGAAGGTGTTCATTTGATAGAGGTATTCAACCTTGATTGGTATTAACTAATGCAGGTGTTCACCTGATAGGTGTGTTCAACTCTGATTGGTATTAACTAATGAAGGTGTTCATTTGATAGAGGTATTCAACCTTGATTGGTATTAACTAATGGAGCTGTTCAACTCTGATTGGTATTAACTAATGGAGCTGTTCAACTCTGATTGGTATTAACTAATGGGGGTGTTCAACTCTGATTGGTATTAACTAATGGAGGTGTTCAACTCTGATTGGTATTAACTAATGGAGGTATTCAACCTTGATTGGTAATAACTTATGAAGGTGTTCATTTGATAGAGGTATTCAACCTTGATTGGTATTAACTAATGGAGGTGTTCAACTCTGATTGGTATTAACTAATGGAGGTATTCAACCTTGATTGGTATTAACTAATGGAGCTGTTCACCTGATGGAGGTGTTCAATTTTGATAAGCATTGACTAATGAAGTTGTCCATTTGATATAGGTGTTCAACCTTGATTGGTATTAACTAATGGAGTTGTTCACCTGATGGAAGTGTTCAATTTTGATAAACATTGACTAATGAAGGTTTTCATTTGATATAGGTGTTCAACCTTGATTGGTATTAACTAATGAAGGTGTTCACCTGATAGAGGTGTTCAATTTTGATAAGCATTGACTAATGAAGGTGTTCATTTGATATAGGTGTTCAACCTTGATTGGTATTAACTAATGAAGGTGTTCACCTGATAGAGGTGTTCACCTTTTTATAGGTATTAACTAGTAAAGGTGTTCACCTGATAGAGGTGTTCACCTTTTTATAGGTATAAACTAATGAAGGTGTTCACCTGATAGAGGTGTTCACCTTTTTATAGGTATTAACTAGTAAAGGAGTTCACCTGATAGAGGTGTTCACCTTTTTATAGGTATAAACTAATGAAGGTGTTCACCTGATAGAGGTGTTCACCTTTTTATAGGTATTAACTAGTAAAGGAGTTCACCTGATAGAGGTGTTCACCTTTTTATAGGTATAAACTAATGAAGGAGTTCACCTGATAGAGGTGTTCACCTTTTTATAGGTATTAACTAGTAAAGGTGTTCACCTGATAGAGGTGTTCACCTTTTTATAGGTATAAACTAATGAAGGTGTTCACCTGATAGAGGTGTTCACCTTTTTATAGGTATTAACTAGTAAAGGAGTTCACCTGATAGAGGTGTTCACCTTTTTATAGGTATAAACTAATGAAGGAGTTCACCTGATAGAGGTGTTCACCTTTTTATAGGTATTAACTAGTAAAGGTGTTCACCTGATAGAGGTGTTCACCTTTTTATAGGTATAAACTAATGAAGGTGTTCACCTGATAGAGGTGTTCACCTTTTTATAGGTATAAACTAATGAAGGAGTTCACCTGATAGAGGTGTTCACCTTTTTATAGGTATTAACTAATGAAGGTGTTCATCTCATAGAGATGTTCAACTTTGATAGGTATCAACAGGAACAATAGATGATAAATTTATTTCTATACTTCCTGGTATTAACTAATAAAGGCGGTCACATAAAAGAGGTGCCCACTTCGATAGGTAGTAAGGTGTTCACCTGATACATGTGTAGAACTTTATAGGTAATGGAGGTGTTCATGTGATAGGTATTTACTAATGAAGGCGTTCGCCTTGTACATATGTTTAACTGTAATAGGTGTTCTATTCTTCTACTGAAGTCTGAAGGTGTTCACCTTATAGAGATGTTCAACTTTTGTAGGTATCATCTAAAGGAGGTGTTCACCTTATAGAGGTGCGCAACTTTGATAGGTATTTACTAATGGAGGTGTTTACCTAATATAGGTGTTAAACTTCTAAAGGTAATGATTAATGAAGGCGTTCACCTGATAGAAATGTTCAACTTGTATATGTTTCAACAACATGAAGTGTTCACCTGGTAGAGGTTTACTAACTGTGATAGGTGTTCACTTTATTGAAGTGTTCAAGGTGTTCAAAAATTTGAGATGTTCAATTATAAAGTTGTCCATTTTCTGAATGTGTTCATTCTTAGAGGTGTTCACCATTGCGAAGTTTTAAGTTATGCATGTGAGTATGTGACAAACTGAGAGACGTGTTAAAAGTGTGGAAGTGTTCATCCTATAGAGGTTTTCAGCGTCTATGGGGGGGTTCAACGTATGATGGAGGTGCTAAAATGTTTAAACCATAAAGGGGTTCAAGTTAAAAAGGTGTTCACGTTATGAATATTTTCTCAGTATGGGGTATACAACTTTTTGAGGTTTACAATACAACTGATGGCGGAATTCAAATATTAGAAGTACTAGTATATTGACCGCTTATCATGAACTCGTGAATCAATATGACCACTTTTAAACTTTTTTTATTTTTCCCGTGCTAAAGATTGAAATCAAACGATGTTTTGGTAATATATAATCGTCACATTTTAGTCATTTCATTTTTCAGGTTATAAGATATAATTAGCACTATAAGCTATTAAGATGAGTGCAGTCGTGAATTTGGGAATTTGTTCATCGTCGCTTTTTCTATCATATCGTAATACTCAAACCTGCGAGTGACAGCATTTGATGATGATGATGATGACGGTGGTGATGATGATGATGATGATGATATGGAGTCTATTCAAATGGCGAAGGTAACACTTGTACAGTGGAAAAACACAGTCAACCTCTTACTGAGTGAACAATTTCATACGTGCTTGGACTATGATCGAATCATTACCTCTGACCTTGTACTGAGGTGAAGCACAGCAGTACGTCCTACACCTCTGACGGGTGAAATTAGGAATTTGGAATTTCGATTTCGCGTCACTTATTTCTGCTATATAGCAGCTAAGTCGTGTATATCCAGAGTTTTTCGGAACTAGGGTTGGATGCCATGTGTCGGCAGTAGAATGGGTGTAGTAGGGGGGGGGAGGTTGACTGTAACGTGTTCGTGTTCGGCGTTCATTTACACTACAGGTCCGTAGTGTAAATGAACGCCGCTATAGCTACGCGTCGCCACCGTCGCGTTCTATAATTAGCTTCCAATTACTTGTGACGTCATCAAAATTGTAAAATCGCTAATTTCACTGATTTAAAAAAGGTTATTTAATTTCCTAAAAGTGTATTCTTAGTACAATTAGTCCATTGAATGTATCCATGCTGTTCGACCAAAACAGAGTGGACGCTATCATACATAACTGGAAGAACCAAGTTTTAAGTAATGAAACAATCCAAGGCGTTCCACAAAGGCATTCGAGGTGTTTGAAGCCGCCTATCGGCGGGTTCCGGAACCTCGCGTCCAGTTGTAAGATGTGCAGGAAAAGGAGGTACCCGGCGAAAACCACCGCCTAACCCCAAGCCACTGGTAACTTTCTCTCAATCCGACCGGGGTTCGAACCCGGGCAGAAGTGAAATACACTCGGCCATCAGGGCAGTCCTCACGGGTGGTGTAGGGCGAGTGTTAAGTGACAAAAAACGAAATTCAAAATTCTTGAAGAGTTGCAGCCTTCCTGTTATGTCGATTGCTTGACACTACTTGACTACTATACCGTATTTGGTCTGTAATTCACAGGCTACGCAGGCATGCAGTTGAATGAATATTGGATAAGTGTTCAAAGTAGCCTAGATTTGTAGGCTGTCATATGTATTATCTGTTGTTTTTTCTGTTACCTAGCACCAAATAGTCTAGGTGGCCATAGTGCTCCATTTAGTTTACACTTGTCTCACCAGGATTCAGTTTGAAATCCTCTAGAGATGGGAGGAGCAGGTGGTGCCATCTATCTATCATACCTGGTACTACACCACTCTGCTTGGTCAGCACAGAAGGGAATGTCAGCTGTTAGGGACTAGGAACCTTTTCTAGTGTTTAAAGGCACATCGGCACACAATGGTCATTTAGTGCCATAAGATATCACCAAAAAGTGGTCCTTTGTCATTGTTGAAGAACAATGACAAAGCATAATTATTCTAGGTGGAAGAAGAAAAAGAAGGAAAGTAAGAGCAGAGCCTTCAGATCCAAAGAGGACCAAGAGATATTTTAGATGCAGGGTATCCATAGACAGATCGATTTTGAGATGCCAGCTCCTTCTTTTATAAGGCAAACTGTGTTCCACACAGCTTAGGGTTCCCCGGGAGATGCCAGCTCCTATTGCACACCATAAGGTGTCCCCCTTGAGGGGTTGGCATCAAGTTGATGACTGTTCCCGATGTACGTGGGGAAAAGTTGACCACATTCTTAGCAAATATTAGGATAAAGTGTCAAAACAAAAGCGGGGGTAATAGAAAATACGTGTCAGAAGATAAGAACACGGTTTTATTTATGTATCCATTTATCCATTTTACATGTATAAGTGACAGGACACTTCATGTACAATGCCCATATTAAGGGGCTGTGTAGATGAGTTGAATGACCTGTCACCGCAGTTTTTCTTTCTTAAATCATATTCCACGATTATACATATATATATATATATATATATATATATATATATATATATATATATATATATATATATATATATATATATATATATATATATATATATATACAAATAGATGTCATAAAAATGTCCTTTTTATGACGATTTGAGATATCACATATTTCAACTAGCCAATTTGCAATATCCTAATTTTACAGAACTCACTGATTCGGAGCAACTTAAGGCTATCTTTCAATCAGAGGATTTATTAAAAACTGCAGCATTTTGCTTTAATATGATGTACAACAGGAGGTCACGAATGTTAGAAAATTGTGTGTAAAAGAAGTGACTCCTTATATACAAGACTCCATATAAGATTGTATTATTGATTAGATAATATAGTGTACATTGTATATGATGAATGTCTATCTGATAATATTTATAAGTATATTTCTGATTGTATTTGGTCCATCATAAGCCTTTGTGGCTGGGCGGATTTTTAACACTTGTGTATTGCATGTAATGAATGTCATTATCTGGATTAGACAATAAATTATGTATCAACAACAACAATTATGGACATCGCAAAATGAGGACTTGTTGGGTAACGATAGCACTGGTCAGAACTGCAATTACCTGTTTGTGTCGGCTTTATTAATTCACCTGCCTGACTCGTAGTCGAGTCCAGCGAACTCGTACCGTTTTAATTTTCTAATCTTAAATAAAATTTATTGAACGATTTAGAGAAATTTTTACACATTTCATACATACACGTATATACATTTTTTTTAAATTTATATTTAAAGCGGGGGATCGATAGGGCCTCAGGTATAGCGATAGGACGCTAATTATTTCCTATTTGATACTTTTTGCCGAGATTGTATAGGAACATCAATTGCAAGTCAGTCAATTTTTCCGAGAACCACTCTATACACGGATTGCAATCTACCGTGACACGAGTGGATTTCAATATCGTCATTTTCACCTGCTGTGTCAAAAGGTGAACGGACAGTAGCAGACCTCACGCTGAGACTGAATGAACTGCAATCACGGCGGACACACCTGTCATCTCGAATTATAGATGGCGCTGTGCATCCTTGACGATGACCCTGAACGATGGTCACTAGCCATTGGTTCTTTGGGAGAGTGGTCAACGTCATTCGCACACTCCCTCTTGTAGTGTGAACACCAACGGGAAAACGTGCGGGTAACGATTTGTGATCGGTCAACTGTTAGACTCTATACTCACAAACACTGGTAATCGGCCGGGCCATAACTGATTGCCTGAAGTTGATCGCAAACTTCCGTTTCCCTAAAGACCAGACGATGATTCCGAACGTCTATGAACCAGTCAGTCCAGTCGCGGAGACAAAACCGTTCCTCTTTGATCAAGCTCTGACGAGTCCCGACCAACCTAGCGCAACCGGTCATCGCGATACTTCGAACCCCAACTCGAGTTCGCCGCCAGTCGATACTTCGGTGAGTCCGAACCCGATCCATTCGATCAAGAACTCCACCGAAACTGACGATGTTATTAAATCGGTTCTCGACAAAGTTATGTCCACGAGCGGAAATGCCGCACAAAATGAAAGTGTTGTTCGTCTGCTCGAATCGCTGCGCGGGAAAATCGAATCATCACAGAAACCTTCTCAATCGTACATCGCGCTCATCTCGATGGCGATCCTAAGCGACCCTGAAGAGAAAATGATGCTGTCGGACATCTACAAATATATCATGGCGAACTTTCCCTATTATAGAGATACTACAGAGAAGGCTTGGCGAAATAGCATTCGTCATAATCTGTCACTGAACGAGTGCTTTGTAAAAGGGGGAAGGAGCACCAGCGGAAAGGGAAACTACTGGAAGATCCACGACGCGTGCATTGAGGATTTTAAACGTGGCGATTTTAGACGACGTCAAGCGAGACGCCGGGCATCGCGAAAGAAGACCGACTCCGCACCACCGAATAGTACCTCCCCACCCGTCCAGTGCGCAGAGGTCAAACCGTCGCCATCAGTATCGCCTGTCAGCAGTACCGGAACCGGAAGTTCACTCTCACCGCCAGCGACGCAGGCAAGTTTCTCGGGCTACACCCCTATGAGCACCCTGAGCGCCCCCTACCCAGGAGTGCCCTACAACCAGTTCCTACCCTTCCCATCCTCCTCGCCGGCCTACTTCAACAGCATGTACCCAGGCTACCCCGGCTTCTACCAACAAGAATACCCCGACTACAGTGGCGCCACCTATGCCATGACGCATGCGCAGTCTCACTCCTCACCTACACAGCTACCAATAGGTGGCGCTGACTACTGGGAATGCCAATGGTCACTTCCGGGAACCAACAACATGGCTAGAGCTGAGATCGACTTTACGCCGGTTACTCTTCCCGAGGGAAGCGAGGTGTAGAGATATGTATATACAATGTCAATGAACAGCACTACTACATAATGTTCTGAGAGCAGTATTGATATTTACTATTTATGAAATCTACTTAAAAAAAAGGTTTGCGTTATCTGCAATATATGTAAATACTAATAGAAAGGAGTCACCTATTTAAATGTGCTTATACTATTGCCATTGAAACTACTTACAAAATATCTGGGCCTCTTAAGTATAAAGCTCTACGTAGTGCTTGCGATGTGCTTGTGGTTTGAAAGTCTATTGTTCTCGGCTCCCTTTGTATTTCTAACCACAAGCACCTCGCAAGCACTACGTAAAGCTTTATACTTAGGGCCCCTGCGCAATCACCAATATATGTATTAGAAGTGAGTCACCTATAGTGTTACTATTATTGTCATGGAAACTATCAGAGAACTATGTACACGGGTATTTTGTTTGTAATATAAGTCCTTGAAACTACCAACCAGATCAGTTGAAAATGTATTTTTGTGAATTGGGTGTGCAGTCATGGTGCGACATGTTGTAATCGCTGATTGCGTCGGCGTTGCGTGATTGTCTTTATGCAACAGGTAGCTGGTGCGAGGCGGGCCAGTGACGTCATGTTCGCTCTCTCGGGAATATCGGGTGCCTTCACCATTTTACCGATAATTTCAACTGAATTTTTTTTATTCAGCACATATCAGTATTCAAATGCAAGTATTTGATAGTGAAAGCGTAAGTTGTCAACATGATGTCTATTGAAGTATTAAGTAAGGCGCCTGGTTAATTTGAGTAATAAATGACATGATTCAAATCACAAAATTCAACCATGCTGTTGTTATGAAAAAATCGCATTGGAAAAATACCTTTGCTTGGATTTTGAACGTTTTCTAAGTACATCTTTCAAAGGTTTGTTTAATAACATCATTATGTGAGAATGTCTGTAAATATTATCTTTACATGCCACCTAGCGGCCAATATTGCAATTATTTGTGTGTGTTTTCCTATGATTCGTATTATTAACTTGTGTCAAAGTGTATATTTTAAAGTTATTACTTTGTTCGGTTTCAGTTGATTTAACACCGTATAATGTATGCATGTTGTTGAACTCTTAACGGGTGTGATGTTCATTTTTATGATTATGTGCGATATTCGTGTAATGAAAATGTTCCTTTAACTTATTCAGACATGTAAATAAAATATATTATGTTATTAAACATGCGTGTTTTTTTCAATTTATGCGTTCCCAAACCCACTATGGCAAGGAAAGATCTAGTTTGAACCCATGTGACATTTGGTAGGATATCGTATAAGTTGTTATCGTTGATCAATAGTTGATTGTGTTGTATTGTATGTTTATTGACTGAAAATAAGGTTTTACAAAATCATACTAATACAAGTATGTAGGCGCATACACAAAACAAGGGTATCACCAGAACAGTAAATGAACTTAGAGATCGAAAGCATGACAGAAAGTAAATATACAAATATATACTCACAACAAGTCGTGTGAGCATAATGTTGGGTTAACCCATTAATACTTTAGAGTTCATCCAGGAATTGTCGTCTGGATCGATGATACTTTTGACGATAACTTTTGAATTGAGAACGATTTGTTAAAATATTTGAAGGAGAGTTGTTGGTGATGTTCTGATCAACTTTTCTCCTTCAGATATGTTTGCCAATTGTGCTAAAGCCTGAAAGATTTCATCAAATTTGTCAGGCTGGTTTTGGCCGCTGTGAGCATCAATGGGTTAAATCTAAGGTTAACCTAGCCTCTCAGCTGTACTCGATAACCTATTGAGAATCAAAAGGGGGTAGAAGGAGGGGCTGAACTGTCCAATCCATATTAAAACAATCATTACATAAAAATACAAGGTAAAACATATGGCCAGCCATAAAGGTAATATAATCGACCATGTGCAATCATAAATACATGTACATTCAAATACAATATACAATTTAACCGTTTGGCTGTTGGTGGTTACTTAGGTAAATACAAAATGATGCAAAAAAGTTGAAAAAAAAACCCACTTAAACCATGGCTTATGGGTACTCATCTGTTATTACTCAGTATGAGCATTCCAACGAATACCAACACGACAGAGTTTAGATGGATTTCAGAACATTTTGTATTTTTTTGCTATGGACGAAAATGGTCTCACCATAGAAAGGGCTAAAACAATGGTCATTTCAATATGCCATGCAATATAGAATCCGGCCAGCCTTGAAGGCTTATAGTGGGTCAGATACATAAAAGCTTTCATAGAACCAGCCAGGTTCATGTAAAACAGTGATGAATAGTCCTGAGGAAGCTGTAGTGTGAGGTCGTCCCGTGATGTTACGTATACGAGGTCGCGCCGAGTATCCTCGAGGATATCAAACACCACGCAGCTTCAGAGGGTTCTTTGAAGGTTATACCACAGTTGACTGCCTTCCGCCAATCACCACGCAGCTTCTGAGGGTTCTTTGAAGGTTATACCACAGTTGACTGCTTTCCACCAATCACAAGCCAGGAAAAGCTTGGATGTGCAACCCTTGCTCAATACCCTTGTGTAAAACCTTTGTGCTTCAGTCAAGTATGACACGTACCCACACTTTTCGAGGCGTATTCATATTGGTAGAAGGTAGCCAACTGTACGACGGACCAAGTGTGAAAGAGAAAATATTTAGATATTTTTTTTCACCACCGTATTTTGGGGGAGAAAATATATTTAAATATATTTTCACCACCATATTTTGTTGGGAGAAAATATATTGAAATATATTTTCTCCCCCAAACATACGGTGGTGAAAAAATATTTAAATATATTTTCTCCCAACAAATACGGTGGTGAAAATATATTTAAATATATTTTCTCCCCCAAAAATACGGTGGTGAAAATATATCTAAATATATTTTCTCCCCCCAAAATACGGTGGTGAAAATATATTTAAATATATTTTCTCCAAACAAATACGGTGGTAAAAATATATTTAAATATATTTTCTCCCCCAAAATAAGGTGGTGAAAATATATTTTTCCCAACAAATTCGGTGGTGAAAATATATTTAAATATATTTTCTCCCCAAAAAATACGGTGGTGAGAATATATTTAAATATGTTTTCTCCCCCAAAATACGGTGGTGAAAATATATTTAAATATATTTTCTCCCAACAAGATACGGTGGTGAAAATATATCTAAATATATTTTCTCCCCCAAAGATACGGTGGTGAAAATATATTTAAATATATTTTCTCCCTCCAAAATACGGTGGTCAAAATATATTTAAATATATTTTCTCCCAACAAAATACGGTGGTGAAAATATATTTAAAGAAATTTTCTCCCCCCAAAATACGGTGGTAAAAAAATATTTAAATATATTTTCTCCCCCCAAAATACGGTGGTGAAAATAAATATTTAAATATTCTCTCTTTCACACTTGGTCCATCGTACAACTGCGATGCAATAACGCGTTTAGTAACATGGCACTTTGATAGTTAACCCATTGACGATGACAGCAGCCGAAAGCAGCCTGACACCTTTGAAGAAATTACTGATGCATAGACAATGTTTGGAAGATATTTGAAGGAGAAATAGTATTCGGAAATCTGCCTCCAACCCTCATAAATAGTTAGTGAATTTGTTAACTGCTCCAGAGTTTTTTTCAAAAAGTCTCAGAGATGCAGACGACTATTTTCAAACTGAAACTCTTAACCATGCATGTGAATTATAATTCCGAACTCGGACTCCAACCCTCATACGAATAGTTTTGAATTTGTAGACTATTTTAAAGTCATTTTAAAAAAAGTCTCAAGGGATGCAGACGACAATTTTCAAACTGAACTCTTAGCCATGAATACGTTAACCCTTGTGCTGCTGGTGGCTAATTTAACAAATACAAAATGATGCGAAAATCTTGAAAATCTTGAAAAATGATTGAAACCCTGGCAAATGGGTACTCATCTGAAAGTACTGAGCAAGAGCTTTTGGATGAATACCACCATGACAGGGTTTGAAGGGTTTCCAAAGATCTTTGCGTCCTTGTGATTTGGATGAAAGTAACCTCAGAATTGCAAGGGTTAAAAGGTAAAGTATGTGTAATAGTACTAGCATGGATGTAGGTTCGTCCGTAGCCCCAGTCACCCTGTATATTCGCGATCAGGACGTATGCGACGATTATATCATAGCTTGGATGAAGAAAAGTTTTCGGTCATATAAGATTATAGATACAAGAGGTTGAGTCGTAAGCTTCCCAACAAAAAACAACAACGTGTCCCCCCCCCCCCCCCACCCCCACCTTACCCCCACATACACACACAAGAAAACTATAACTCCTCTCTTACACCCCCATAAATATACTGACACTCGTTATTACCTACAAGTTATTGCTTTGGATATATCTACTCAACATACTCTTAGAATATCACAGAAGGTCAGTTTTCGCACGTGGCCACATCCGCATAACTATGTCGGAAACCATTTAAGATAGTACCATGATGACACCTATTGTCCAGCGATAATACTACACGATGATTGGTAGAGATGACTTCTTTATGTGATTAGTATTACAATCTCCCCCCCCCCCCCCCCCCCCGTACACTGAGGGGCACGTACGACCCTCTGCGTCCCACTTGTTATTCAAATGTCTCATGGCATATGTCATTTTTTTCTTAATAATTATCATATTCTACAGACCAGTCACTAGCCTTTAGTGTGAACCCCCCTGGCTAGTGAGTCATTTTGCACCACCACGCCACCTGCGGACAAACATCAAAACGAATTGTTTTTCCTGCCTCGGCCACCAGTTGCAATTTGCAATTCTGTCAACGTCTATTGTTTCCCCAGGCCCTGAGTAGGCAACAGGCTGATTGGTGTCAGCCAGGTGTAGGTCCGAGTGGATGAACATCCTGCTCGAGCGGATTATCTGCCGTGAACCGGCGGATACAGAATTACAGTCGAGAGGGGGGGGGGGGGGGGGGGGGGTTCGTTTATACTCAAACTTCTAGATCACATGAAACCTTAGTACAGCCAGAGATATATAGATTACAGGTCACTGGTCCAGCGGATACAGACAGTCCAGTGCAGTTGTTTGCAGACTAAGAACTAGCTTGGAAAACCTGATGTTTGTTAGGTGAGGGGGGTGGGGGGTTCGTTGATTCTCAAACTTCTAGATCACTTGATTCCTCCAAGCCCTATGAAAAATACCTAATAGCCAACAGATACATAAATAACCACATCTTAACACCTTTTGAGGTGGCTTAACCTATTTGCATCTGAAGTGCAAAAATGGTCAAACAACTTTGGGCGTACCTCATCAAGTAGAGTATTATTTGTAAAAAGGTTGAATAGAAATGGTTCAGCCAAATTAGAAAAAAATTGAAAGTGTTGATTTCTGAGAATTCACGAGCGCAGAAGGGGAAATTTACTGGATAACTCTCATGACTGGTGTTTAGTCATATCACAAATGAAAGAGTCTGTCTCCAATTGAACCCCCCCCCCCCCCCCCAGATACATGTATCGCAATTACGCTAACATCAATCAAGCATAGTGGGAAAAAGTTCTTCCCCTCATCCCCAGGGTGTTCACATTGTTAAATCTCGGTAAAATATATTTCTTAAATGTTTGAAAGTGCATGAGGTCCGTTCTATCTTGCGACCAAAAAATAGGACAATGTGGCCATCACCAAATCCGATTTTGCATATCATAATTTATATGAAATATTGCGTTTCAATTAAGATTTCACTCTCACTCTATAATGTATTTTGTTATATCTCTTATGAGATTATTATTTTCTTTTATACCTCTTATGAAATTATTATTTTTAGCTCTCTGCAGTTGACTCCTGGTGGTGTTTTCATAAAAAAAATCGTGAGTGGCGCCACCAGTGTCACTTTTCGGAACTACATTGAACCCCCCCTTCTCAAATCCTGGATCCGCCCCTGGAGCAGGATTCGAACACGGGCAGCGGTGAGAGACAGCGGGCTGTCAGTGAAAGTCATGTGTTAGACCACTCGACTATTGGGATAGCCTCTCCAGAGTACTCTACCCAGAAAATATACGAGGCTAGCTGATAGGAGTGATGAAAAGAAGTGGAAAGTAATTTAGGATAGTGGTGCTGGGCGCAATAGAGCGCATCTAGACAAAATATGGTAGAGGGTGAACAGTGCGCCAATACAGGCCGGCGTGCAAGGTGTCGTTTGCAGACTAAGAGAATAGCTTGGAAAACCTGAAGTTTGTTAGGTGAGGGCCACTGAGGGGTTGGGGGGGGGGGGGGGGTTCGTTGATTCTCAAACTTCTAGATCACTTGATTCCTTAGTCTAGCGGATACATAATTACAGTACAGGCGTTTGCAGGCTAAGAACAGCTTGGAAAACCTTAAGTTTGTTAGGTGAGGGGATGGGGGTGGGGTTCGTTGATTCTCAAACCTCTAGATCACTTGATCTCTTAGTCTAGCGGATACGGAATTACAGTCCAGTCGTTTGCAGACTATGAATAGCTTAAACCTAAAGTTTGTTAGGTGAAGGGGGTTCGTTGATTCTCAAACTTCTAGATAACTTGATTCCTCCAAAACCTATGATGACGAAAAATACCTAACTACATGTACTAGCCAACAGATATATAAATAAACACATTTAAACACATTATAAACCAACAGATATATTAATAACCACATCTTATCACCTTTTGAGGTGGCTTAACAATCTGGGCACTCTAAGAATATAGGTGATAACTTAAGTGCCGGTTATTTGTTGACTAAGTTTAACTGATGTTAGTCTTATTCATTTGCAATAAGCATATTATTCGGGGTTAGTTTAACCTTGAATTAAGGGTTGCTCATCTAAGGTTTAACCCATTAATGCTTAAGGGTTCATCCAGAAATTGTCGTCTGGATCGATGATACTTTTGACAATAACTTTTGAATTGGGAATTATTTTGCAAAATATTTGAAGGAGAGTTCTTTTTGGTGTTCTTATCAAAATTTCTCCTTCAAATATTTCGCCAATTGTGCTAAAACCTGAAAGATTTCTTCAAAATTGTCAGGCTGGTTTTGGGCGCTGTGAGCATTAATGGGTTAAGAGTGGTTTGATATGCCTTCAATATCCTAATGCACATATGTCTTATGTCTTGAATGTATAAAATACAAAAATTTGTAGGTATAAAATGGAAGAATACAATTTAAGGTGTACACAACTTCTTAGAAAACAGAAAAAAGACAAAGAATAACTTCTCTATTTATCTAATTCACCTTATAAGCAAACTTGAAAGTGTTGATATCTGAGAATTCGACCAGCGCAGAAGGGGAAATTTACTGAACGGCTGTCATGATTGGTGTTAAGTCACATCACAAATGAAAGAGTCTGTCTCCAATTGACCCCCCCCCCCCCCCCCCATGCATGTATTGCAATTATGGTAACATCAATTAAACATAGTAGACGAAAGTCTTCCCTCATCCCAAGGATGTTCACATTGTTAAACCTCTCCAAAAGATAAAGTATATTCTTTAAACTTTTGAAAGTGCAAGAGGTCCATTCAATCTTGCGACCAAAAAATAGGACAATGTGGCCATCACCAAATCCGGTTTTTGCATATCATAATTTTTATGAAATATGCGTTTCAATGAAAAAATTCCACTCTTACTCCATAATATATGTTGTTATATCTCTTATGAGATTATCATTTTTTTTGTTATATCTCATGAAATTATTATTATTAGTTCTCTGCAGTTGACTCCTGGTGGTGTCTTCATAAACAAGTGCTAGTGGCGCCACCAGTGTCACTTATTGGAACAAAATAGAACCCCCCCCCCCCCCTTCTCAAATCCTGGATCCGCCCCTGCATTATTATGGCCAATGAGGCTCTAGTTTCAATATCAGCGCTTACTGCAAAATGTGACTCTGACAAGATGGAAGTTCGTGACCTCTGCCGTAATTAGCTTTAACCTGTAACGACAATGGTTGGGATTAATCAGGTGCGAAAAGATCTGAACATTTTTCCCAGGCATGAAGTCAATATATGCTTTCAATCTCACGCCTGACTCTCTTTTTGGCCGCTCTGCTGTATAGATAAACCTGTTGCTAAAAACAGTTATTTACGACAGTATGAAAAAGGGTCAAATTCTGATTAATGTTTTTGAATTCCCCATATTCTCAGCTTCATGGTATTTCAGTAACAAATATTTTCCAAATCAGACCTTTTTTTCTTTTCCCATGTGAACTTAGGTTTACATATTTACACGATCACTAAATTGCTTTTACTCACTACCCATATTCCTAATATTTCATAACTATTACATCTCTATCCATTCCCCTTGAGGCATGGATCCGTGCTCCGGCCTCCATATTTTGGCGCACGGATCCATTCCTCTACTATACCTGCCTAACCTTTGCGCTGTGTTGCGCCCAGCGCCACTAGCTTCATACTACTTTCCACTCCTTTCATCTCCACTCCTATCATCTTGTATCGGACTTTCTCTGGATCGAGCAACTCTATCGTCGGTATGCCGTTGTTTACATTATGGCATATCGACGACAGAGTTGCTCGATCTAAATTGAGTCAAGTGCCGCTTATTGTTACAATCGTGATTTAAAAGAATTCAGGTGTATTCTGTTTGTGAATGTGTCACTGCAATTAATTGCAGTATTTTCATTAGGAATGTTTACCCTTCCATTACAGGGACTTAGTCAGGATTTTCATAACAGGGTGTCAAATTGGGATTTCAAGAATTTAGGGTGTCCAAAATCCCTGATTGAAAAAGTAAAAATCATTACACTGATTATATGTGTATTTCTTCAGGAAATGTCTTTGTTATTAGTTTGAAGTTAAACTTTTTAAAAATATAACTTGGATCTGGTATTTGTAAATAAAACATACCAAAATCTAGGGTGTCTTTTTATCTAAAATCAGGTATTTTTCATGAAGCAGGGACAGCCTGCTGGCTAAGACCCTGTCTCCAATGCTTTGTCCAAAGCACAAGATGCAAAGATTTCGGAAATCCATCTAAACCCTGTCATGCTGGTTACATTGGATAGCTCTCGCTGAATACTCTTAGATGAGTACGCATGTGCCAGAGATTCAGTACTTTCTTCAGTTTTTTTTGCCTCATTTTGTATTGGGCAAATTAACCACCACCAGCATAAAGGTTAAGCTTATTGCTTTATGAAGCGTAGCACTGATGTCATTTTCAAATAAGGTGCAAAATGTTTAGAATTAATATGGATGTTATACCCAAGGGTTTGGAAACTCTTCAACCTATGGGATACAGGCAACTAGGTCAATACCTGTTTGCACTCCACTCGGATGTTATTTGTATGTTACCGTCTAATCCTAGGTGTACCTGTCAATATTCAAGTTTTCATCACTGTTAACATTACAGGAAATGTGCACAGAACCTACAGTAGGGAGGTTCCCCCTACTGTAAGTGGCTAGGCTTGGCTGTGCTTCCTGCTTAGCTGCTCCCCACAGAATCCAATGCATCCACACCTACATAGGTCAAATCAAATAAGCTATCCGAGGAGTTGCTACACGAAAAGAGACAGCCTCACAGACTTCCCCTCGTAGAAAACTGACTGTGAGTGTAAGAGCAGTTTTAATGGAAATGACTACATAAAAGTGGGATATTAAGGTAAGGGCCGTTCCATTTAAAAGTGTGGGGGAGGGGAGGAACGGAAGCTAAATACAAATTCGACACCTACCCCCTCCAGCTATAGTTCAGAATTCGGGACCCCCCTACCCAAAAAAGATCAAAATTCGGCTCCCCCCCCCCCCCCCCATCCAAGGTATACACTAAATCCTAACTTTACGCGGCATGGTAAAACTAATATTCATGATTTTTTTTATAAATACGTCGGGAATACCCTCATGACGGTAGGACGCGCACAAATTTCCCGGCTCGGTGTCAATCTGACTGCCAGTAACGACAGTCCATATACGTGACTTTTGAGAGCCCGGTAGGGAAGTGGTATTCTTGCCTGATGGACATACAAAATATGTCTTTTGGCTACATAATTTCCCCGGTTTGTTACGCTTCATTACGATTTATGACATAAGTACACACACACACACACACACATATATATATATGTATATATATATATATATATATATATATATATATATATATATATATATATATACACATATATATATATATATATATATATATATATATATATATATGTACATATATATATATGTACATATATATATATATATATATATATATATATATATAGCTTTTAAGGAATTCAAAACCTGCTAAAATAATTCAAAATTCGGCACCCCCCCTCCCAACCAAAATTCATAATTCGGGGGGGTAGGGGGGTAAAATAATTCATAATTCGACCCCTCCCCCCTTTTAAATAATCTTCCATTCCTCCTCCCCCCCACACTTTTAAATGGAACGGCCCTAAGGAAGTATATGAAACACCGTTTTACAGCTTGATATAGGAGTCTTAGCGTGCTCTGGGTTGAAAGTTGTATTTAGTGACTATCAAAAGTTCTATGTGAAAATTTCCTGTCATGATTATTCTTGAGAGGGCGGGCAAAGGATTTCTTCCCCAAGAATTTTCACAAGAGAACCTTCCTCGCTGGTGGTCTAGTCTGTTGCCACAGACCACTTACAACTTAGCACCTATGATTGATTTCGTTTAATCTTGACAAGAAAAAATTGCAAAATAAGTGTTTTATGTAAATGAATATATATACATATACATATACATATATATATATATATATATATATATATATATATACATATATATATATATATATATATACATATATATATATGTATATATATATATATATGTATATATATATTTACATGACAGTGAATTCAATTGAGTGTGTGATTTACTTCATTCAATTCATCCAATATTGTATGGCATTGGTTATTTTGTATTGCATTAAGTATATTGTCACATCAAATTGAATACATAACATTATAGCATGGATTTTCCTTTTCTTATTTGAATTTATCATTGTGTCATCATGTGTTAAATGATTGGATTATCTCATATAGGGGTATCAAATGTCATATTCTTGTATTGTGTCCATGCATGGTGTATGCAAGAACAGAAATAACAAACAAACCGCCTTATTTGGTGATAAACAATTCCTATGTGCATTTTAATGTACAGTGCAGAATATAGAGGGCGCCATGTATCAATACTATACAAAATATTAGTAATCAACACAATCATTAACCATACCTTGAAATGTATCCCACTTATCAACATCACTAAATACCTTCTATTTATAATGGCACATAATTGAAATAATAAAGAATACAATAAATACACATTTCCCCCGGGTAAAGTATACGCTAGGTTCCATTTTATGAATATTCAAGCGATGTTTAAGCACAACTTTGAAGCTGCCGCAATAGCGAAGTGGTCCAAAAGATATTGGGCTGACCACTCCAGGTCTCCTACCACTATGAGAGGTTCCTGGTTCAATTCTGGTTCGAATCAATGAGGGCTAGGTGAGAAAGTTGCCAGTGCTATGTGGTCAATCAGTGGTTTTCACTGGGTACTCTTGTACCGGTGCAGGAGATTTCGTACCCAAGAGACCTCATAACCACACAGTATAAATTTGATATTTCCATGCAATTGAAGGGCCAATCAGCAGATTTCTTCATTTATTTTCGTTGATAGTTAAACATTGTTAAGTTTCATTCAGTTTTTTAATAAAGTGTACTTCATTTTCATGAAATGTAGGCGACTTAAGCAAGACTTTCACCAATTCTGTTATGTGTAAAGGTTCGATAGAGAGAAATTGCTCAAAAAAAAACAACTAAACCACCCAGATAAGTGGATATAAACTAAGTCAAGATCAATTTAATAATGTTTTTATCGCTTCAAAATAGTTCATAGCACTATTCAGCATTTTGGAGTTGTTTATTATGTTATGATGTTAAAGTTGTGCTCTATTAGGGGCGAAATCTCTTGGGTATGACATCTCCAGGACCCCTCTTGTACAGGCAACGCTGGCCAACCTGGAGTCAGCGAAACCATATTTTTGGCAGCTCTGCCAGTCCCTTATAGATGCACTACCATTTATGGTTTGGGGACAGTCAGCAAAGGCGAAATTGTCTTATCTGGACTCCACCAGAACTGAACCAAAATACTGGTCCCATCTATAGCATTTAACCCTTCCAATGCCAAGGCTACTTTCATCAAAAGCACAAGATTTAAAGATTTTTGAAAACCATCTAAACCCTATCATGTTGGTATTCATTGGAAAGCTCTCGCTGAGCACTCCCAGATGAGTACCCATGTGCCAGGGTTTCAGTGATTTTTCGTTTTTTTTTGATAATTTTGTATGGGCAAAATTTGCCACCAGCAGCATAAGGGTTAAGGTATGAAATCCCACACATAAGCCGGATAACGTCATGTGCAGAACTTTACCGCCTAGCCAGTATTCCACAGAATGCACTATTAAGACTGGCAAAGATGGCGTTACGCTTCAAGTAAGTACACATGTATGATGTAGTTATTTTAGACTGCTTCCACATAAACCAGATTTACCTGGTTTATGTGGAAAATTTATTCTGCTTTAACCCTTCCAATGCTGAGCCTACTTTTGTCCAAAGCACAAAAACGCAAAGATTTCTGAAAACCATCTAAACCCTGTCTTGTTGGTATTCATTAGATAGCTCTCAGTGAGTACTCTCAGATGAGTACCCATTTGCCAGGGTTTCGGGTAAATCTTCAGGTTTTTTGCATCATTTTGTATTGGCAAAATTAGCCACCAGCAGAATAAGGGTTAAGCCTGACAGAATGGCCTTGTCTCATTCTACCTGGTTTATGCTGAGTTTTCTGTACCCTCCACCATTATCACCTGTTTTTTTAACAATTGAGCCTTGATGTTACAAAAAGAGATGATGAACAAATGCCAAATTGATTGCAATGAAATATAGTCCTATGAACAACAAGATGAAAGTACGGAGATTACGGACTCAGAGGGGAAAATGAAGTACAATAAATACTCATGAATTCGGGCCAGATTTTAACCCTTCTAATGCTGAGGCTACTTTTGGCCAAAGCACATGACTCAGAGGAGAAAATGAAGTACAATAAATACTCATGAATTCGGGCCAGATTTAAACCCTTCTAATGCTGAGGCTACTTTTGACCAAAGCACATGACTCAGAGGAGAAAATGAAGTACAATAAATACTCATGAATTCGGGCCAGATTTTAACCCTTCTAATGCTGAGGCTACTTCTGACCAAAGCAAATGACTCAGAGGGGAAAATAAAGTACAATAAATACACATGAATTCGGGCCAGATTTTAACTCTTCTAATGTCGAGGCTACTTTTGACCAAAGCACATGACTCAGAGGGGAAAATAAAGTACAATAAATACACATGAATACTCATGGGCCAGATTTCAACCCTTCTAATGCTGAGGCTACTTTTCACCAAAGCACAAGGACGCAAAGTTATCTGAAACCCATTTAAACCCTGTCATATTAGTATTCACTGGGAAGCTCTCGCTGAGTGCTTTCAGATGATTACCTATGTACCAGAGTTTCTATCATTTTTCAAGTTTTTTGTATCATTTTGTATTGGCCAAAATAGTCACCAGCAGCATAAAGGTCAATCATTAAAATATTTCTGAGTTAAAGGTGGCTCATATTTTCCCAAAGTACTTATGAATTTGACATGGGAGCTCCCAATTATTCTAATTTTTCTTCACAAAATATTCCTTCACTGAATTCATGGTGGAGCTCAAATACCACATAAGGATAGGGCTGATCATGAAATCCAAAATTTCACGGCCAACTTCGAAACAAAAATATTCTGAACACATAAACAACCTCCCAAAGATTTCATACGATAAAACATACTCCAAACTGATTACATGTTACAGCAAAGCAAATAGCATTGTGGGAGATAAAATTTCAAGACAAACTTCTAAACAAAAATAAACAACCTCCCAAAGATTTCATACGATAAAACATACTCCAAACTATTTTGACCTGCTTGGTAAGAAGACATATATATCTCACAAATTCATTTCTTCAGAAAATATTCAAAATACTCAAAACTTAACCTATATCCCTCCATCAAACAACTGAAAAAGAATGCTTTATTAATAAATTGTTATTTTCAAAATGAATCCATTAGATGACCGAACCTATAAAACACCCTGAAAAAAATAACAGCTAGCCCAGGCACATAATGTCATTTGCATTCCTTTTTTTCTTTTTTTTTTTTTTGGGGGGGGGGGGGGTTGTTTTTTTGTCAGCAACTTACATGTTTCATAAAATAGTTATATACACTTTCAGAGATATTCAAAAAAATAAAATTTAAGAGAAATATGAATGAAAAATTGTGACATTTTGAATTCCTCTTTTGAATAAGATGTTTAGTGAATGTAAGTAGCCATAACCGTTAATCACACATCAATTTGAATAAATACTTCTTGAGGGGGTATCTAAAAAAGAATTAAGAGAAATATGAATGAAAAATTGGGACATTTTGAATTCCTCTTTTGAATAAGATGTTTAGTGAATGTAAGTAGCCATAACCGTTAACCACACATAAATTTGAATGAATACTTCTTGAGGGGGAATTTAAAAAAAAAATAAGAGAAATATGAATGAAAAATGGGACATTTTGAATTCCTCTTTTGAATGAGATGTTTCGTGAATGTAAGTAGCCATACACGTTAATCACACATAAATTTGAATGAATACTTCTTGAGGGGGAATACACCTATTATTCTTAGCCCTGTACTTAAGACAGTGATACAAATCTCTGGGTGTGTGTTCTCTTCAGACTAATACCAAAATTTCATTAACTGTATGTCAGTGTCTTAGCCAGGATTTAGAAACTGTGTGCCCAAAATTGGCAATTATTTGATGGTCCTATTCCTCGAGGAAGACCACCGTATATTCTAATAAAAACCTTAAACAAGCATGTACTTATTAAGAAAAGGCAAAATAGCCTTATGCAATGTCCTATAAATTTCATTGAGGTGAAAATATTCAATTATTGTTTGAAATTGATGTTTCGAAATTCTTCAAAATAATATTTGAGTGTCCTTATGTTTGACTTCTAAAGGGTTTGGGTGCCAAAAGGACGCCCGACACCCTACTGGCTAAGACCTTGCTGTATGTTATATATTTAACCCTTTGCATCTGCAGTGTACATGTGACTTTGAACACAACTCATGAAATACATCGATTTTGTAATACGCTTGAAGGGGTATGTTAAACCACAATAGAAAAACAATTTTCACACAAATATTTCTCAAAATATTGCTTTGAAAACCAGAGTGCCAAACTTCAGGTATCCTCCATTTGTGATGAAATTAGTGTTTCTCAAGATATTTCAAACTATGACTTCTTGTCATTGTTGAGTGCTATAAGCAGTAAGTGTTTGTTTTCAGCTTAGATGAAGCAAACATGGATTGGTCGCCACAGACCAATTACCATAGGATGAGCAGTAAGTGCTTGCTTCCAGCAATCTTGTTCACAGATTTCACCCTGGTATAAAAATATCAGGTGTCAGGTTGGGGTTTTGAATACGCAAGGAGTATGAAAATAATTTACTAGTGAATCATCCACCCAAGCATAGTATTCCTATAGGTGCCATGGGTTCACAACACAATGGCGGACTTACAGTAGTATGTAAACCCTGTCATGTTGGTATTCATTAGATGGCTCTCACTGAGTGCTCTCATATGAGTACCCATATGCCAGGGTTACAGTCAATTTTATCATATTTTATTGGCAAAATTAGCCACCACCAACCTAAGTGTTAAGCCATTCTCACTCAGAGTTATTCTAGCAAGTATTCTCTGCCACTGTAAGGAGTAGGAAAATAATTAACCTTAGTCTATGCTGGTAAATTACCACCCAGACATCGGACCCCTCAAAAGGGATTTCCAGTACTTGATACAAAACCACTGAGCCCTGCGTACTATTCCAATGCTGAGTCTATGTTTTACATCCGTGCTAGGATGATGGACCCATGTTAGATATTTGTCCAGGTCCAATTTCAAACCACATTTCATTGTGGTTGGAAATCACACTAAAATACGCTAAAAATGATTTGTGTACTAATCAGGTTGAATGTGAGAGGTGATCCCAACTATTCCAACAATGAACTTAAGACTGCTTCATTTCTGCTGTGACCCTGAACTTAAGAAGGACATTTCTGAAGATAAAAACTCACCTTAACCCATTAATACGTAGAAGCACCTCCAGAAATTGACTTCTGGATCAAAGTTACTTTTGACGATAACTTCAGAATTGAGAAGAATTTTACACAATATTTGAAGGAAAGTTGTTGGTATTGTTCTGATCAACATTTCTCAATCAAATATTTTCCTAACTCTGCTTCTGCCTGCAGTATTTCATCAAAATTGTCAGGCTGCTTTTGGCCGCTGTGAGTATTAATGGGTTAAAATTTTGAAGTTTTTAACTCCTTTGATTGAACATCTTTTGTACTTTTTCCAAAACCAAAAAGAAGTTCTCATCTCAATTATTTAAACAATGAACGACCAGAAGTCTGTACACTCCCACATGGATCTTGGACCCAAGTATGACTTTTTTTTTTAAGTATATACGTATAACTTCAAACAGCTTTTTCATACACCTGCATATTTTAGCAGCTAGAATTCTGATGTTTACCAATAAACTTGATACTGAGCCCTTATACCAACTATTTCAACTTTGAGCTTTGTAGATGTCTATGTCTATACAATAACTATTGGATCTTGGACCCAAGCATGTCATTTCTTGAGGTGAAATATAAAACCCCTTTTTTCATACATCTGCATATTCATGACATCTTTAAGGCAGCTAAAATACAATGTGTACCAGCATAGTTGGTATGGGGCCCACTTATTAACTAGTCCAACACTGAGTTTGCTTTAAGTCAATCATTGTGAGACAAAATTGTAATTTGTCCTACAAATGTCTGATGCCAAATTGTAATGGGGATTATTGGCCAAAATCCAGAGACTGTTTGGTCATGTTTGACTATCTTATAAAATTTTGGTCCACCATAGTCATGTGACATTTGTAAATTACTGACCTTGGACACAAGTAAGACATTTCATGTTTAATTTTAAACCCCTTTTTGATGTACACCTGTTTATAGTTCCACACTGCATTCTTTCCAGCTGCAATTATCAAATGTGTATAAATATACTTGATACCGGATGCTCATTGCAATTATTCCCAATCTGATTTTGGCAGAAGTCTCTTTTTGTATATGTTTACTAAGATCTTGGACCAAAGTATGACAAGACAATTATTTTCCAGGTGTAACATTTTCAGCAGCTAAATTCCAATGAGTAACAACATATTGTATACCGTGTTAATTTTGCACCTATAAAGGAAAGCACTCAGTAAGGCAGCTGCCTTTCATGCTTAGTTGGCCCTTATGCCGCTGGTGGCTTATTTGGCCGATACAAAAAGATGCAAAAACCCTGAAAAATGTCTGAGAACCTGGCAAATGGGTACTCATATGAGAGTACTCAGCGAGAGCTGAGATGAGTAGACCGGGATCGGGCACTGTCCATGCATCATCAAATTTCGCTGCCTCCCATCTCCTTGGCAACTATCTGATCTAGAAAGGATGCTGCATGCTAATTGCACAGATCAGATCACGTGACCAAGGCTACACCGCGTAACCCGAGGCGCACATACCCTAGGTGCTAGCATGCTGTGCCTATGGCGTTGCGGTTCAAGGGGATGTATTTCTCTGGCGAGAGCTATCCAATGAATACCAACTTGACAGGGTTTAGATGGTTTTCAAAAATCTTTGCGTTCTTGTGCTCTGGACGAAAGAAGCCTCAGCATTGAAAGGGTTAAATGTTTGCGTACTGGGTGTTGAGAAGCTATCATGTCAGTGTGTTGTACGATACTAGCATAGAAATCAGATGACCAAATAACGGTGCACAGTTCAAAAAGCAAACTTCAGGGATGCCCTAAGTATGCATTAATTAAACTGCCGCAATATTAACAGGGTATACAGTATTTGATATCTGACCTTTGTCTTCAGACTGTTCCAAAATTCAGCCAAGAAGCAATTTATTTTTGTACATGCTTGCTAAGAACTCGGACCAAAACAAGACGTTTCTCTAGTTTTTTTTTCGTACATGCTTGCTAAGACCTTGGACCAAACAAGACGTATCTCCAGGTTTGTTTTCGTACCCTGCTTGGAAGCATGTCTCCTCAAGTGTCCAATTTGATTTCTATTCAGCGGCTAATATCCAGTGCAGGGGTGTCCAACTGTCGCATTGTCTCTCTAGCAAGCGACAGAGGCTTCAAAACATGCAACAAGCCAAATCCATCAAGCACTTTTTAACTCGCAATATTATAGTACTGCACGGCCAGCAGAGCCTTAACCCTTCCAATGCTGAGGCTCCTTTTGTCCAGTGCACAAGAATGCAACAATTGTGGAAAACCCTGTCATGCTGGTACTCATTGGAAAGCTCTTGATGAGTACTTTTAGGTGAGTACCCATTTGCCAGGGTTTCAGTGATTTCACAGGATTATTGCATTATTTTGTAATTGTAAAATTAGCCTCCACCAGCATAAGGGTTAAATGTATTTTCAAATGTATCATGTTATGCAGATTTTGTTCAACAAGTGAACTCCATCATTTCAATGGTGTTATCTATTACTCAAATGAGGTCTCCATTATTGATACAAGGCTAATATTCTAGAGCCAACTGAAAAAAGGTTTATGAACCATTTGTTGCACTTAACCCTGCCAATGCTAAGGCTACTTTCATCCTAAGCACAAGGATATAAAGATTTTTGAAAATCATCTAAACCCTGTCATGTTGGTATTCATGGGATAGCTCTTGCTGAGTACTCTCAGATGAGTACCGATGCGACAGAGCTTCAGTCATTTTTTTATGGTTTTATGCATCATTTTGTATTGGCCAAATTAGCCACCAGGAGCATAAGGGTTAATGGTGTTCTTTTTTACTCAATTGAGGTCTCCTTTATTCATATATGGATACTATTTTAGTGCCAACTAATGACACATTTGTTACACTTAAGATGATGTGCTCCATCTGTGCCTCAGGACTTTTCTTCCTGGGCACCCCTGCAGTGTGTTACTGTATGAAGATACTTGATACCCATCTGCCGGACTTGTATTCTTGGACACCCCAGCACTGTGTATGAGATACTTGATGCAATGGTCCCACTATTCCAATGCTGAGCGTGGCAGCAGTTTATGTTTGTACAGGCCGGCCAGGACCTTGGCCGCGGACATGATCATCTCCTTCCGGCTGACCCCGGTCAAGTGCAGGTGCCAGTCCGCGTGCCCCACGTACGGCAGGTGCTGGTTGATCACCTGACCTACCGTCACGGCGAGACCTGACCAGCGCAGGTTATAGTCCGAGGGCGTCTGGTCTTGGGCGTCCAGGACGTACTCCGTGGGCACGGGCGTGGCTTGCGTAAACGTCGTCAGATCAATGTTATTCACTTTGTCTTTGAGCACCAAGCAGCCGATGTCGAACCATCTGTAAGAAAAGAATGGAGCAACGTGAAAATAGAAATAATTATAAGGATAATAATGACTATGATGATAGAAATGATAATGATATCATGATGATGGCAATACTACCAAGAGTACTAGTACTAAAGCTACTACTACTACTACTACTACTACTACTGCTACTACTACTGCTACTACTACTACTACTACTACTACTACTACTACTACTACTACTACTACTACTACTACTACTACTACTACTACTACTAACAATAATAATAATAATAATAATAATAATAATAATAATAATAATAATGATAATAATAATAATAATAATAATAATAATAATAATAATAATGATAATAATAATAATAATGATAATAATAATAATAATGATAATAATAATAATAACAACAATGATAATAATAATAACAATGATAATAATAATGATAATAATCGTAATAATAATAATAATAATTATAATAATAATCATAATCATAATAATAATAATAATGATAATAATAATAATAATAGTAATAATAATAATAATAATAATAATAATAATAATAATAATTATAATAATCAAAGTAATGTCTGTGTGAAACCGTACAACAGCTAGCTTCATCCCGTCAGTCACATTCCACAAAAAGTGAGCAATATATGATATACAACACTCTTACTCCATTTCACCGCAAGCGCTCAACTGTTCAATCAGACATGGTGTAACAAAAAACCAAATAATGCTGAGCATCCAAGCTCAGGGGGCCATGGATTGTTGCCACGTTCAGCACTGAGCGTGGGGTGTGGCTAAACAGAAGATCATCGATGCCCCTTCTAGAAAATCATTTCTCAAGAAATTTGTTACCCGCACGTGCGCTTATTGGGATAAATACGGTAGTTTACCTATCAATAGATGCTATTATCTATTTAAGTCTGCGTGCGCTATGATCAGTACATATATTACCTGTCTGGTAACAATTCTGCTATGAAGTTCTCGATAGATACGACTGGTTGCCTTTCGTCCACGCCGCCATTTCGCCGCAGGTTTGCGATCCTCTCCTCCGCACCTTTCAGGCCGGCAGTGTAGCCAACGGGCTGCGGAGCGATGTTAGGCTGACTCTCCTGCAAAAAGGAGGAAAAGTGACTCAGGGGAATTCAAGGAAGCAAACAGGAGGAGAGGAAAAAGGAGGGAGAAAAGGGTGAATTGGGTTTGAAGAGAATGGGGAGGGGGGGCAAAGAAAGGGTTGTGGTGGAGGAGAGGGGAAGGGGGGCTGGAGAAGAGAATGGGGGGTGAAAGAAGAATGGGGGGGGGGGTGGGAGAAGCAAACAGGGGGAGAGGAATAAGGGGGGGAAGAGAATGGCAGGGGGGGGGGGGGGGGACAGGGGGCTGGGGGAGAGGAGAAGAATGCATCATTACCAAACAAAACAGAGTTGAGCTTATAAGGTAGATACCCATGCCTATCTAGAAATTTCAAGTTTGTTAATTTTTGGAACAAAATCTTTTTAATTGTTACTGTGGAGTATTTGAAAATGATATATACTAGGTTCCCAGTTAAAAAGTGCTTTAAGCTTTTGGTTTGTCACACGTTTAGAACCCTGTCTCGCACGCAACTATGCTACAGTTGGACACCTCTAGGACCATGATCCATAGCAAAAGGAAACTGTTTTCCTGCACTAAATAATATATCAATTTCATACCTCTCCTGTCACTGTTGCCTTTCCAAATATGGTCTGAAATGCTTCACGAACAGCTGCGACCTTGACCTCTTTTGTAGAGGTCACCACAATGTCAATATCTCCACCAGAATCTGCAAAAGAAAATGTGAATATTTCTTAATGTGTCAAGAGTTAGGAGGCATGAATGATATCAAATAAGTGACTTTAACAAATATTTTCATTATGGTGTTACTAAATCGTTTGCAATTTTGTTTATCAGTGACTTTTCTGCCTTATTTTCTTTTTACTAAATTGTAAATAGCAACTTTATAATGGTAGAGGGAAACAAACTCATTGAAAATCTTCTCGCAGATTAGATAAATTACAATATTTCTGGAAATAGTAATATCATGTTTAGAATTATCAGTTTTTCACAACCCAAATCGAAATGAAAAATTGTTACTTACAAATAACTTCTTTCATCCCTGGGTCCAATGTTGTGATCATTGATTCCATTGAATGCTGTAATAAGATGAATTATTTTCAATAATACACACATCATATCTCAAGTATACACATGAGCTAATGTACATAGAATTATCTTAATAACATAGCAAAATGTTGAGAAGTATTTTAAGGAACATTAAGATCTTTAAGATCGTGTTCAGTTAAACCACCCATCTTGAAATATTTTTCAAATATCAGCCTCTTCATGAGTTAAAGTTGAAATTGTCAGATCATATGATCACTGTGGAGCTGGAGATCATTTAAAAGTAAACGCAATGATACAGTTTTTAAACATCTTTTTGAGGAAAAAATGTCCTTATCCATTAAAGTGGACTGGAGTTGGCAACATTTCAGAAAATCATTTTTGTATGATGGCAATTCATGTTTAATTCAATAAAAACAACAAACAGCATAACAATAAAGTGTTATAGTCTTAACTACTTTTATTATATGTTTCTTGTATTAGGCCTAAAAAAAGAAATTGTTTGTATCCTGTAACGGTCCGAAAAAAAATTGGGTAGGTAGGTCGGCAAAACCTTTTTTTTTTCCATTATTTTTTTGGTCAAAAATGTGTGTTTTATGCATGTTTTACGTTGATTGGGAGTTGGGAGGGCGGAAATTTTTTTTAGGGTAGGGATTTTTTTGGATAAAAACTTGTTAGGGTAGGGTTACAGGAAACAAACAACTTTTTTTTTTAGGCCTTAATATATAACATGTAATATGTGGGCATAACGCTCAAAACACAAATATGAAACTAAGGCATGCAATGCGTTGGTACAAACCTTCTACTTCATTGTGCCCATAACGGTTAAAAATCAAAACATTTTTGCAGCAAAGCGGTCTTTTCTCATTTACCTGTTACAGGTTACTTACAGTAAGTTCCCAATTATCAGCTTCCAGCTCTACTGATCAGAGATGGGTAATACAAAGATCAGGGAATCAAAAACGATAAACCAAAAAATGGCTGTTTAACTATGATAAACCATATAGCATTGTTTATCCTTTCAAGCATTTATGTTCAAGTAGAATCTTTTGGCCGTTTTTACATAATTCCTGCCTTTTTCATATCCAAATAGAGTTAAAATAACCTGATTTAAATATTTTGCAAAAGAAACTCACTTTGCTAAAGAAAAGTTTCAAAACTGTATTATTTCATTACGTCAATTTGTGTAATTGGAATGTTGTGTATCATCACTTTCTCTGTCATATTGCAGCTTAGTTATAACTAGCTGGATTTCTCCTTTTGATAAACATCAAGACCCTTATATCAAGATATATGGGGCGATCAGTACTTTGAATAGCAAAAACCCATAACATAATCTTTTTTCAAACTTTAGGGCAAGGAAGTAAGGAAGGTAGGTATGACTTACCTTCACTGTATCCATAATACCCCCTCCTAGCCAACCAAAGAGCCCGCTACCCCCCTGCTGCTCCTGCTGCTCTGCTTCCATGTCTGTGGAGGGTCCACCTAGAGGGAGCTCCACCGGCGCCACCGGTGGCGTCGCCGCCGTCGCCATGACGCCACTGCTGCTCCTGCTTCCACCATCATGGGCCATTTGCATAGGGCCTGGAAAACACCAATTGAACAATGATGATGATGATAATAATAATGATAATAATAATAATAATGATAATGATAATAATAATAATGATAATGATGATAATAATAATAATAATAATAATAATAATAATAATAATAATAATAGTTATAATAATGATAATGATAAAAATAATAATGATGATAATAATAATAATAATAACAATAAATAACAATAATAATAACAAAAATAGTAATAATGATAATAATAATGATAATAATAATAATAATAATAATAATAATAATAATAACAATAATAATAATAATAATAATAATAATAATAATAATAATAATAATAATAATAATAATAATAATAATAAAAATAATGAAAATAATAATCTTTATTTAAAGAGGGTGACTCACTCCAATAGTAAGGATCTTCCCTGAGGCCCTCTGGCATGTTTACAAGTAGCCAAAAAAGCTGAAAAATGACAGAAACCCTGGCACATGGGTACTCATCTGAGGGTACTCAATGAATACCAACATAACTGGAATTTTTTCTATCATCACTTTCACGTTGTCATTGGTTGAGGAGCCAGGAAAAAGCACCGACTGACCCACAACATCTTTTTGACAAATGCATGATTTGAAATTTTTTTGAGAAAGGAATCAATCTAACAGACAATTTCCAAATGGCGGCGGATTGTTTACCAAAGAAGATAGTCTTAAAAATTATATGCTTGAAATTGAAATTGGCATTTCAAGAAATTACCCACAAATTAATTTTCCTGAGGGTGATTTTTGAAAGTTTGTGTGTCCAAAATGACGCCATGATACCCTGCTGGCTAAGACTAGAGTATTCATTCAAGTCCAGGTTATTTTGCACTGTGCACTCCTCCAATTGTTACCATGCACCATTGCATGTTACCCATTCCGGTGTTAATATTCAAGACTTAATATAAAGCAGAAAATCGGTGCTCACCAGAAAAGCAATACCAACACCAAAATATCCATGAAAATATTTTCTAAATGTTAACTTTAAGATATAAACAGAAATAAACTATTTACTCTCCGATCTAATTATGAGTTTCACATAAGAGCAAGGTAATTTGTCAATGTTCATAAATATTGATAATTTCAAAAAACAAACATTTGTGTCTACCTCCTACAAGTATAGTACAAAATTTGACTTTCACTGTCAGATTTTAAAAATTCTATCACTCATCCTTCAGGACACAGGGCTACACTTTTTATAGGTACATGTATAGTCATTTGAATGATGAAATAAAAGGTAGGGCTGTGCTCATCAGCCATTTTTTTGCAATCTGATTAATTGCCTAATTTTTCTCGATGTCGATTTTCTCGATTCGATTCTGTCGCGCGCGGTAGTGCTTGGAAAAGTGTGGTGGGGGCCGGACCAGCACCATGTAAAAAATATTGCGTGGCCCTCTCCACACTTTTCCAAGTACTACCGCGAGCAAAAGTATCTATCGTAGTGCAGTTTCAATGGCGGCCGGCTGTGGCCGGCTTAGCGCCGCAGTCTTTTTAAAGAATAGGGTAGGCTCTTTTGTATTTTGGGGGTAGGGAAAACAATGGAGGTAGGGGGGGGCCGTATCGAGTTCGGCAATCGATGTCCTCTCATGTTGAACATCGATCTTACGACTTTGCCGATCACTCGATGTCGTGCCTATCGAGCCCAGCCCTAATAAAAGGTGCTACTTTCATATTCATAGAAAGCAATAGCTAAGTAACTATTCTCTGAGGTGAATGAATATTCAACTGACTGATTTCTGACCTGTGAAGGGACCAAATCCATAATGTATCCAAATTTATCAGCTGATCATGTTGATCTAAACTGAACAATAAATAGTAGTGAAAAGAGGAAGTGCATGGATGACTTCAAAAATCGAAGAACCTCCTTAACCCTTATGCTGCTGGTGGCTAATTAGGCCAACACAAAATGATGCAAAAACCTTGGAGAATGACTGAAACCCTGGCACATGGTACTCAACTGAGAGTACTCAGCGAGAGCTTTCCAATGAATACCAACATGGCAGGGTTCAGATGGTTTTCAAAAATCTTTGCGTCCTTGTGCTTTGGATGAAAGTGGCCTACGCATTGGAAGGGTTAAAGATCCAGATACCGTAAGGAAACTGTTAGAGTACACCAAAATAGCCCCAAAATGGTGAGGGTGTTGTGTTTTTATATGAAATTACCCATAGAGATTCGCGTAGGGGGAGGCCCCCTATAGGTCATTGGTCCTCCAGGAGGGGCCCCTTGGGGGAACCTCGGCGGGGGCCCCCTAAAGGGAGCCTCATACCCACGGGCCTGATACGGGTGGCCCTCGTCATGCCTATGGGCACCATAAGGGTGCTGCCTATGGTTCGAGGGTACCCTCGGCATGGGGTGTCCTTGAGGGGCTACCCGTGGGGGGAGGATCCCCCTAAAAACCGGATCCCTGCCCCCAGGGGGGTAATATCCTCTTGGTACAAACTGTGGCGACCTTGGGGCATGACCTTGGTAGGCTGTTTACGATGCAAAATATCATGCAGAGTATAATTAATTCATTTTTTATGCAAAATCCTTGAAATAACAACAACTGTGCACTCAAGTATACCTATAATCCAAATAATCAAATACTTTTTAGAACAATTGCAATACCAAGTATGTGTGCCATCAGCCTTTTCACTATCCTGCTTTTGCTACAGAAGTAGACATGTTTCTAACTTGATGAGGGGTTTCTAACGATTAGTAGTAATTTTAACCAGGAGACTGAGAAATGGTTCTCGAATGGCAAATTTTGTCTTACTATTACAATCAATAGTAAATTGAGAATTTCATAAAACTAATCAAGTAGATAATAGTTCTTAGCACTAGTCTTTACTAGTAGGACTACTACTGTGGTCAGATGAGGAATAAATTAACTCATAATTCCTTTATTTGAGCCAAAACTGCATTGCTTTGTTTGAAACGGACTGCTTTTATTTGATCCAAAAATGTACTGTAAACCCTTAAGCTGGTGGTGGGTAATTTGGCCAATACAAAACGATGCAAAAATAATGAAAAATGACTTAAACCCTGACACATGGGTACTCATTTGAAAGCAGTAGATGAAAGAAGCCTCAGCATTGGAATGGTTAAGATATTGCATCGTTAAGGAAATGTTGATATTGTGTCATAACGTGAAAATCTAAAAGATGCAAATCCCTACAAATGACTTTCTACCCTGGTCACATCAGACTTAGATGAATAAAAGAATGGATATGTAGCGCGAGACAAACTACTATATGCACTATAGTGAAAACCTGGCTATCCAAGGGGTCTCGAATCTGGCCTAAGTGTGATGTCACGCAGAGACAAAGATATTGAAGGCTCTTGTATAGTTTACATTTTAGAGAAAGCTGCACAAAAACATGTGTAAACGTAACTTATAGGCAATTTGCCGCAGCCTGATTGTTTAGGTTTACCGGCAAGTTTCATATCCACTTGTTTTTATTCATCTAAGGTTAAGACATTGCATCGTTAAGGAAATATTGATATTGCTTCGCACCGTGAAAATTTTAAAGCTGCCAATCCCTACAATTGATCTTCTACCCTGGTCACATCAGGCCAAAAAAAAGCTGTTTGTTTCCTGTAACCCTACCCTAACAAGTTTTTATTCAAAAAAATCCCTACCCTAAAGTTTTTTCCGCCCTCCCAACTCCCAATCGACGTAAAACATGCATAAAACACACATTCTTGACCAAAAAAATAATCCAAAAAGTTTTTTTTACCGTCCTACCTACCCTTTTTTTGTGGACAGTTACGGATAAAAATTCTTTTTTTTTTAGAACTAAAGATATTGCATTGTTAAGGAAATATTGATATTGCGTTGTACCATGGAAATTTCAAAGATACCGATCCCTACTAACGATTTTCTATCCTGGTCACATCAGAGAAGGGCTACGGTTATTGTTGGACCCTATAATTGTGTGATGCGAGACTTACTTGGAGCGGAGTATCCCTGAGGAGAAGTACCCTGTTGCGGAGGAGAAGCAGGTTGCGATAAGGGGGCCACCATTGGACTTCCAGGGGCTCCACCAGGTGGCAGCACTAATGGGTTAGTTTGGGGTGTCGTGGATCCACTGAAATGAACAGGAAATCATGTGTGTAATCTGGAGTGTTTGGGCCAAGACAAAATAATGTTTGTTTCCTGTAACTTTCCGAAAAAAATAGTGTAGGTAGGTCAATAAAAGATATATTTTTTGGATTATTATTTCTATTATCATTATTTGTTTTATGCATGTTTTAGGTTGATAGGGAGTTGGAAGGGCAGAAAAAACTTAAGGGTAGGGATATTTTGAGTAAAAACTTATTAAGGCAGGGTTACAGGAAACGAACAACTTTTGTATGCGTTACTACAGCTAGAAAGTCTATATTCCACCATTATTTGAGTTAAGAATCGGTCAGGCTTTAGATAACACTCCTAATTTAGGTGATTTGGATAAAAGATTATTAGATAAGGGACTATGGTACTTTTGAAAATTTGAAAATGATTTTGGAATAACGTTTTGGAGTAAATATTTGATACATATGTAACAAGGTTGGTTGTCTGCTTCAAATACCTTCACAAGCACAAACAGGCCTCAAATTCAAAATGTTGCACTTGGATAGAAATTATTCTTCAACTTATCTGACAAAGAGGATCATGAAAGGGTTCAGCACCTGTAAGGCCTAGAAAAAGAAATTGTTTGTTTCCTGTAACGATACGAAAAAAAATAGGGTAGGTACTAGGTAGGTCGTTAAAAAAAAATTTTTGATTATTTTTTTGGTCGAAAATGTGTTTTATGCATGTTTTAAGTTGATTGGGAATTGGGAGGGCGGAAAAAACTTTAGGGTAGGGATTTTTTTGAATAAAAACTTGTTAGGATAGGGTTACAGGAAACAAACAACTTTTTTTAGGCCTAATATATTTATCTTGGTCCTAGATATGTAAACCTTCACCTTTGAGTTGGCACCCTAGAAGTGTAATGTATGTAGAGTAGTACCAAGGACCGCTTGTAGGTGGCGCTATACATAGTAATTGGTATGTTCTAGCACCTGTTGGTTAGATGAAAAAAGACCACCACATCTGATAACAGATATCCCTTAACCCTTGCGCTGCTGGTGGCTAATTTGGCCAATACAAAATGAAGCAAAAAAAATGAAAAATTACTGAAATATTGGCACGTGGGTACTCATCTGAGAGTACTCAGCGAGAGCTATCCAATGCATACCAACATGATATGGTTTAAATGGTTTTCAAAAATCTTTGCGTCCTTGTGCTTTGGACGACAGTAGCCTCAGCATAGGGAGGGTTTATCTTGCAGATCTGCAAAAAGCTACCTGCTATGTTGATGTATTTGTAAGCGAAGCATCTTTAGGTGAAATTTAGTTGAAAGAGTCAACCAAAAACTCTTTTAAATATATTTTGTGCATTAATGCTTTATTCATGTATTTTTTTTTATCATAGATCAAGTTTTCTTTTTCTTTTTGTGAACTCCAAACACAGAAATATTGGATGAATGTACTGATGGATGAAGAGATGGATAACCTTATTAGGAGGATGAATGAATGGATTGATAGATTGATAGTTTGGTGAACTATGAATGAATGAATGGGTAAATGAATGAATGAGTGAATGAAGGAATGGATAAATGAATGAATGAGTGAATGAAGGAATGGATAAATGAATAAATAGAAGGATGGATTTATGGATGAATGTATGGATGTATGGACGGATGGATGGATGACGTATGGATAGTTGCTTAGTTGGGTGGATGTATGGATAGATACGCAGAGACAGAGAGCCAAATAAATGAATGGAGATATAAATGAACAAATGGGTGTATGGATGGATGTATAGACGGATGGATGGATGACGAATGGAGATACAAATGAACAAATGGGTGTACGGATGGATGTATAGACGGATGGATGGATGACGTATGGATAGTTGGGTGGATGTATGGATAGATACGCAGAGACAGAAAGCCAAATGAATGAATGGAGCTATAAATGAACAAATGGGTGTACGGATGGATGTAAAGACAGATGATTGGATGATATGTGTATAGTTGAGTGGGTGGATGGGTGTATGGATGGGTGTATAGACGGATGATTGGATGATATGTGTATAGTTGAGTGGGTGGATGGGTGTATGGATGGGTGTATAGACGGATGATTGGAAGATATGTGTATAGTTGAGTGGGTGGATGGGTGTATGGATGGGTGTATAGACGGATGATTGGATGATATGTGTATAGTTGAGTGGGTGGATGGGTGTATGGATGGGTGTATAGACGGATGATTGGATGATATGTGTATAGTTGAGTGGGTGGATGGGTGTATGGATGGGTGTATAGACGGATGATTGGATGATATGTGTATAGTTGAGTGGGTGGATGGGTGTATGGATGGGTGTATAGACGGATGATTGGATGATATGTGTATAGTTGAGTGGGTGGATGGGTGTATGGATGGGTGTATAGACGGATGATTGGATGATATGTGTATAGTTGAGTGGGTGGATGGGTGTATGGATGGGTGTATAGACGGATGATTGGATGATATGTGTATAGTTGAGTGGGTGTATGGGTGTATGGATGGGTGTATAGACGGATGATTGGATGATATGTGTATAGTTGAGTGGGTGTATGGGTGTATGGATGGGTGTATAGACGGATGATTGGATGATATGTGTATAGTTGAGTGGGTGGATGGGTGTATGGATGGGTGTATAGACGGATGATTGGATGATATGTGTATAGTTGAGTGGGTGGATGGGTGTATGGATGGGTGTATAGACGGATGATTGGATGATATGTGTATAGTTGAGTGGGTGGATGGGTGTATGGATGGGTGTATAGACGGATGATTGGATGATATGTGTATAGTTGAGTGGGTGGATGGGTGTATGGATGGGTGTATAGACGGATGATTGGATGATATGTGTATAGTTGAGTGGGTGGATGGGTGTATGGATGGGTGTATAGACGGATGATTGGATGATATGTGTATAGTTGAGTGGGTGGATGGGTGTATGGATGGGTGTATAGACGGATGATTGGATGATATGTGTATAGTTGAGTGGGTGGATGGGTGTATGGATGGGTGTATAGACGGATGATTGGATGATATGTGTATAGTTGAGTGGGTGGATGGGTGTATGGATGGGTGTATAGACGGATGATTGGATGATATGTGTATAGTTGAGTGGGTGGATGGGTGTATGGATGGGTGTATAGACGGATGATTGGATGATATGTGTATAGTTGAGTGGGTGGATGGGTGTATGGATGGGTGTATAGACGGATGATTGGATGATATGTGTATAGTTGAGTGGGTGGATGGGTGTATGGATGGGTGTATAGACGGATGATTGGATGATATGTGTATAGTTGAGTGGGTGGATGGGTGTATGGATGGGTGTATAGACGGATGATTAGATGATATGTGTATAGTTGAGTGGGTGGATGGATAGAAGGATGAATAGATTTACAGAGTACCAAATAGATGTGCTTCCAAGCTCTGCTTCAGAATAACCACATGCATATCGTTAAGAGAAGAAGATGAAAGTAACTATCTACCCTTCGTACTTCTAGGGGTACTCCTGCTAGTAGAAAGCAACATTCATGTCTGAATGTTTGAGTAGTATTTACCAGAGGAGGTTAAAATAGATTTCAAAGAGTGTGCACCATATTCCAGAGAGAACAAAACCCATTTTTAATTACCTGGGCCGGAAACTGTATCTGTTTCAAATAATGTACATATTCTCATTATCAGTCAAAATCTTCAAATAGGATTAATTATCAATAGATTTTCAAAACACTAAAAGGTGTGAAGGTGAATCAACTGCTGCTGAAACATGAAAGACAATTTAGTCAGTAGGTTCTTGCTTAGATGAATAGAACATAGATTTGTCGCTGCAGACCAATAGGGCAATTACCATAGGACCCATTGTAAAGCCCTTGACACACCTAATCTGGTCTCAGTGTGATGTCACTAGGACAAAGACCAATGAGATCACTCATATTAGTTTACATAATAGATGAAGTTGATCACGAACATGCGTAGAACCCAGCTCCAGTGGTTCTCGTCAACATCTGAGCTCAGAGTCGTGCCGAGGATGTTAAGTGAGATCTGCTGGTTGCATATCCGGTGATTGTCGTTTGTGTTATTGCTATAATAGTAAGGCCAGTTTCTGCTGCAATGAGTGCTTTTACTTGATCTTACCAGCAATTCCCAAAATAGTTACCAACGTCACAGACTATATATATTTCCAGGGCATTACAGCGCTCGACAAATAGCTTATAGTCCCATCTCCTGGGAGATCTGATTTCCAATAACGGCCCTGTCAGGTTCTTAAGTTGGATTTAGGTTGAATTCTGGGAAGTTCCCCTCTAAAACACTACAAAATGGTAGCGAAAAAATGGCGGGGCTACCTAAAATGCTGGCGGGCCGATTTTGGGTTCAGGTAGCCCCACCAGACTATCTGGTACTTCTGGGGACTGTCGAGCCCTGCATTAGTACCCCTTTTCAAACCTAGAAACAGAAAATTTACGCCAATCTTTTAATCCCTGAGTGTAATATGTTTTTTTATACAAAAGGGGTATTGAAATCATAAGAAAACACTTGTTGGCAATCCAAATATCATTGTCGAACCCTGGGTGCTTTGGCAGAAAGTAGCCTTAGTATTTTATTTCATATGTCTCATATATGTCTCAATAAACAATACAATACAATTGGAAGGGTTAAAAGTCTGAAATACTAACCTTGGCATTGGAAGGGGGCTACCCATAGAGGGAGCCACTGAGGCTGGACTGGAGGTAGCGACCTGTGACGGCAACGTATACAACTGCGAAATAAAACAAAACAAGCTACTTCATATCCTTCACCCATTAATGCTTGAACAGCTAAAATAGGTTAGACTATTTGGTGCTAAAGCAGATTTTGGAAAATATTTCAAATGTTAAGCTTTAATCAAACCCCTAAACTATAGACACCAATGGTGTCAGGTATGTAGGCGATATTATATTGTTTTTTCTAGTTCTTTTTTGTTTTTTCTGTCTTATCTTTTTCTTTTTATCCTTGTTTTTTGGTTTTAATATTTTTTTTGCCTTTAAGAACATTTCTGTTTTTTTTGTTTTTTTTATGATCTGTATGATGTGCAGTGTGGTGACGTCTATCTGTTCTGAAAACAGAATGGTATGTTTTTTAGGATTCATGATCTGTGGTCGTTTTGGATATTTCTGTATATGTGATCTATTAGTATGTTGTTTATTCTGGCTTTTTCAGTGATTGGCTGTTTCATGTTGTTTTCTTTGCATATTTTTTTTGTTGCAGAATTTCTTGTTGTGTTGATGGAATGTTAATGTCTCCTAGTACTATTATGGTGTGTTGCTGCTTATTACAATTCTTCCCAAGAAACACTTTCTGTGAAGGTAAAGATGAGTTTCAAGGTAAAGGTATTCGTTTTAGAGTCTTGTATCCACCGAAGTGCTCACACGACCTTCCTCCCCTAGCAGGCCTGTACACACGGAAATCATTAATATCCCCCGTGGGATATTCCAGAGCAACTGGCAGCATATAGCACACAAGCTCTAAGCACTTCCTTACTTATGCTAGGTACCCATTTTGCAGCTGGGTAGACTGAAGCAATATGGAATAAACTGTCTTGCCCAAGGACAGACCAAAGTGCCCCGGCCAGGAATTGAACCAGCGACCTACCTATTACTTACTAATAGGACGCCTAACCAACTGAGCTACTTTGTCCCCATTTAGTTAGATATGGATACTGGGTAAAGATGTGCCAGCAGCTTTGAGTCAATTCCACTAGTATTTCCACAAACATCTTTTAAAACGGTCAAACTCAGTGGCAGGATCTGAACTAGCCTAGATTTCTAGGCTGTCATGTGTATTTTTCTGTCATGCTTTTTCAGTGAGCAGGCACAGAATAGTCTAGGTGGCCATAGTGGTCAATTTAGTTTACACTTTTCTCACCAGGGGAATAGATGATTCAGTATCTTTAGAGATAGGAGGATCATGGGGTTCCTTCTATCTACAATACCTGGAACTAGTGGTCGGAAGATTAAGCGAAAACTCGAGCATTTGGTTGAGGTGAGGCCGACTCGACCCGTTCGAACGGCATATGAAATAATCGATTATTTCAAATGTGAAATTTATGAATAAATTTTGAAAAATTACGCGGCCAATACAAAAAAAAATAAGGACTTTAAGACAACTTACCTCGTTCCACCGTAAATCCGCGCAAAAGAGAAGAAAATTCTCTAGAACTTATGTAAAGTGACACGGACTGGCTCCGTGTCAGCACTCAAGAGTAAACAAATCTATTGCGCCATATTTGGTGCACCGATTCATCAATTGCCGCGGTACACCACATGTGTGCCTGGCACGTGCTGCCGCATGCCCCGGCACAATAATGTTTAAAATCGTTTGCGTTAAAATTACGGCAATGTGGCCTTAAAACTCGAACCAAATCGCTTAATTGTTCGAAATATTTTTCGATCAATCAACACAAAAAATCTCTTCGCATCCGAACCCTAGAGGTACTACTCCACACTGATTGGTCAGCACAGAAGGGAATGTCAACTTTTCAGGGACTAGGAACCTAGAATAGATCTACGAGATTATAATTTATCAGCCATTGTTATCATCACCCTTTCCCACTGGCTGAGTGATAACCACATATCTATCTGCGGCACAATTCATAGCAAGCGCAAAAACAATGCATATATATATATATATTATATGAATAGTGGATATGAAATAGTGTTGGGACGATTATCGATTATAATCGATAATCAATCGTTTGTCTCTCTTTTACTGATGAATCGATTACAATACTGGCAATCGATGTTAATCGGAAAAGGTGACACCTAGTGGCAAATTATAGAACTAAATGACAGGCAAGTTGTCAGCTTTCTTGCTATGGAACTTAGCTCTAGAAACACTTCAAAACGAAGGTAAGGTAGGTGCTAATAGCAAGTAATTGTCATAGACTATCACTTATTATTAGGCTCTAGACCTCTATTGCCCAATTACTGCAAAAGTGCGAAGAACTGATTATGATCGATAATCGATCGGTTGACTGCAACTGATTATCGATCATGAAATTGCAACCAATTCCCAACCCTAATATGAAACCAGCCGGTCAACCTAAACAACCAGGCTGCGGCAAATAGCCACTAAGTTACATTCTGCGCATGTTGGTGCACAGCTTTCTCTGCAATGTAAACAATACAATAGCCCTCATTGGTCTTTTTCTTTTAGTGACATCAGCCTGAGGCCAGATTCGAGACCCCAGGGATAGCCAGGTCTATAGCGCATATAGTAATTGGTCTCTCGCTACACATCCATTCTTTCATTCATCACAGGTATATATGTAAAACTAGGAGTATATATGTAAAACTAAGTGGAACTAACTCAACTGGATATATCCAATCTGTAGTGTACCAGTACAGGTGAACTTGGATATGACGGACTCAATGGGACCAGGAAAATTGGTCCGTCATATGCAAAATCTGTCGTATACATATGACTAATACTTGATATGCATCGGACTGGGACCAAGCATATCGTCCGTCATATGCAAAAATCCATCGTACAGTGGTCCGTCATATCCAAGTTCACCTATACAGATATCCGAGATTGAATGTCTCTCATTTTCCACAATTTTTTGGTGCATTACGCAGAGGAAAAGTTTCAGGTAATTCTAGGAATTAGTATAGTGCCCTCTACCTGCAACCTGGTGAACTAGACACATGTACGTTTACTCTGGATGTTTCCTATGAACTTTTTTAACTTTTAAAATGTCTATCAATCCCTTATGTTCCATAATGATCATTAATTCTAATGAGTCATTCGAAGTTGCACATCCTGTGCATTCTGAATCTATACCTTAAACATCGTCTTACCTTTAAAATGTCTTTCAATCCCCCATTTCCCCCAAATGATCATTAATTCTAATGAGCCATTCGAAGAAGCGCTTCCTGTCCATTCTATATCTTGAACATCTCCTAACTTTTAAATGTCTATAAATCCCTCATTTTCCATAAATGATCATTAATTCTAATGTCATTCGAAGATGCGCATGATGTCCATTCTATATCTTAAACATCTTCTAACTTCTAAAATAACTTTTACTTTTACAATAAACAGTCTTTAGGAGATCAGCTTCATCCAGCTATTTCTATTTTTCATCTTATATTACCTGCAAATGACCTATCATGCAATCCAATATACATTATGGATCAGTCCGGAAAGATGCACGATTTCTCATGTTACCTTCCAGTGGAGAAATACTAGCGCTCCCCTGCAAAATGTCATTAATGTAATATCTAAACCGTTATTAACCCTTATGCGGCTGATGGCTATTTTTACAATACAAAATGATGCTAAAGAAAGTGAGAAATGACTGAAACCCTGGCAGATGGCTACTCATATGAGAGTCCTCAGGGAGAGCTAGCCAATGGATACCAACATGACAGGATTTAGATGGTTTTCAAAAATAATTGCATCCTTGTCCTTTGGATGAATGTAGCCTCAGCATGGGAAGGGTTAATAGATATCCTTGCCTGTCTGTTTCCTATCACTTTACCTTGACATCACGTCAGCTTGTATTGCTCTTTACCCCCCACATCTCTTTACCCCCCACATCTCTTTACCCCCCACATATCTTTACCCCCCACATCTCTTCACCCCCCACATATCTTTACCCCCCACATCTCTTTACCCCCCACATCTCTTCACCCCCCACATCTCTTTACCCCCCACATCTCTTTACCCCCCACATCTCTTTACCCCCCACATCTCTTCCCCCCCCCCCCCCCCCCGGCCCCCCACACTCTGCATGCTCATGGTGCTCTTTGCAACCATACGTCGATTTGGAGGTCCCCCAGAGATTGCCATATGACCCTCAGGGATATCTATGCGAAGCGATCTAGCCCCCTGCCTCAAAATACAGAGAAACGACCTCCTGAAAGATTCTCAGACAATAAGAAATGAGCCAAATAACTGTAAAACTCGTTTAAGTGGATAAACATTTTTCAAAAGAAATCCAATTCAAGGATACTATTAAATGGACATCTTTTAAATCATTTTTTCTCTGAGAGACCCTTAAAAAAGTTGTAAATGCTTCCTACTTCCCTACTCTAGCTAAAATTCCTCTGTAACCTAAGATTTTCAGATCTTACCCAAACATAGAGAAAAAAATTGGATTGCCATGTGAAGACTTTTTGCAAAATAAAAAATCTTTTTCCTATCTACGCTACCAATTTTTTTGTAGCATGAAATAGTAAGGTTTTTTTTCTTTTTTTTCTACCTGGACCTCTGCGCACAAAGACATTTTCCCTCTCTATTGTCGAATTTCTTAAAGTTTTTCTGTGCTTAATCTAACTAAATAAATCCCTGAGAGGCAGGCAGTATGTAACAAATATTGTTAAGATATTGTATCGTTAAGGAAAATATTGATATTGTATCGTGCTTAATTTTTTTTTAAGTTGCCAAACATACTTGTATATATCATATATAGTGATTATATACAAACATATATATATATATATATATATATATATATATATATATATATATATATATATATATATATATATATATATATATATATATATATATATATATATAACTATCAACAATTGCTAACATTAACAGCGGCACATCTCGACTGTTACCACTCAACCCAAAACCACCCACCTCCTCAAACCCAACTGAATGCCCTAGGAATGGGTGCTACTCACCTACAACCACAAAGCAAAGAGGTAATAACACACACAAAAAGAAGCCCACAATAAAAACTGAATAAACATTTCAATTTACACATTTAAAAACATAGAATAAACAAAAAAAATTCAAACACACACAAAAAATTCAGACATCAAATGTGACGTTTTGAGGCCAAAAAATACCCATTTTCCATACAGATCTGACTACTATAGGTATGTGGCATTGCATGTCACATACCTAAAAACATCAAAATGTCCCTTTTCCTTAATTTTGACTGATTACACAACTACATTAACACATTGGATGACTTCAATGAATAATACCTAATACTGATAAGTAAATATTACTAAAAAATAGAATGTGTAGAAATATGTGTGAATATTCCTAAATAAAAGAATGCATGACTTTAAGTTTACAATTCAATTAATTAGTATGGTCGTGAAACTTAAACATGAAATTCCCCCTTTATAGCCTTTTGGGTACGGGTAGTTTGAAATGTTTATAAACTCACCTGAGGGGGTGGTGGAGTACCCTGTTTTGGGGGTGTTGAAGGCAGACTCCTTGGTGGTGTGAACCTTGGAGGGGTACTACCCTGTCTCTGTGGGGTGCTGGGTGCGCTACCCGGGGTGGCGAAAAGGGGCAGCTGAGAGGGTGGTGCTATACCCGAGGTCAGGCCACCTGAAATAGAAAACAAACAAAAAGTGATGTCATTGATATGAAATTTTATCGATTCGATTAATTGATATATTTTATGAACTGATTTGATTCGATACGCCGTAACATGCTCGTAGGGCACAATTATCTATACATTGACATCCCTTTTTTTCTACCTGATTAATTGCTATACTCTTTCTGATATATCGATTCGGTTCGATATCCTGTGTCTTGGCCATATGCCTGAGTAAAGACCACCATTCCTTCCAATTTCTCATCCAAAAGCCATTGAAAATACTTCAATATTTAGTCAGAGTTTCACTTTGCGTTAGTTTAACAGGAAAATGTCTGGGAAAGTGTATTTTTTATTAATAATCATATGCCATTATTGGGGTTCAGAATATCCATTATTTACTAATTAGATTCGATACCCAACCATTCGATTCGATATAATTGACACAGTGAAAGTGTCAATTTATCTCTTCTTCAACTAGCAGTGACATCCCTACAAACAAACATGATTTAACCCTTCCAATGCTGAGGCTAATTTCGTACAAAGTACGAGGGTGCAAAGATTTTTGAAAACCCTGTCATGTTGGTATTCATTTGAAAGCTCTCACTAAATAATCTCAAATGAGTACCAGTGTGCTAGGGTTTCAGTCATTTTTCAGGGTTTTTTGCCACCAAAAGGGTTAACTAATTCGTGCCTAACGTTCTCCTAAAATGGGGAACAAACAGCGCTAAAAAACCCTTGACGGCTGTGCAGGTTTGAGGTAGAACTTAAAACAATTTGTAATATTTCCAACCTCAAACTGCCACCAATTGCAGAACAGAAATGACTGCACTTCATTGCCTTACTAATTAGCAATTGGCACCTTTAAAATGTTCGCGCAATAGGATCATTTATCAATAATTTTATCGATACTGTCTGCCTCACAGAGATCTAATTTTGTAAAATTCAGAACTGTCAGCTTCAAATTTTTTCTCAGGAATACTGAATTTTTCCTTCAAATGGAGATGCCCAGGTAGCAATTTATTGACTTATATATATTTAATATATACATTTATATATATATATATATATATATATATATATATATATATATATATATATATATATATATATATATATATATATATATATATATATATATATATATTAGAGCTGCACTCAAGGAGGGAGATCAACTCATGAGCTCACCACCCATTTGACTCGTGAGCTCATGAGCTCACGGACGTTCCAATTTTCAAAGGAAATACTTATTTTCCAGCCCAGCTATTAAAAAATAAGTATTTATTGGCGGAGATTTATTAACATTGCCACGTTTATTTAATTTCAAAACGTGCTGATGAGGTACATAGATCAGTATAACACTCAACACCACTTGAATGTATACATTGGAGATTGTAAAGAAGATATGACAGCAATAAGCAGTTATGTATGTTAATAATGTGTGTTAGGTGCTCTGTGTTATGTTTGTGTTCCCAACATAGACGAGCTCACGATAAATATACATGCATGCATACATACATACATACATATATATATATATATATATATATATATATATATATATATATATATATATATATATATATATATATATATATATATTTATATATATATATATTTATATATATATATATATATATATATATGCATACATACATACATATACATACATACATACATACATACATCTTTTTCGATACAATACTTCTTTCCAATTTGATATCAGTAGGCCTATTGGGTATTGTATCGAGTACCTATACTTATCCCTATTTGATTTTGTCAAAGAGGGTAGAAGTATGTGTTGCCTTACCTTCCCCCTTTGTGACATTGGTCTGTGCTGCCTCTTGCAGTTCGGAGGCGATCTTGGGGTCAGCAAGACTCTCGGCCACGGCATCTGTGTGCTCCTCTCCCGACACTTCCTCCATCATACTGGAGCCTGCAGGGGAAACCAAAACAATATCATACTGGAGCCTGGGAAAACAAAACCAATATCATAATGGAGCCTGGGAAAACAAAACCAATATCATACTGGAGCCTGGGAAAACAAAAACAATATCATACTGGAGCCTGACAAAACAAATACAATATCATACTGGAGCCTGGGAAAACAAAACCAATATCACACTGGAGCCTGGGAAAACAAAACCAATATCATACTGGAGCCTGGCAAAAACAAAAACAATGTCATACTGGAGCCTGCAGGGGAAACAAAAACAATATCATACTGGGGCCTTGGAAAACAAAATCAATATCACACTGGAGCCTGGGAAAACAAAACCAATATCACACTGGAGCCTGGGAAAACAAAACCAATATCACACTGGAACCTGGCAAAACAAAACCAATATCATACTGGAGCCTGGCAAAACAAAAACAATGTCATCCTGGAGACTCTTAGCCACGGCATCTGTGTGCTCCTCTCCTGACACTTCCTGGGGCAGGTAAAAAGTTTTCAGGGCAGGTAAAATATCCATGTCACCTGCCCTGCAGGGTAGGAGGTAGGGTTGGGAATTGGTTGCAATTTCATGATCAGTTGCAGCCAACCGATCGCTTATTGATCATAATCCATTCTGCGCACTTTTGCAGCAATTGGGCACTAGAGGTCTAGAGCCTAATGATAAGTGATAGTCTATGACAGTTACTTGCTATTAGCACCTACCTTAACTTCATTGGGGTGTTTTAGGAGCTTAGTTTCATAGCAAGAAAGCTGACAACTTGTCAGTCATTTAGTTCTATATTTTGCCACTAGGTGTCACCTTTTCCAATTATTATCGATTGCCAGTTTCGTAATCGATTAATCAGAATAAGAGAGGCAAACGATTGATTATCGATTATAATCGATGACCATCCCAACATTAGCAGGAGGTTTCGAAATTTAACGTCGAGCCCTGCCTTAAATATCACACATATGTGCAGAATACAAATAAAATGGCATGAAACACAAGGGTACACACAGTTATCACAATGAATGAAATGAAACCAAAAAGCGTGTCAGGGAGATTTTTTTGCAGGGCAGGTGAACATATTTCAGGGCAGGTAAAAGTTCCAGGTGACCTGCCCTGCAGGGATATGGACCACTGTACGACGGATTTTTGCATATGATGGACGATATGCTTGGCCCCAGTCCGATGCATATCAAGTATTCGCCATATGTATACGACGGATTTTGCATATGACGGACCAATTTTCCTGGTCCCATTGAGTCTGTCATATCCAAGTTCACATGTACTTGAGTATGATTTGGTTTAGGAAGAGATAACCTGAGGTGGCTCGACTTTAGGACGGATGAATCAGGGTGCTGACTGGCTTCACACAAAGTGCAAAGGAGAGCCACTGTCAAGTGGTGTATGCCGTGATTCGTTCTGTGCACGTGCGTGGACAGGATCCACTGTAATGTAGGCACTGGAAAGGCCTGACTGCTGGGCCTACAGTAATTGGCCCCTGGCGACTGCTCCCCTCGTGTATATAGCTCTGTGATCTGTGAGATGTCAGAATGGCTCTTCTAGACAAACTTCCCTAGTTCGAAGTTAGAAAGTGCAGTGTGGATTTAACTTTCAAAGTTCTAAGGCCTCCTAAGGCATGTCATAGGCAGGCTTGAGTGGCTCTGTTTGTTTTGGATCCGTAACCATTTTCTCATGGGGTCAACTCTCAAGGGAGGACTTTCGGAGAGCTCTCCTACCATCCAAGCCACTCGTAACCCCCGGGACTTTCTTTGTGCTCCCTATCCCCCCATACTTTTGTCTAGCCAGGGCCGACTATATTATTCATTTCATATATTGATGCTATTTGGTATTGAGTCGGGGAACCTCCCTATACCCTGCAATGTTAAAAATCGTCCTTCCCAAATTTCTCTGTCTGTGCCAAATCAGAGAAATACATCCCCTTGATCCGCAACCCCATGCTAGTACCTAGGGTATGTGCGCCTCGGGTTACGCGGTGAAGCCTGGGGAAGTATTGGGAGGGGCAAAGAAGAAGGAGAACAACTGAAGGAGATAGTGGGTTTAGTCGGGGAGCCATCAGAAGTACTAGCAAGGACAGTGGGAGATGGGGTGAGGAAGATGATGAAAAAGAGAGAAGAGGAGAAGCGATAGGGGTGTGCCTGTATACATATATGTTATGTTCCTTTTATCTAACGCAGTTGTTGATTCAGACTAAACGGTAAAGGGGAAGAGAGTCGATGGTGTAAGGGAGAGGCACCGAAACAGGTAGGCACGGAGGACACAGGAGGAGAGACGAAGTGGAGCTTTACTGTTTATTGTTCGGTTATTGATATAATAAATTATCACAGATTGTGTGTGGGGTTTGAGATTTGTTGAGGGGTTCTCCTTTTGTGGGGTTGAATATATGTGTAAGACAAGAAGACAAGGAAGAAACAGACCAAAGACTTGGTAGGATATATGTACAGGACGGGAGTACAGGGGGGGTACTGACCGGATGCAGGATGCATGACAATAGTACGGGGGGAGAGGGAACAGAGAGGTAAATAAGGCCCGGGGGTGACGAGTGGCCTGGGTGGTAGGGGAGACCTCCGTAGGTCCTCCTTCGGGAGTCGACCCCGTGGGAACAATGCGGTTACGGATCTCTAACAACAACAACAACAACAACAACAACAACGTGATTTTTTCCAGCAGGCAGCAAATCCTGGGGTACACAGGTTATATATGACTCATATAGTGGGAGGCAGCAAAATTTGATGATGCATGCACAGTGCCCACTCCCTGTCTACTACTCCCAGGCCAAATCTACTTCATACCTGACTGCACTAGGATGACTAATGTAAGCTAGCAATGTGTGCAGATAACTTCATTTTTTGATTAACTCACTTTTAACGGAACAGTAGTTCAATGATTTCACAAGAAGTTTTGTTGATTTTTAAAATTGCAGGGTAAAGGGATGTTCCCTCTAAAACCAAAAAGCATCAATAAATAAAATTAGTATTAGAGGTGACCTGTCTTCTCATCCTACACATATATCTTAACCCCACATGTATGCACCCCTCAACTCCACAGACATACACAGGGGTTCCATACACAGAATTAGAATAGCAAGTATCATTCATAATCATATCATATGGCAATGGAGGGAGTGAGCGATAATTGGGGATATTCAATTCCAATTAGTTTAATGACAATCGAAGTGTGCAAAAAAGTTCTTTAAGTACCTGCAGAGCAGCTGCACAGTGCTTAGGGACCAAAATCTACATATAATGCATGCTAATTGCACCAATTACGACGTAGCATGCACGTAATGGCATTCAAAACAAAAAGGTTAGTCTTTGCAGACAACTTTGACAAGTCAAAAACAACCATAAATTCCAGCTGTCAGTTCGTTTAGAAAGCATATCTCGGGTATTGACCAATCACTTTGCCTGACAAGAAATACCTGCAGAGCTCAATAGTCATACTTTCCAAAGATACTGAGTTTGTTTACCTTTTTAATGTGACGAGTCAACAACTTGGTCTTGGACAAGCAGACAGACTCTTGGACGTGGCAGAGTGCTGCACTTGTAGTTGTTTAATTTGTCGGTAGATGGCGTCTCGGTCGGCGCCACGTTGAGAAGTGACGTCATGGGAAGGTATCCACATGCACCTTTCAATCACAGCCGCATAAGCAGTGTCAGTGGTCGGCGCCGTCGAAAAAGTAGCAACTTTCGCCATAGTGATGAATTTGAGAGAGTTCCCGAGTTTTAGAAAATAAAAATGTTGGTCATTCAAACCAGGTTGCTCACATTAAACAATATACGTACGCATACAACTTTTGAGATCCTTTCAAAAGGTGCACCATCGACTTGGATACTCCAAGAACATGCTCATAATCAAAATAAATGCTCATACCTTAAAAAAAGAAGTAACAACATGTCAACATGGTAAAACACCTTTCTTCACCATGACAGCATTCTATAGTCTGTCTGAACCAAGCTTGGCTGGCTGTTTTTTCCTCTATTTGTTAGAAAAGATGCGTGTTTGCCATCCAGATTTGGCAAATCTCTAATTAGGAGCACAGTCGTGTATGTATTTAAACATACTTATATTCTCAACTCAGCATAATCTTCATCTTGCTCATTAGGTCCCATTGTAAAATTTGCCCATTGCTAATAGTACCAATGGGACCGATTTCGTGTGTAATTTTACTTTGGGCACCTAATGGGCAAAATCTACAACTTACGGATTTGAGGCAGAAAACATGTTTATACATACACGTCTTAGTGCTCCTAAGTGGTTTACCAAGTTTGGATAGCAAACACAAACTTTTTGCAACAAAAAAGGGTAAAACTTTGAGGCAAGCTTGAGCCAGACAGACTATAATATGCTGTTAGTCAACCACAACAATTATAGTGACTGCATCGTATCTCTTAAACACTACCTGTATGTTATCTAAGAATATAACAATGCCTTCGGGGAGGCTGCTGGCAGTAAAATTCCATCCTTAGGATGTAGTTACATTTAATGATAAATATCAAATATAAATATAGATTTTTCAGCTCGAGAACAACGCTAGAAAAAACGATGCAAAACCAATTATCTCTAATCATCATGACCACAGTTAACAAAGAGCCCCTACCATCGAGGTACAGGTAATATTTATCTAACAAAGGCATGCTTTGGGGGAATTACAAATGGGGGAAATGAAAAATTGACACAAAACAATTCGTATGAATCATGAATTTATGAATTTATACTTAACTAGAAAAGTACTCGTCCAGCGGATGGTAACACTGAAATTTCTTTTAATGGCAAAATATATCAGAGCACAAAGATAAACCTGCGACCATACACTTAGGGCTACCTAACCTATGTGTCATTGATACAAGAAGCTTCGCAAACAGATATACCATTAATGAATACGATATTAAACCAGCTGTGATGTAAACGTGGGGGGGGGGGGGGGCAGTGTATGTATGTATGTATGTATATTTATTGACTGTAATATGTATTACAAAATATTCATACAATGAACAGATATAATATAAAAGAGAAGGAATAAGATAACAAAAAACCTTACATATGGTATGATACATTTGGATAGAAATTGACTATCGCAGGAAATTTTCAAGAAGAATCAGTTTTGCAAAAGTACTGAGTAAATGAAGACAAGAGGATTGGTACTGCAAAATAGAGTAACATCAGTCCTGGGTGTATAAATTGTGCCCTGTATCTCCAAGTCGTTAGCAGGGCTTAAGGCTGAGGTACTTCTTTTTAACGCAGAAATTCCAGTGAAATACTAAGAAAGCAAAGAACACAGGAAATAAAGCTGAGGTGCCACTTTTAAAAAGACAGCAGAACAGAGAATTTTCACTTCTCAGATACTAAACACTAGAAACGCTAAAATGAGAGTAATGGAGGAAACACATATGTATAAGCCTCTTGTTCTTGAATACAAGTTTCTAATGCATCATTCTATACGAACTGTGATCTAGCAATTTGCAACTTAGCTTGCTCCCCCCTCTGCCGCCGCTCGGTGATACATAGTGGGGGTGCAGGAATGAACAATTTGCATACCTTTATCACCCATTGGCATTCTCCTATGTGTCCCAACCTGATAAGAAGTCGGGAATGTAGTGATAGAAGCGCGCAGTTGGTGACTGCGTTTTACTCTCTTGTGGCAATGATGCAATTTGCAATTATATAGCAATACAATCTGCTTAGTGTCATTAACCAACTTTCTATCTTATACAAGCTATTAGATTGAATAAAAGTGTTTAACTAAAAATCTTAGATAGTTTAGAATATATATATTGAAAAAAAGATTCTTTATTTTGCTTCTCTGCAGAATAACACATTCTTTGCACGTTTTTGGGTGACTTCCTATTTTGTTTTATACCAAAATTCCGCACTTGCCATTCTTCCATAAAAATGCCTAGGGGAGGAAAATCACCATTGATTATTTATTTCAAAAAGACCCTAACTTCATTGATTATGATTTTTTAAAGGACCCCGCCCCAACCTATTTTTTAAATTTCAATGTGGACCCCCATATTTAACGTGATTTTTAAAATAGTTTTTCTAGCGTACCGAGAATGAGTTTTCAAAAGGATCCCACCTACAACGATTATAAATTTTCAAAGGCCCCCCCCCCCCCCCATCAATAGTTCAAAATAGCCCCCTATTCTTCCGTTCATTGTATATAATTGCCATTCGCTTGCTTTCACTTCTGTGCGAGATAGTGGACACTGCCGCTGTTTTGGAAGTTGGATATTTGGCAAGGATATTATGCCCTAATAGCCAATGACCTTTTTAGTCTGTGTAGGCCATTATAGATGGCGGTGCAGTAGTCTATGCTATACTATAAACTCATAGAATGAATACCGAAAACTTAGACTTTGCATTACGTCCTCGTTTCTCCGCTATTACATGTTTACATTATAAAACACGTTATAAATTGATAACGCATTCTAGATTGTCTCAACATATATACATACGTGTGTGTGTGTGTGTGTGTGTGTGTGTGTGTGTGTGTGTGTGTGTGTCCATGTGTATGTATACTTTGTAGAGCAGCTTTTTATTTCAATATCAATTTTAATGGCGTACTCGGTATGTTAATTCTAGTCATCATGCATGATACACAAATAGTACAGGTCACGTCTTACTAACAATGCGACTACTTGCTGTTAGTTTTCGATGTTGACTGATTGAAATATTCCCAAGGGAAAGTTTGAGAAATATGCGTTTCTTTGTTTTACCATCCTCCAGCCAACAAAGGCAATAGCAGTTGACTTCACGCACGCTCAGAGATATATATGCACGAACGATTAATGTCTTATCGGAAAAATCTCCATTATTTTATATAATTCTTATTACATTTAAAATTCAAAAATAAACAAAGAGCTCCTAGTTTGAGTTGATGAGCAGGCTTGGTTTTATCGGGTGAAATCTTAGATTGAAGGAAAGAGAAAGAAAGACAACATATTTGTGAAATCAAAATCATTAATAAAATGTTTTATGACAAAAGAACATGCAAGATATGTATAGGAGTGTCGCCCTTGCATAATAGTTAGATACTAGTGGACCTTATGCGTTTGACAAATGCGTATTTAGTTCATAGTTTACTCTTTCTCTCTCTCTCTCTCTCTCTCTCTCTCTCTCTCTCTCTCTCTCTCTCTCTCTCTCTCTCTCTCTCTCGTGTGAACACTCTGTTGTTGTTTCTTGAGAAAATTTTTGTGGTAATCCAAAGTATTCACATATTTTAGGAGTCACTGAATATATGTGTTATTTTCAATTGACCCTGGATCAAATAGAAAGCAGGTCACGGAATCTATCAAGATGTCGCCATGTCGTATGGGGTCAGTTATTGTCCTGATAACATGACTCTAATGTATTCACGTTAAGGATGATTGGAGACGATGAAATTTATCACGAACAGCTGTTTATTTTGCACATTCAATAAATCTAGATTTATCCAAGTGAAAGTAAAACTTAAATCAAACAATAGAAAATATGGTAAAGCCCTACCGTTTGATTATTCAATTTTTAAACGCGCGCGCGCGAACACACACACACACACACACACACACACACATGATATTCACTAAAATCAATGCCGTGAAAGCTGTTTGTTTCCTTCTAGTAAGCTGTTACTTGTTTTTTTTCACATATCTTTTTCATTTTCTGAATGTTTGATTTTATTTTTTATTTTTTCTATGAATGAATTCATCGAATTTTCTGCCCTAAAAATCACCAACAGCCAAGTCAGACCAAATCCATGATGACATGAATATTTATCTAAAGGTCCTACATGATCTAAGATCGCATTCATTTTGCAGAACCCTGGTTGACTTGTAGGCAACACGTGTAGCTTGTAATGAGACAATGCCTTACCTCTGTTTGAACCTTCGGTGAACCAGGCCCGCGCATTCTTCACCCCCATTCATGCCAAAAAGATGTATTGGCCTCAGACGACCGTAGAAATTGCAGAATTAATATAAATACGCTATTGAATTATGAAAGAAATACAATTTCGTGGTTGAATGCATTTTGATTAATTTTAGGCAATACTGGTTATAACTTAAGTTATCGTACGTGTTTGTCATTATATTCCTGTTATTTTTGGTGTTGTAAAGTTGCGTTTGATTATTTCATTTTCTTGTTTAACATCATTTTTAATTTTGTTCTCTATTATTTTGCATGTATATTTCGAAATGTTTCGTTTTGTTCAATAAATATACGATACTGTTGCTATTTGTTTGTCATTACATTCCTGCTACTTTTGGTGTTGTAAACTTACGTTTGATTAATTTATTTCCTTGTTTAAGATCATTTTATTTATTTTGTTCTATGTTATGTTGTATGTATATTTGGAAATGTTTCGATTTGGTCAATAAACATAAGGTACTCTTGCTATTTGTTTGTTGATTCATATAAATGAAGCTTACGTTTTTGGAATGTGTAAGAAAGACAACTTTGTAACAGTATGATTTGATCAATATATCATAATATGCTTACAGTATATCGTGTTGTCTTTACTCCTCTTGCGAATTATTAGTTCATAAATCAAACAGAAAATTTATCTTTATCAACATATTAAACTCATGCCTGCGTTCCAGACTTGTATTTCTCATAGTGTGTTCTCCGTTTTGAACCGTTTGCACATGTAAAACAATAATAAATTCACTTAAGAAATGAGGGTAACAGTGCCAAAGATGTTCCCAGTAGCTAACGTTGAGGTTATACCGTCCAGTTACAAAGTTCAAAGTTACTAAGACATTTCAACAATAACTTAATACTTGAGAATTATTTTGCAAATTATCTGAAGGAGAGCTGTTGCAAATGTCCCGATTAACATTTCTCCATCATTTGTTCTTTTCAAATTATGCTTTTGTCTGCAATATTCCATCAAGAATATCAGGCTGCTTCTGGCCGCTATAAGTATTAATGGGTTAAATCCATCGAACTCAGCCTGAAAAACATGCTAGCAGTAGCTAATCAAGATGATTCCTCAAAATATTCCTCTGGCAAATGTCCCCAGTAAATTCACAAGCCACGTGACACCAGTTGCTGTGCTGAATAAAAGGGTATTTTATTGGGCTCGCTTGAGGGTATCTGGTAGCACCCGTCATTGTTGACTGCACGCACGCTCCGGCACGCGCCCGGGGTAGGGGTCAGGGTACGGGTCGCCGAACCCATGACTTTTTATTTCATTACAGGTCTACCACCTGTTGAGGGTTTTAAGAAAGCCCTATCCTATAGCAAAGGTAATCAAGAGGTCACGACAGAGCTCGGGGTGTCGTCCGGACTCTCTGATTCTTTTGGAGATAACTTCTTTTAACCCATTAACAATTAGAGCAGCCAAAAGAGGCCTGCCACATTTGGAAATATTTTACTTACAAAAGTATCTTCTTGAAAACAATCAAAGGAGGATTGTTGATCAGAAGGTAAACAAGAACTCTCCTTCAAATATTTTATGAAATTTTGCTTTATTCACAAGTTATTTTCAAAGGTATGAAACTAGCAGACGATAGCTTCTAGAGAAATTCTGAGTGTCAATGGGTTAATGATTTTTATCAAGATTTTTGAAGGGGAATTGCTTGTTGGATCTATAAATATTTCGCCCCTAAATATGTTTCTAAACATGTGCTTGAGATAAAAGATATAACCCTTGCAGTCAGAACTTTGTTGTTGCAAAGAGGACCCATTCACATCGTGAACTTGAATGTGTAGTCTCAACTCGTTTCCATTGTGTTACCGTGTGATGATTTTCAGGGTCATTTTAGGGTAAAACCTGCCAAATGACAAGAAAAAGTAGAGTTAAGGCATTGATTTTGTATTTGTTTTGTTTCAATACAGATTAGTCACTCAACAACAAACCTTACCTATCTTGTGTGAAACAAGGCTTCTATGAGTTGTCTAATGTTCATTCTAAGGGGTCATTTTAGGGCAAAAGGGTCAAAATGGTAACAAAACCTGTAGCAGATCCCTAGGCTGTAACTTTTCACAAGCAGTACTTACTGCAATCATCTATCAACAAAGCTCATTAAGTATGTAACAGTGTTTCAATTTATTTCCCTTGCCATGATTCTGGGTCATTTTAGGTTAAAAACCTTTGAAATGGTGACAAGTTTTCTTAGACTCTTAAATTTCAACATGCGTTATCAGCATGCAGTAGAGCCACCTGAATCATTTACTTGTCTAACTGAATCAAAATGGCCCCTGAATGTGTGGTTTCCTGCACAAAGCTTGGCATTATAAGCATTGACTACCTCTTGACTTTGTAATAGACATCCGCCTGTCAAGGTGTCTAGGTGTAATTTCAAGCATGCAATAGATCAAGGATCCCTACATACAAAATTTGTTTCAACCAAGTATATACATATAACATATTGGATTAAATATACAGCTCTCATGGGTGTGAAAGTAATAGCAAAGGATCCTTAAAAACACTTGGTAACTTAAGTTATATCAATTAAGTTGTACCCAACTCAATTGAAATTCTACCATCATGTTAGGGCTGAAGTGCCTCTGAGAACAGTGTATGCCAAGAATACACTAATTGTGATGCTTTCAGGATTGATAGTCATCCAACTATCAATAGACTCTTATCATAGCCTGTTCACCAAAACTATTATGTTGGAAAAGAGTGGTTAAAAAAAAGTGACATAACATGTCCCAAAAATCTGTGATTCAATTGCAAGTCTGAATGTTAATTAAAGAAACAGATATTTTAGATAAAATAACATGATTAAAATGTAGACTTAATTCTACTTGACTTATGCTGCATAAGTTATGCACATTATAAGTATTATAAGTTAAGAATGATATTATTTAACCCAAATTGATTTATTAACCCTACTTGCCATATAATCATTTGCTAAAAATATTGAATTGCCAATAGCAGATAGAATAATTACAGGGATAGTAAACATGATTGAGTTGCATTGCCAATTGTAGCCTTTACTAGTTATTTAAATCTTAAAACAGCACAATTTAAAATTGGTCCTTTCCTAATGATATGTCTGTAAAGCATTGCTTATTATTGAATTAAATAGCACACGCAACAGCGTGTGTTATCTAATTCAAAAACACACGCTACTAGTTCAACAATGATAATTTGCGTGTGATGTGACATGCATCTCTTTACCACTTCCTCTATGTGGAGTTGTCAAAGTGCTTGCATGCCATTTTTGGGTCTCCTGCTGGACCAGCAGAAGATCGCCTGTGTTTACCGTAAAATTAGCTAGAAAAAGGTCTGTTTTGAATGCCTTCGTAGGTGCTTATAGAATCGAATAAATTATTCACTTTTGGTACCAACATTTAGGGAAACTTCTCCATTTTAAGGTTAATGCCCTGGCGTTATGTTTCGCTGATCAATGTTTATTATGAGTTATACAAATTCAATGCCTTGACTCTGCTAGATTAGTTGATGGGTGAACCAGAAGATACTACAAGGGATAAATACAATTCAAATGCCTAAATTGTACAATTTATGGCCATTATGACATGGTTTTACCCTGAAATGGCCCTGAGAATCATCACTTGGTAACTCAATGGAAACCCTGGTTTACACATGATATTTAAGATTAGTTGATAGGTGAAACAAAAAATACTGCCAGAGAAAAAATACAATTCAAATGCCTAAATTTTACATTTTGTGGCCATTATGACATGATTTTACCCTAAAATGGCCCCGAGAATCATCACATGGTAACACAATGGAAACCCTGGTTCACACATGATATTTAAGATTAGTTGATAGGAGAACCAAAAACACTGCAAGGGAAAAAATACATTTCACATGCGTAAATTTTACATTTTGTGGCCATTATGACATGGTTTTACCCTAAAATGACCCTGAAGTCATCAAATAACAACCCATTTGGAAACCCTGTACCACACAAAGAGCTTGATTATAATTGATGGATGAATAAAAATATCAACTGAGTGACAAATTAATAGAAAAACAGTTTTTTCATTCATTTTGTGCCCATTTTAATGCGTTTTTACCCTAAAATGACCCTGAACGCTCATATAGGCCATCAGAGGTCAATCATGTTGTACGTAGATAAGTGTTAATTGGTTGTGATACTTCTGGTAGAACATGAAGTTCATTGGCTAATTGTTTTGAGGTGATAGAAATTCATTCAACTCCATAGGAAATGACCTATGGCGGCCATTTTGAAAAATGGCTGCCAAAGCTGACCTAGGGTATTTTCAGAGTGCCTCCAATCTTTAAAATAGTAACTTTGCCATAAACTACCACTGTACCAAATTTGGTGCTTTTATCGCAAAGTGCACGATTCCACCCACGATTGTCCCTTATCCGCTGGACTATAAGTTTTGTTCAGGTTTGTTTAATATGAGTGCACTCAAATTGTGATTGAAATATCTCATGCTGATGCTTATTGTAAAGCCCCTGATTTTCTTAGAGATAATTTTTTAAAAATGATTCTTTATCAAGATTTTTGAAGGGAAGTTGCCTTTTGGGTCTATTAACCCTGCTCTTGCTAACACCGGATATATCTGGTGCTACATAGCTTGCCTGTGTGACCAAAACCAGATATATCCGGTCTTTTGGTACCCTTGCACTTAGCAAAATAAAAACTACATAGGTCCATTAAGGGGTATTGAATTATACTAGATATCAAAGTTTTGCCTTTTACTATGTTTCTATTTCAGTTTGTGAAGCACATTATTGAAACACTAATAGAAATCTATGAAATCCTTCTGATTTGGTAGACCCACAATATCCTTGGTCCCAGGGGATAGGTTCTCCCATATGGGGGTCTAGCATGACAAGGGTTAAGAGTTCCCTTTTCTTAACAAGTCTTTGAGATAAAGGATATCAACCTCACAGCCAAACCTTTGTTCTTTCACATCGTGAACGTGTATATACACCCACGCGTGGATGTGGTAGGGTCGTTGCCCTAGTGTTACTCTATGTATTGAGTTATGTATAAAGTTATCACACCATGTGCGTTCTCCAGGTGTAAGTAGGTTGATGAGGTTTACTTTATTCAGCACAATGTTCAATTCTAATTAACTTCTGTTTGAGCAGGATATTGCAATGTATACCTAATTACTTTTTTAGTAATAGCTTATATACTACAGCTCATACTGCTCTTCCTCATTCGGGGGGCTGCCCTGATAGCCTAGTGGTCTAATGCGTTTTCGGCGAATGCCCGCTAGCACATGCTGCTTCTATTCATTCGGGGGGCTGCCCTGATAGCCTAGTGGTCTAGTGCGTTGTCGGCGATTGTCCGCTAGCACATGCTGCTTCTATTCATTCGGGGGGCTGCCCTGATAGCCCAGTGGTCTAGTGCGTTGTCGGCGACTGCCCGCTAGCGCATGCTGCTTCTATTCATTCGGTGGGCTGCCCTGATAGCCTAGTGGTCTAGTGCGTTGTCGGCGATTGTCCGCTAGCACATGCTGCTTCTATTCATTCGGGGGGCTGCCCTGATAGCCTAGTGGTCCAGTGCGTCATCGGCGACTGCCCGCTAGCGCATGCTGCTTCTATTCATTCGGGGGGCTGCCCTGATAGCCTAGTGGTCTAGTGTGTTATCGGCGACTGCCCGCTAGCGTATGCTGCTTCTATTCATTCGGGGGGCTGCCCTGATAGCCTAGTGGTCCAGTGCGTTATCGGCGACTGCCCGCTAGCGCATGCTGCTTCTATTCATTCGGGGGGCTGCCCTGATAGCCTAGTGGTCCAGTGCGTTATCGGCGACTGCCCGCTAGCGCATGCTGCTTCTATTCATTCGGGGGGCTGCCCTGATAGCCTAGTGGTCTAGTGTGTTGTCGGCGACTGCCCGCTAGCGCATGCTGCTTCTATTCATTCGGGGGGCTGCCCTGATAGCCTAGTGGTCTAGTGTGTTGTCGGCGACTGTCCGCTATCTTATCACTGCCAAGGTCCGAATGCGTCTCGAGGAATGTGAGAAAGTTGCCAGTGACTCGGGGTTGTTTGACGGTTACATCGGGATCGTCTCATTCCTCTACATGCATGACAATATGTAGTCGCAATAGCACTGAAATGATATTATAAAACGAAATTCCGAACCTGAATCACATACTTATTAACTTTTGTTTGATTAGAAAAAATGTAATCTATACCTGTATGGTTCTTTGGTTGGCCGTATACATGCCGTACTAGGCTAGGCTCCTAGTCCATAAAGAGTTGACATTCCCTTCTGTGTTGACCAAGCAGTGTGGTGTAGTACCAGGTATGATAGATAGATGGCGCCACCTGATCCGCCTATCTCTAGAGGTTTTAGGTCATTTAGTCCTTTACTCCCCCCTGGTAAGATAAGTGTTAACTAAATTGACCACTATGGCCACATAGACTATTTGGTACCTGGTAACAGAAAAACATGACAAAGAAATACATTTGACCGCAGTACTGAATAAACACACTCTGTGGCTGCCCTGGGATTGACTCCGACTGTTTCGTCACGGTAGACCATATCTATTACGGAATAGTTAAACCTGGCTTTTCCTGTATGTGGTATTTTTCTTGTGGTCAATATGGCTAGGAATCACAAACAAATAAGCGATTGAAAATATCTCATTGCGGCCGCCTGGTGAGCTAGCGTAGAACTAGATCAGCGAAGACAGCGAGTATGATTTCATTCGTGGTTTCTCATTAAACTGTGGTCTGGATCTATGATACTTTTAGCAATAACCTGGAAATTTAGAACGTTCACTAGTCATTAGATGGAGAGTTATTAGTAGTATTCTGATTGATATTTTCACGACTTTTCCCATATGCGATTTCGCCAAAGGTATCAAGCTGCTATTGGCCGCTGCGATCATCATAATGGGTTAATACGTTAGTATATTTATGCTTTATATAAAAAGTAGGAAAACAACTTGCAACTGATTTCATTAATTAGCTATTGGAAAAATAAGCTTTCCTTATACAAGTGGGCAATTCATGTATGCTAATGAAAAACGTGACAGAGTCATTATCAGTTGATGACTCTGCTACAAAGTTTAATTTTTTCAAACACCTCTTTTATACAAGTGCTATATAAGCTTATAGAGTCTTTAGAAATAAGAGCAGTATCATGAATACAAAGGGGAGTAGATTTTTTAGGGGGGGGGGGGGGGTTGGGCCCCACTCTGGTATGAAATGGGACCTAATAGGTCAAAAGTCCCTTGCAGGCGGGCGGTCAAATCTGAAAAACACACTTTAGATGGGTTTTTTCATTACAAGTCTTCTCAAGTGACAATTCAACTCTCAATAAGATGTGGCACGTAGGCTGGATAACACATCTGATTTTGCTGATTGAAGCAGACTGGGGTATTCCATACATAAGGATCATCAAAAATGCGTGAATAAAAATCTTGATGCAGAATATTGCACACGACAAAACAATCAAAAGTAGTTAAAATGCTTGGCCTAAAGCTATGCTACTGCCTTAACCCATTCACACTCAGAGAGGCCAAGCCAGGCCTGACAATTTTAATAATATTTTTCTAACAAAAGCATTTTTTGGAAGATATTTGAAGGAGAAATATTTACCAGGAGCCGAGCAACAACTCTTCTTCAAATGTTTTGTGAACTTCTGCTTTATTCCCAAGTTATTTTCAAAAGTAGCAGTCGATGGTCTCTAGAGGAACTCTTGAGTGTTAATGGGTTAATGGCAGCAGGCACGCATTGAAAAGAAGGGGGGACCGGGTGTCGTGACCTGGTCAGAGCGTGACCTACTGACTCATGGGCTAGGGTGACCGGAGTGACCGGACACTCAGACAGACACGGGGACAGCTGTGACACGGACGACTGGCGAGGTCACCACCATGCCACGCGCGTGCCTGGAGCTCTACGAGTCACTGCTGGCCTTGTGTCGTCTGCAACTATGACACTTTTGAAAATAACTTGGCAATAAAGCACGCATTTAACAAAATCTTAAGTAGGGTTATCCATTTGTACCATATCAACATTTCGTCTTCAAATATCTTAGAAAATGTGCTTAGTTCGAAAAGGTATCACTAGACAATACCTGGTCAAGCATCACCACCATGCCACGCACGTGCCTGGAGCTCTCCTTGCTCGCCTAGTGTCGTCTGGAGCTATGACACTTTTGAATATAACAGAGGAATAAAGCACGCAGTTGACAAAATCTGAAGAAGAGTGATCCATTTGGACCCTATTAACATTTCTTCTTCAAATATCTCACAAAATATGCCGAGTTCGTAAAGGTATCACTAGACAATGCCTGGCTCTCCATGATACTGTTTTCTTGTATAATGGTGGCTAGCGAGGTCAGCTTCGCCATAATTTAGATAGCTTCAATGGCTACCCATTAGGAAAAGGTTCATATCCAAGATTTCGCGTCTGATTTCATGAGGATTAAAAAACAAGCACTCTTCGACCCAAATGATAAGAACCCATAAAAAATAACACGCACTTATCTGAACAGAGTTAGTGAGAGCTAGCTCTTCTGAAATAAGCTGTCAGACATCAAGAAGGCTTGGGATATATGCAAAAATTTCAAAAAATATATGACATGAGTTTAACTAATCACATCTACCTATTCTACTCTGTGCATTGCGTTTACCACTACTACTACTACTACTACTACTACTACTACTACTACTACTACTACTTCTACTACTACTACTACTACTACTACTACTACTACTACTACTACTACTACTACTACTACTACTTTTCTACTACAATGTACTACTACTACTACTACTACTACTACTACTACTACTACTACTACTACTACTACTACTACTACTACTACTACTACTACTTACCTGACTAAGAACACATTCTAGAATTAACACTCGAATGTTGTAAACCAATCTGTAGTGAAACATACTTTTGCTATTCCTAACAATGTTTTGTTGGCATGAGAATTAGGTGTTTGGCACTCATTCAGCTTTTTGCTTATATTAGGATGACGAGTGTGTATTATTTGAAATCCTACACGTCTTTATCTTGTTATGGGATTACTCTGTGCTATCCATTATGTTCTAACACAAAGTAAACAATTCTAAGAAGTGCATATGCCAAAAAGTTATCCATCAAGAGTTCTGTGTGTATTGTCAAATAGTGTGTTTAACTGTATCATTATATCTTTATGAGACAATGAAATGATTCTCCACAATAAAATTTAAATCTTAAGGGACTGACAGATATTTCATTATTGAACTTATTTGTATCCTATAAGACTGTTAGCCTCCACGTATATGGCGATGAGGAACGGTCAAACTTATTTGGTCTTCGGGTATGTGTATGCATATTTTATCGTTACTTTTTTGTCGTAAAAGGTATTCGTACCTCAAACCTTCTACAGTGGGAGACAATTATTTTCCTCTTATGCCCAACACATTACACCGCTAGGCTATGGTGGTAGGCCCTGCGAGTGATGAGTGATGAAACACGACGAGCAGTTCCTCTTTTACTTATCATTCAAAGTTATTCATCATAAAACAACATATGGCATATTTCCAGGATCAATAATGCAGGTGGTCGTTGACACTTTCAGACGGGGGTGGGGTTATCATCTAGTCCCTATACTTGCTCAAACAGGCAATATGTATGTATGTATGTATGTATGTATGTATGTATGTATGTATGTATGTATGTATGTATGTATGTATGTATGTATGTATGTATGTATGTATGTATGTATGTATGTATGCATGCATGCATGCATGTATGTATGTATGTATGTGCGTGCATATGTATGTATGTATGTATGTATGTATGGATGTATGTATGTATGTATGTATGTATGTATGTATGTATGTATGTATGCATGCATGCATGCATGCATGCATGTATGTATGTGCGTGCATATGTATGTATGTATGTATGTATGTATGCATGTATGTGTGTGAGTGTGCGTGCGTGCGTATGAATGTATGTACGTATGTATGCATGTATGTATGTATGTACGTACGTACGTACGTACATACGTACGTGCGTACGTACGTATGTATGTATGCATGCATGCATGTATGTATGTATGTATGTATGTATGTATGTACGTACGTACGTACGTATGTATGTATGTATGTATGTATGTATGTATGTATGTATGTATGTATGTATGTATGTATGTATGTATGTATGTGACCCAAAGTCACTGGTAACTTTATTATCATGACCTGAGCTAGATTAAACATTAAATCGTAACTAGCCAGGTGTAGGTGGTAGAGCAATCTGGTCGCTTCAAAGAAAAGCACCTATCAAGCCAAGTCACTGTAAACTTTTTCACATGACTCGAGTCATATTTCCTGTGAAACAGGTAAACTTCAACTGCAGAGAGCGAGGTTGTGAACTTCAATACACTTCTATTAACCGGTAGAGTCCACGCCCCAGGTGGACCAGATAAACTTTACTGGTGACGGCTATTTTTTCTGTCATCCTTACAGATTGTAGCCTAATGGGGTCGTTTCTTCTACCAGACGGCTTCCAAAAACGTTCTTCCATAATCTGAAACCTCAACCACAGGAAGACCCAATCTTATTTCTAGGTTATCAAAAACCATACACATTCTACCTAATACACAAAATCCGAAATTTTCCGGAACCGTTAATTGATTCCCCGGTGACATACACATGGATTGAAGTCTGCCCAGCAGTTAATAGAAAAGGCGACTGACGTACGGAAATTACACCTTTTGTTCAAAACTATAATTGCAATTCAACCACCAGTAACTGCAGAAGCCATATTTCCTGCCAAACAGGAAACTTTCATCTGCTAAAATGCACGGGATAGAGAGGGAGGGCATGATCTTCAATATTCGTCTATAAACCGGTCCTACGATGGTGCAGGTGTGAACGGCAGAGTTTTTTTCTGCCGTTCACACCTGCACCATCGTAGAGTCCACACCCCGGGTGGACCATATAAACATTAATGACGACGGGCTATTTCTCTAGTCAACCTTACAGGTGGGATCCTAAGGGACTTTTCTTCTACCAGATGGCTTCCAAAAAAGTTCTTGCAGTGACATTTGTAAATGTGGTAGATAGCGAGTATTAGATCATAAAAAGTTTTCAGTGTTTGCATTTTAAAAAAGCACCCGATTGAAAGTTGTTATATTTGCATATTACTCATTTTGACAAATTAAGCATTTTGGGTTTAAATGCAAAAAGGTGACATTGCCCGAGACACTTATAATTGAAGGAATCTAGCATGGCCACACAAAGACCTGACCATATTCATATTGGAAATACATCTCAGACAAATGTCTGTCGGGAAATATCTTCATGAAAAATATCCATATGTACGCGACCTAACAACTCTCATTCAAATAATATGCGAATTCAAGAAATATCAATTAAAGTATCTTAGATAGAGACAAGACAAGACCCCCGGGGGGGGGGGGGGGGGGGGGCACTTGGGTATTTAGGGGGTGCGTGCATACGTTCGTTATCAAAATTAAAAAATACCCCTAAAGCACTGATTTCTGGCCAAAAAAGAACCCTTATTTTAATAAAACGCTGATTTTTTCCACTAAATAAACACCCCTTCTTTTATCAAAACACTGACATTGGATGAACGGGAACACGTATTTTAACTTAAGATTTTATTATCCTCTGCGTGTTTAGCGTGTGAAGCCCAGTCACTTCGGGAGTCACTCGGCGTCAGAGCCGCGTATATTTCGTGGATTGTAAGGGGATTTTGACCCCCATACTTCGTACCTGGGTACAAAAAAGTACCCTTCTTATACAAAATCGCGGACATGCGGAGGTCTTAAAAAAAGACCCCTTCTTCCGCGAAATACGTAACGAAGGTGCGACCCCCCTCTGTGCCTGAGTGTCCCCCCCCCCCCCCCCCCCCCCCCCCCCCCCCCCCCCCCCCCCCGGGGGATGGACTCTCGGCACGGATGTGTTAACCGATTAATACTGGCAGTGCCGGTGGCCAAAAGCAGCCTTGCAACTTAGATCAAATATTTCAGGCTAAGGCACACTTCGTAAAATATATGGGAAAATGTTCACCAGAATGTTACAAACATTTCTCCTGAAAACATTTATAAAACATTTTTATTTTTTTAGTTATTGTCAAAAGTATGGAAGATACAGACTACATTTTCAGACTGAGGAACTCTTACCAGTAAGAATCAACGGGTTAACCCATTAATGCTTAAGGATTCCTCAAGAAAGAGTCGTCTGGATCTCTGATACTTTCGACTATAGTTTTAGAATAAAGAATAATTTCACAAAACATTTCAATGAGAGTTGTTAGCAATGTCCTGATAAATATTTATCCATCAAATATTTTCTTGAATATGCTTTTGACTACAAAATTTCATCAAAATTGTCAGGCTGGTTTTGGCCACTGCGAGCATTAATGGGTTAAGATCAGGTAGCCCGACTTCTGTGGTCACTGAACTACCGTCTACATGTTAGGTGTTTCGTGATAAGTAAAGTCATAGTTGGGACATGGTGATTTATCACAGAAACTATATTGATAAAAAGCTCCATCTATTATAAAACTGTGAAGAAACACTGGTGACACTCGTCTTCAACTTCGAGCGGCATACGGGAGAAACGCTGCAC
>OZ012692.1:11549502-11559502 GCA_963942565.1 Maea johnstoni | reverse complement strand
TTGAAGTTTCAACTTGGTACACCTGGTCAGTATGCTGTAGTCACAGGGAAATAACTTAAGTGTCTCAGCAGCCTTGAGAAGGTATCTTTCAAAGGGGGAGTGTCATTTGGAGCATCTTCGCATTCTTCACCAGATCTGGGCCTAAACCTGGTTAGCTTTAGATCATTTACTAATCCTAAGTTCCTCCATCCACTGCATAGTACCCACTCATAGTACCCACTCACACAACAGTGATACTCCCTTTGTCTCAAGGTTCAAAACAAGCTGACACAAATGCAATTGCTATCACTGATGCTAAATTTAACATGGCAAGTTCAATTAAAATGGCAGTAATTTGTGTAAACAACTGAAACACTTGCAAGTGGCATTGACTTTGACCTACTTGTACCCAGGTGTTCACTTATATGAGGTTGTCAGGACCATTTTTCCCCCAAAAAAGTGTTCACTGTTCGGATAAGGGGGTGTTCACACTTCGTAAAACTAAAATGTATTAGAAAAAAATGGGACCGGGGAAAAGTGTTCACTATAGGGGGTGTTCACACTTTCGGGGTGTTCACATCCCGAGGTTTCACTGTATATATATATATATATATATATATATATATATATATATATATATATATATATATATATATATATATATATATATATATTTATATATACAGATGAACTTGGATATGACAGACTCAATGGGACCAGGAAAATTGGTCCGTCATATGCAAAATCCGTCGTAAACATGTGACGAATACTTGATATGCATCGGACTGGGACCAAGCATATCGTCCGTCATATGCAAAAGTCCGTCGTACAGTGGTCCGTCATATCTAATTTCACCTGTATATATATATATATATATATATATATATATATATATATATATATATATATATATATATATATGTATATATATATATATGTATATATATATATATATATATATATATATATATATATGTATATATATATATATATATATATATATATATATATAACAAATAAACTCAGAATATATACATATATATATATATATATATATATATATATATAAATATATACATATACATATATATATATATATATATATATATATATATATATATATATATATATATATATATATATATATACATATATATATATATATATATATATATATATATATATATATATATATATATATATATATATATATATATATATATATATATATATATATATATATATATATATATATATATATATATATATATATATATTGCACTGTGAAGACCATGTTCATGACTGGCAGCGCACACTAATTTAACCATCCCCTCACTTTCTCCTATAGTTCTAGGCTTCATGTCTGATAATGACCACCATATAAAATATTTCGTGTAGTGTAGTGTTTCTTCCGAGTAAAGAAGTTTAGACAATCAGTTCAGAAAGTCAAATTCTCATCATCTTTTTCATAGACTCGTATCCCGACCTAATATTTGCGGTCGTTTTTACTATAGTAATCATCCTTAAAGACCATGTTAGTAACTTTCTCAAAGAAACCATAGATCAACGCAACTTCATTTGTCATGCATTTTTGTCCAGCCCCTCTGCTCTAAACTCACTGCTATAGCAAATGTAGAAAACACGTCCTTAACCCGTCTGCATTTTGTAGTACATAAAAGGTAAAATGTTTCTATGCATTAATTGACTGCTACGTTTATTATCAATCATATCTTGAACATTTATTTGAAATTATGTAACTAAAATAATGCTCCGACAGTTTTTGATTTGTGTTTTAAGATTAGAAAAAAAGTTGTTTTTTTATTACATATGGTGTTGATCTTGCAAATACAGTCAATAAACATACAATACAAAACAATACTCCGGATGCAGATGGTTAGATGTATTTTGAATAGCTGACCCAACTTTTGCATGCTAAACGCATGTGCCTGTTTATGATGGCAGTCACGTGACAACTTTGCGTCATACGTTAGCCAATCAGATGTCACTGGGAGGAGTCCATCTTCAGAGAGTACGTCACGAATCAGTCCTCGCAGCGTCATAGTTGACGTCGAGCTTGCCAATTTGGCAACAAAACAAACGAAAGTGCTATATGACTGTCCTAACAAAAAGAAACAATGATAGGTATCCATTCAAAAGCAACTTATCTTGCCATGAAAACATGTTTGTAATGTCTCAATCAATAAGTAGTAGTAGTAGTAGTAGTAGTAGTAGTAGTAGTAGTAGTTATAGTAGTAGTAGTAGTAGTAGTAGTAGTAGTAGTAGTAGTAGTAGTAGTAGTAGAAGATGCCCCGTTGTAAGTTGTAAGTGAATGCGGCAGAAGATGGCAATCGGCTAAGCAGAACAAGACCATAACTTGCCCTGCTCGGCAGTAATGTTTTGGGCAGAGTCTTCGCATTGTAACTCGCATTTGTTTAACAAATGCGGGGCGGGGTAGTAGTAGTAGTAGTAGTAGTAGTAGTAGTAGTAGTAGTAGTAGTAGTAGTATTTATCAATTTCACATCTATTTTATTTCATCCTCATTATTATAACCATCATTGAATATTTACTGCCACCTTATGTCAAGCCGCGAACGACAGGTAAATATACTAATAGCATTGTCTGTCTGTCGCGCCGTGCTATGCTGGTGTGGGCGAGTCCCGTGTAATAAAAGGCCTTAGAATATCAGTAGAAGTAGTAGTAGAGACTTCAAACGAACGTGATCAGCAAAACGGAATATCAATGAAGCATTTGGCGCTTCATTTGTGGCAGCCGTCGTCACACGTCTTCGCTCTCGTGGGTGGACGACTTGCGTAGTCTTAGCGCGTGAGTGGGTCTACGCAGTAGGAGCTCCCAACTTCCATATTTAGAAGATTGCGTTCGGAAGAGAATCCTTGATAAAGCGGTGGCTTATCTAACTCGCTCTACAGATGCGTTTGGCGCTTATCGTGTTCACACACTTTCTACCCACCAATGCCACCATGTCTCTCGACAAGGTAGGTCGTATTTCTTTTGCCATCCGATATTTCTGCCACTCTCGACCAACTGCAAATATTGAATAATTTCACAAGGGCGTTATTCGCAATCTAAATGGTCGGCAACCAGCATTGATGGGACAAATGGAAGTGGTCAAGTCTAAGTTGAGATGGTCATCGTGACATTGGCGAAATGCCAGGAATAGATAGCACCGAAAGCACATCGCCAGGAATTAACACAAGAAACATTCAGCCGAGTTGTAAACGGCAACAACAGCGTTCCATCAGAAAGTTAGCATCACCGAAATCGCATCATTAGGAAATAAATTGCACCGAAAGCACATCGCCAGGAATTAAGTGCCAAGTGTTTAGGCGATAATTAAAAGACATCGAAGGGAAGTTCACATCACGGAAAGCGCAGCGCAATGAAGTAAAATGAGGCAAAAGGTGTGTCAGTGGGACACGGAATTCTCGATGTGTGAAGATGAATAAGCCTTAGATGACCAAACACAAGCTTAATCAAAGGATAAACCAAGACCATATGAGGTACGGTCCATCACGCATTATGTGCTGTATTGTATGTTTATTGACAGTACCGATAAGTGTACAAATGCCTACACACAGACAGATTCTCGATCATGGTCTTAGCCAATATTTGGAAACAGGGTGTCCAAATAGAGGTTTCATAGACTTTTACGTGTCCAAAGTGTGGTACAAAGTACATACTAGTACTACTAATAAAATAAACCATAAATATTTACAGATTTTGCTTTTTTAGGCCAGTAACTGCTTTGTGTGTCTTATAATGTGACACTACAGCTTCTACATCTTATATCTTCTAAGAAAAGTCGTCATCAGCAAATTCTGACATAAATTTATGGGTGTCCAAACTGTCAAAAAATAGTGTTTTGGGTGTCCAAATGACACGCTGGACGCATAGGCGGCTAAGCCCCTGTTCTCGATACAGTGAAGCTACATGTCTGTCTAACGATCCTTAACCCAATCATGCTCATAGTGGCCAAAAGCTGAATGACAAGCTTATGAGATCCTGTAGACTAAGCATAGTTGGGAAAATATCTGAGGGAGAAATGTTATTCAAAACATACCGGCAACATTCCAGCGAATATTTTGTACAATCCTTCATATTTCCAAAGTTATTATCAAAATCATGAAAGATTCAGACGACCTTTTTCTAGAGAAACTCTTTAAGCATGCATGGGTTAAGATCACAGCTCCATTATCTAAGGGCCTGCCCTGATGGCCGTGCATGTGGAATACGGCTGTGCCACTGGCTGCTAGCCGTCATTCGCCACTATTATTATTATTATTATTTTTTTTTTTGGGGGGGGGGGGGGGGGGCGAATACCACCTGGGGCATGTGAGGAAGTTGCCAGTGATTTGGGGTTAGGCGGTGGTTTTCGTACCCGAATTTCTTCCACCTGGTTCAACTGGTTTGTCACGACTTTACCCCAACATGGCAGAAAAAAAAGACGAAAATCAAAATCCAAATTCCCATCACCAATAAGGGCATCCTATTGGGAATACAGCAGGATTGCAAAAGCGTTTGACGCAAAGCTAACTTCTTCACGATAACGGCGAATCGCGTTTGCATGGTATTCATTCATTCAGGCCAACTGCCTGTAGGCATCGCCTCGCGTGTTTAGATTATCAACTTTTCAACCCTCCTTTTCAAAAGTATTTGGGAGCAGTCACTTACCCACTATCAAAGATGAAAAGTTATAGCATAAACCGAAATTGACTGTACATTGAGTTATATAACACGCTGGGCAGTCCGAATTTAAGTTTGATGTGCAAACCTCAGGCCTCCTCTTCCTCCTCCTGCTTCTGGTACTACTGCAGCTGCTGCTACTACTGCTGCTACTACTACTACTGCTGCTGCTGCTGCTACTACTACTGCTACTACTACTACTACTACTACTGCTGCTGCTGCTGCTACTACTACTGCTGCTGCTGCTAATAATACTACTGCTGCTGCTGGCTACTACTACTGCTGCTGCTACTACTACTACTACTACTACTACTACTACTACTGCTGCTGCTGGCTGCTGCTGCTGCTCGTACTACTACTACTGCTACTACTACTACTACTACTACTACTGCTGCTGCTGCTGCTAATACTACTACTACTGCTCCTACTACTACTACCTCTACTATTTACTACCTCTACTACTACTACTACTACTGCTACTTTTCTTCCGCCACTAAAAGCGGAATGGTGTTATGGTACTCTTATTACAGTCATTACTCTAAACAAGTGATACATCGAAAAAACATGATAACAAACTAGCCTCTCTCACACGCACGCACATGCATACGCTCGCGCACATGCATACAGATTGTCCAGTATGCGTCAGATTATTCCGTATGCGTCAGCAGAAGACTTTTCCTATATTAACCTTAATTAACAAATCACCTCCGAGCGCAGCTGCTGCTTGAGTTCATACTCAGTTCACACAGTGTCGTGCAATCTTAACCTATTCCTACCTGAGACGTCCCAAAACGACATGGTTGATTTGTGTTTTATCTATTCAGCAAAAGAATCGCATGGAAACAATATGGATGAGAAATATTAATTAGCTCTTACACTGCTGGTGACTAATTTGGCCAATACAAAATGATGCCGAAAACTTGAAAATAATTGAAACCCTGGGACATGGGTACTCATCTGAGAGTACTCGGCGAGAGCTCTTCAATGAATACCAACATGACAGGGTTTAAATTGTTTTCAAAAAGCTTGTGCTTTGGAGAAAGTAGCCTCAGCATTGGAAGGGTTTAGAACCAATGGACAAATCTCCATCATATAGTTTGCGATATCGTGCTTTAGTCCGAAGATATTTCCATAAGTATCATATTTGCAGACGACACCTGTCAAAGGAAAACTCCAGACACATACTTACTTTCATAGGTTATGTTCACACAGTGTCGTGCATTAACTTAACCTATTCTTACCTGCTACGCCCAGAAGAACATGGATGATTTTGGTTTTATCTATTCAGCAAAATAATCCTATGGAAACAATATGGATGAGAAATATTGATTAAGAACCAATGGACAAATCTCCATCAAATAGTTGGCGATATTTTGCTTCAGTCCGAAGATATTTTCATAAGTATCATATATGCATATTATGCACGCCCCAGAAGGACATGGTTGATTTTGGTTTTATCTATTCAGCAAAAGAATCGCATGGAAACAATGTGGATGAGAAATATTAATTAAGAACCAATGGACAAATCTCAATCAAATAGTTGGCGATATCTTGCTTTAGTCCGAAGATATTTCCATAAGTATCATATTTGCAGACGACACTGGTCAAAGGATAACTCAAGGCACATACTTGCTTTCATAGGTTATTGAGGCAGCATTTCAGCCACAAACATTTATAAATATATCAAAATAAGGCATGATATCCTTGTACAATGTCACGGGAATTATATGGATATGAAAAGATTCAGTTATTTGCTTGAGAATGACATTTTAAGAAATTCCTCAAAAAAAAGTGTGAACTATATATCAAAGACACCCGTTCACTCGTATGCATAGGACATTTTAGGATGAAATGTGTTTCGTCCTCTACCTAGTTGCTGTTACACGTATGGGATTTCCAGTTCTTTAGGCTTATTGTCGTTATGATTGGATATTCTTAGGGAGCAGCTTTTGAGGGAATTTACTCTATTTAACCCTTCCAATGCTGAGACTACTTTCGTCCAAACACACGGACTCAACGATTTTTAAAAACCATCTAAACCCTGCCATGTTGGTATTCATTATATAGCTGTCGCTGAGTAGCCTTTAGATGAGTACCCATGTGCCAGGGTTTCACTCATTTTCAAGTGTTTTTGCATCATTTTGTATTTACCACATTAGTCACCAGCAGCATTAAAGTTAATGCTCTAACCCCACTCACCCAGTTGTGAGATACATGTTGCTTAATCCTATCAAATGTTTTAGTATAATCATCATCAGTTTGGAATATGAAACTCGCTGTATCAGAGCAAACTACTTGCACCACTATTCTCATCATTTCTGGATTTAATATTCGCTTTATCATATATCAGATATTTGTACTATGATTACGATAATATTTTTGTTTGTGGAAAGTTGGATTGCTATAAATTTCGCTTATGTGTATCCAGGTGTAGGAGCCATAACTGTAAGGATCTGGTCACTGTGACATGTATACCGTTTACGGTAGCATGGTGTCCTGAGGTCCCCTGTCAGAAGAAACGATCTCGTTCTAGGCCGGCTCGCGGGACTTGATACAACTCGAATCATCATAACAATAAAACGCATAATAGGACTCAGCATTTTTATCAACCGTAAACATGTTGTTCGGCTGAAAACGGGGTTAACTAACAAACATGAGTGGTGACATCTGTGCACTCTGTGATTAGACCCACTACTATACTACTACTTGTTGATTGAGTATTGGCTAGGACAGCACTGGAACAAGGATGTGCTGGCTGTCTGCGGATTTGCAAAAGGACCAGTAACATATAAAAAAAACGTAGTTCCGTGAAGCGCATACACATCGAACATGGTTGCCTGCATCCTATTGGATGCGCGAAGACGTTATAACCATATTCGGCATACCGGTCAAAGAGGACTACTTGAATAGAGCTCTCGTCGAGAACGTTCATAACTCTGCATAAGTAGGATTTTCCAGTCCCTGGTAGCCTACTATCTGTGGTGGTGATGATCATGTTCTGCTCACGGGTACTGCAGTGATACCCGGGCCCGTGGGAGGTGGTTATATTGGTCACGGGCCGGCTGTCACACAGACAGACATGAATATGCTATTTTGCATCGCGCCCCGAAAACTTAATAACAACTTTTAATACTCTAAATCAGATTTAATGAATAACAAGTCATCGCGAAAAAAAAACATCCGACGGAATAGTACGGGCCGCATATCCTTCTAGGATCACCGACTGACTGGTCTATGCCTGTAGCACGCTGTGTGTATGACTTTTTAAAAAAGTAAAGGGAACACGCAGGTCTAACACTGCAATCCGGATCAACCCATAGGGATGCCGCCACTAAATGTGCAAGACAAGAGAACTCCGATCGATGGATCTCCAAGAGAAACTGTTTTTAAATCGTAAGTTTACGTTTTGCATTGGTAGTATTTTAGCTGAATTTCGGGGGCTGTGTACCTTCATTTACCGGCCATTCTTGTTTAAATCGAGACTATCCGGTAGTTTTTTTAATAATGTATTGCTCCATTAACAAGGCGTGAAAAAATACAGGTGCAAATATTAATTGCATTCAGTCTTGGTGCAATAAAGTAGAACAGTGCAGACCGCTTTTATATTTTGTCAGATCTTTAGATTAACAATTTTTTAGGGAATCTGGGGTATATCGAGCCTTTTATAACTGTCTGCAAGTTCCTTAGATCATTATGTATGATAGACCATTTTCTTAGAGCCTTGTCTAGCCTATTGATAAGTGTTCCCAAGTAAATTTCTATGTTCATATGATTTTTATGATTCTTTTTATTGAGTCCAGATCCTATCTGTTTCGTTTCTACTTATTCTTAAATATTTCGTGTTTAACTATAATTACTACAGTAGTTAGTGATACAAGAAAGAAAGGACCAGCAAATGACCCCAAGTCATTGGTATTGTTCTCAGACGTGAATGAAGTGGGATAATAGATTGCATGGGGGTTTAAGGCCCATCGGCACACAAAGGCCATTAAGTGCCATAGCATTTTGCCAAAAAGTGGTCCTTTGTCTTTGTTAAAGAACAATGACAAAGCTAGAAATACTCTAGGGAGAGAGAAGAAAAAGAGAGAAAGTAAGAGCAGAGTCTTTAGATCAGTAGAGGATCAAGGGATCTTTTAGAAGAATGGTATCCACAGACAGATCCACACGCCCCTTCTTTTATTTAGCGAGGAGGGTGCCACAGCAGTTAAGGGTTCCCCGGAAGGTGCAAACTCCCATTGCGCACCGAGAGTGTGTACCCCTTGCGGGGGGGGGGGGGGGGGAGGGGGGGGGTTGAGGGGGGAATGAAGTGGGATTCGAGCCCTGGATCTTGCACATAGGAAAGACAAGATACGACACATAGTCAAAATGCAATATTTAGACCACTTAGCCATTGTATCAGCCACTGAACAACTCATCAGGACACCCAAATAGTATGGTCATAATTTTCTAAAAATGTCAATTTTTCAATTAACGGTATTTAAAGAAACTTAATATTTGAAAGGTAGTGCTCAGACGACATGCATTTTCTTAAGGATTGGTGGAAAATGACCTGTAACTAATCTCCCTTCTCTAGCAAGTGAGAAGGTTGCCAGTGACTTGTTGGTTTTCGCCGGGTTCTCCGTTTTCCCCCACCAGTTACAACTGGCTAGTCAGGACTTGGCCGCAATATGGCAGAAAAAAGTGACGAAAAAAGAAATTCCAAATTCATAAACTTTTCACCTCTGCGAGAGAGTTCCAGTGGAGATAGGGCAGTTCGACCCTGCACTAGCTATAGTGAAGACATCTTACGGGAATATTTTAGAGAAGCCATTGCATGCAGCGCCTAAGTGGGTGACCCGCTTTGATGCCCGGGGAGACAGACAGCCCAAGAGAAGTGCTTGACGGATGCGTCTTCGCCCAGCAGTGCACGTAGTGGCAGAAATGTGCTTGCCAATATTGCCGATGGTATCTTTCTGATAACATCATTTTGGGAAAAATACAATATGACAATTTTTTTAAATGAACTACGATGGAAATGGGGCGTCTACGAAAACGGTGACTATGAATATGATATGTGATCATCAACTTATTGAATTCTTGTTGATTTCGAAGGGGCGGGCGGGGGTCGTAAAAGGAAGAATGTATTCAGAATGCTAGGGGGGGGGGGGTCTTGGGTATTCAGAATTAGGGAAGGTAGGGGGCAAGGGTTTCCCCGCCCCCCGACCAATTCTAATAGGTATAGCCCCTAAGGAGATCTTCACGTATAGATGAGTTAATTGAGACCATGCTACAAAACTACGAGGTGATGTTACCAGGCGAGTTGTCACTGTTGCATACAACG
>OZ012692.1:11531760-11549302 GCA_963942565.1 Maea johnstoni | reverse complement strand
TATATATATATATATATATATATATAGTATATATATATATATATATATATATATATATATATATTTGTGTGTGTGTGTGTGTCCATGTGTATGTATACTTTGTAGAGCAGGTTTTTATTTCAATATCAATTTTAATGGCGTACTCGGTATGTTAATTCTAGTCATCATGCATGATACACAAATATTACAGGTCACGTCTTACTAACAATGCGGCTACTTGCTGTTAGTTTTCGATGTTGACTGATTGAAATATTCTCAAGGGAAAGTTTGAGAAATATGCGTGTCTTTGTTTTACCATCCTCCAGCCAACAAAGGCAATAGCAGTTGACTTCACGCACGCTCAGAGATATATATGCACGAACGATTAATGTCTTATCAGAAAAATCTCCATTATTTTATATAATTTTTATTACATTTAAAATTCAAAAATAAACAAAGAGCTCCTTATTTGAGTTGATGAGCATGCTTGGTTTTATCGGGTGAAATCTTAGATTGAAGGAAAGAGAAAGAAAGACAACATATTTGTGAAATCAAAATCATTAATAAAATGTTTTATGACAAAAGAATATGCAGGATATATATATAGGATTGTCACCCTTGCATAATATTTAGATACTATTGGACCTTATGCGTTTGACAAATGCGTATTTAGTTCATAGTTTCTCTCTCTCTCTCTCTCTCTCTCTCTCTCTCTCTCTCTCTCTCTCTCTCTCTCTCTCTGGTGTACCCATACGAGTCTCTCTCTCTCTCTCTCTCTCTCTCTCTCTCTCTCTCTCTCTCTCTCTCTCTCTCTCTCTCTCTCTCTCGTGTGAACACTCTTGTTGTTTTCTTGAGAAAACTTTTGTGGTAATCCAAAGTATTCACATATTTCAGGAGTCACTGAGTATATGTGTTATTTTCAATTGACCCTGGATCAAATAGAAAGCAGGTCACGGAATCTATCAAGATGTCGCCATGTCGTATGGGGTCAGTTCCTGGTGATATGAATTTAACGTATCCACATTACAGATGATTGGAGACGATGAAATTTATTACGAACAGCTGTTTATTTTGCACATTAAAAAAATCAAGATTTATCCGAGTGAAATAAAAACTTTGATCAAATAATAGAAAATATGGTAAAGCCCTACCGTTTTGATCATTTAATATTTAAACGCACATGCGCGCGCACAGACACACACACACACACACACACACATATATGACATTCACTAAAATCAATGCCGTGGAAGCTGTTTGTTTCTTTCTCGTAAGCTGTTACTTGTTTTTTTCACATATCTTAGTCAATTTCTGTGTTTGATTTTATTTTTTATTTTTTCTATGAATGAAATCATCGAATTTTCTGCCCTAAAAATCACCAACAGCCAAGTCAAACCAAATCCACGGTGACATGAATGTTTATCTAAAGGTCCTACATGATCTAAGATCGCATTCATTTTGCAGAACCTGGTTGGCAACACGTGTAGCTTGTCGTGAGACAATGCCTTACCTCTGTTTGAACCTTCAGTGAACCTGGACGGCACATTCATGCCAAAAAGATGTATTGGCCTCAGACGACCGTAGAAATTGTAGAGTTAATATAAATACGCTATTGAAATATGAAAGAAATGCAATTTCGTGGAAGCATGCGTTTTGATTAATTGTTAGCATTACTGGTTTTATATCTATCGTGTGTGTTTGTAATTATATTCCTAAATTACTTTAGGTACGGTGTTGCGTATTTACATGTGATCATTTCATTTTATTGCTTACCATTGTTTAATCATTTTGTATTGTTTGTTCTCTGTAATTTTGTATGTATAGTTCGAAATATGTTTCTAGTAATAGTATAACAATGTTTATTTTGTATTATTTGTTCTCCATAATTTTTGTATGTATATTTCATTTCGAAATTTGTCGACTGGTCAATAAAGATAGGATACGATTGCAATGTGTTTGTTGATTTATTTAGGTCTAGATTACGTTTTTGAAATGTATAAGAAAGGCAACTTAATAGCAATATGTTTTGATCAACTGTTGGAGACAGATTTGTTTATCATAATATGCTTATATTATCTTATCGGTACTCTATAGGTGATTTATTCATTTACTTATTAAACAATATATATATATATATATATATATATATATATATATATATATATATATATATATATATATATATATATATATATATATATATATATAAAATATATATATATATATTATATATATATATATATATATATATATATATATATATATATATATAAATATATATATATATATATATATATATATATATATATATATATATATATATATATATATATATATATATATATATATATATATATATATATACTAGAAAAGTACCCGTCCTACGGACGGTAACCACAAAATTTCTTTTTACGTCAAAAATATCAGGGCACCCAGATATCCTTGCAACCACACACTTAGGGCTACCTAACCTATGGATCAATGATTCAAGAGGCTTGGTAAACATATATGCCATTGATAGATAAGTTGTCAAACCGGTATTGGAAAGGTGGTGGTGGGGTGGTGTCCATTTATCATATCACTCATGACGAATTCTAATAATTTCTACTCAAAACAATTTTCGTTTAGTAAGATCAATATAAAATATGACATACGATATGTGACTTACACCCGTCCTAATTTGGTTCTTCATGTTGAAAGATATCATTTATGAATTTTTGTCATTCGGTATGATTTACAGACTCGTTTACAACTTTTTAAAGCTAAGATTATTAATGGGGTAGGTTAGAGGAGGAAACACAGATGTATAGACCTCTTACACTTGAATGGTAGACTCTAATGCATTCTACACGAACTGTGATATAACAATTCGTAGCTTTGCTTGCTTCCTCCTCTGCCACTTAGGGATGCGTAGTGACGGGTGCCGTAGTAATCGGCGAACACCACCTACATACCCTTAGCCCCCATTGCCATTCTCATCACGCACCCCAACCTAATTGGAGTTGAAGAATGTCGTGAGAGAAAGCTCGCAATCGTTCACTGCGCTGGATTCTCTCTTGGCAATAATGCAATTTCAATAAAAGTGCAACACAGTAATCTGCTTAGCATAATTGGCCAACTAAACATTTGCAAGTTATTTGATTGAATAAATGTGGTCAGTTCATATATAAATTTGTCAAAATCGTAAATAGTTTAAAACATTTATTGAAAGAAATATTCTTTATTTTACCAATTTGCGGAATTCAGTACTCTTTACACGTCTGATGGTAACTTCCTATGTTGTTTTAAAGCTGCACATGAATAGGTGGAGGCGCAGGTTAGGTGCTAAATATAATCATATATATATATATATATATATATATATATATATATATATATATATATATATATATATATATATATATATATATATATATATATATATATATATATATATATATATATACCGGGTATATATATATATGTATATGCTATCAATGAAATATTTTGGGAATAAAGTCCAGATACGAAAGAAAAACGTGGAAAGAATGTGTATGAGTTGGCCAGTAAGCATTTTGGTATGATTCAACCCACAAATTATTTCCAAATGATACTTTTATGTGGATATCCTCCCCCTCCCCCAAAAAATGATAAATAGATTTTAAAAATGGGCTTTTCTTTGAGCTGCTACGCTATGATTGTTAAGGAAATGTAAAAACAATACTATTTCAATAATTGTTGAAGGAAAACATATTCCAAAGGAGGCACAATCTTCGTTCAAACACGTATTAATTCCAAGCATACCCAAAGTGAGGTATGGGCATGAGGTGGTTATATAAAATATACATAGACATTAAGTTCCATCACAATTTATTTTGATAAAGATAACTTTCAAATTGTATCTATTTAAAGCCGGGTAGCTTATATACTGGCTGTATGGAAAACATTTTTTGGAACTAAAGAAAAGTCCGAATTTTTCGTAAGCTCAAATATGCATGTTACCCATGAACCACCGCAGTATGCTGAATTGTTTGGGTTTGTTCAAATGCTCTCTCTCTCTAAGCGCACAACCTTTGATTGTGTTTTTTCCCAAGGGATGTGTCCGTACGCTCTTAGCGCCGATGCAGGCATTGTCCATTGTGTCCATGCCGCCTAAACCCTTTCGGTGAATGCCCAGGTTCCCTTTGATTACCCGGGTAAGCTACGCTACTACAGTGTGCGTGCTTCTGCCACCGGACAACCAACAAAGTCCGTGCAGTGCAACCCCGTTGTGGAAGCAGAAGTTTGATATCGGTTGTACTATATATCGCCCGGTGGTCATACCACACCCGGCCGTGCTTGAGGATAAGAAATCAGCATCAAAAGCACCTTTTTGTTTAATTTTTTGAAATTAGTTTACGTTAAGAACCATCTAGATACACTCGTCCACCAAACTGCCAACTCAGAATTAGGCAAACAGGCGCGGCAACGGAGATCATGAGTTGCAAAGGATTGGGCCTCCTCTCTTATAATATAGACTAGAAAAGTACCCGTCCTGCGGACGGAAACCATGAAATTCCTGATAATGGCAAACGTATCAGACCACCAATACATCCATGAGAGAGAGCCCCACCCCACTCCCTGTCTTTCAGCCCATATCTATGCCCCGCCCTCTCTTTCTCTCTCTACCTGCCACCTCTCTCTCTCTCTCTCTCTCTGTCACCCCCTCTCTCTGTGCCCCTCTCTTTCGCTCTGGCCCCTATTTCTCTCTCTTTCTCTCTCACTGCCCCCTCACACACTCTCTCTCTCTTTTTCCACCTCTCTCTTCCTATATCACTGCTGCTCTCTCTCTACCTCTCTCTCACTCTGCCCCCTCTCTTTCTCTCTCTGTCCCCTCATTCTCTCTCTCTCTCTCTCTCTCTCTCTCTCTCTCTCTCTCTCTCTCTCTCTCTCTCTCTCTCTCTCGCTGCCCTCTCTCAGCCCCATCCCTATTTCTCTCTGTCCCCCTCTCTCTCAGCTCCTCTCTCACTTTCACTGTGCCCTCCTCTCTCTCTCTCTCTCTCTCTCTCTCTCTCTCTCTCTCTCTCTCTCTCTCGCTGCCCTCTCTTCCCCCTCTCTATTTCTCTCTCTCTCTGCCGCCTCTCTCTCTTCCCCCCCTCTCTCTCTGCCCCTCTCTCATTCTCTATGCCCCCTCTCTCTTTCTCTCTCTCTCTGTCCACCCTTTCTTTCTCTCTCTCTGTCCCCTCTTTCCCTCTGCCCTTCTCTCTCTCTCTCTCTCTCTCTCTCTCTCTCTCTCTCTCTCTCTCTCTCTCTCTCTCTCTCTCTCTCTCTCTCTGCCCCTGTCTCTCTTTCTCTCTGGCCATACCTGAGATAAGTATCTATCTGACAGCATGCACCTTGGTCCTTGCAACCTCCTGGGGTGGTACAGTTGGCCTCAGTGTAAGTGGTCACGGACCTCCCGGAGAGCTGTACGGCTCTAAAATCAGCATTAAAAGCACCTTTTTGATTTGTTTAGGCTAAAAACCTTCTAGACACACTTGTCCACCATACGATCAACTCTGAATAGGGGAAACAGGTGTGGCAACGGAGATTGCCGGTTGCAAAGGATATCGATACGGCTCTCCTGAGACTGCCCGAACGACGTAACTTATTGGGTGCTGTGCGAGTGGTGAACGGGCGTCCCAGAGAGCTGTTGTAAGCCGTAGTAGGCTCTCCTGAGACTGCCCGAACGACGTAACTTATTGGGTGCTGTGCGAGTGGTGAACGGGCGTCCCAGAGAGCTGTAGTAAGCCGTAGTAGCTTAGAAGACCAAACACATGGAATGGAAACCAGCCGGTCAACCTGAACATGCTAGCCTCAACCAGTGTCAACTAATAGTCGCTAATAGGTGCTCTGGGCACCCCCAGCAGGTGGTGGAGATAAGGTTTCTCTGTAATGTAATCGATGCAAGAGCCCTGATTGGTCCTTGTTCCCACGTGACCTCGCCCTGCTGCCTTATCTGGTAGTCCTGGCATGAGGCCAGCATGTAACTATAGGGCATATAGTAATTGGTCTCTCATTACATATCCATTCTTTTCTTAATCCAAGGTAGTAGGCTCTCCTGAGACTGCCCGAACGACGTAACTTATTGGGTGTTGCGCGAGTGGTGATCGGACGTCCCGGAGAGCTATACAGGTTTAAAAATCATCATCAAAATCATCTTTTTGATTAATATTTTGAAATGTGTTTACGTTAAGAACCATCTAGATACACTCGTCCACCGAACTGCCAACTCAGAATTAGGCAAACAGGCGCGGCAACGGAGATCATGCGTTGCAAAGGATTGGGCCTCCTCTCTTATAATATAGATATATATATATATATATATATATATATATATATATATATATATATATATATATATATATATATATATATATATATATATATATATATATATATAAATATGTTACAGTAAGAGTGTCAAACCAGGGATTTAGTCAAATCCCTAAAACTTTCAGGGAATCTGTCAAATTCCTGTTTCACTCAAGGATTCGGTCCCTAAATGTCAACGGATATGACTAAACCCCTAAAAATAGGTGGGTCATTTTTGACTTGTTTACTGGAGACCTTTCAGAGGGATTGTTGAATGACAATTACCTTTGTTTTATGCTTAGTTGAGCGCTACTTATGATTCCTGATTATCAAAGTAATGAGGTACAAAGTAATGTTGAATAATCAATGCTCAGCCAAAAGTTATTGCTTGATGATGATGATGATTAGTACCTCAGTCAACGTTTATCAATTTCATCATTCTGACCCTCCTATTTTCAAGGATTTAGTCAAATCTCTAGACATTTAGGGACCAAATCCGTGAGTGAAACAAGAATTTGACAGATTCCCTGAAAGTTTTAGGGATTTGACTAAATCCCTGGTTTGACACTCTTACTGTAACATATATATATATATATATATATATATATATATATATATATATATATATATATATATATATATATATATATATATATATATATATATATATATATATATACACATATATATATATATATATATATATATATATATATATCTTTATTAACATATTGAAATCTCGCCTGCGTTTGAGACATGTATTTCTAAATGTATGTTCTCTCTTTTGAATCATTCGCACATGCAAAACATAAATGTCTGTTATTTTTAAATCCTCGAGGTATAATGAAAAATACGACCTGCTATATTTTCATTTAGAAAAGGAGGATAGCAGTACCTTGTATGTTCCCTGAAGCAAATGTTGAGAATTGCTGTAAGTTATACCTTAAACTGCAGCTGTCACAGCGCCATGTGTCTTCTCGTATTATCATTATCACTAATGGTAGTAGTAGTAGTAGTAGTAGTAGTAGTAGTAGTAGTAGTAGTAGTAGTAGTAACACAAGAAAGTAACACATAACTTGGAATACATACATCAGTGCAACATGTACCCTTTTCGATGGTGTCCAGTTTCTTGTAGTACCTTTAGGCTGTTATACTGCTTGCACACTCAAAATAACCCATCTCCTACCTTAGCACTCTTGTCCCCTTTCTAAAAATTGTTATCAGAGGGGCCAATCATTTTACAATAAATTGTCATTTTACAAAGCATTTACAGGAGAGTTGTTGCAACAGTTCCGATCAACATTTCTCCATCAAATATACCTTTCTAACAATGCAAGATTTCATCAGGATTGTCAGGCCGCTATAAGTATCAGTGGGTTATTTCCATTGAATTCGGTCTGGAATACAATTGCTACCAGTAGCCAAACAAGATTTTCCTCAAAGTTTTCCTCTGGCAAATGTCCCCAGTAAATTCACCAGCCACGTGACACCAGTTGCTGTGCTGAATAAAAGGGTGTTTTATTGGGCTCGCTTGAGGGTATCTGGTAGCACCCGTCATTGTTGACTGCACGCACGCTCCGGCACGCGCCCGGGGTAGGGGTCAGGGTACGGGTCGCCGAACCAATGACTTTTTATTTCATTACAGGTCTACCACCTGTTGAGGGTTTTAAGAAAGCCCTTACCTATAGCAAAGGTAATCAAGAGGTCACGACAGAGCTCGGGGTGTCGTCCGGACTCTCCGATTCTTTTGGAGATAACTTCTTTTAACCCATTAATACTCAGAGCAGCCAAAAGAGGCCTGACAAATTTGGAAATATTTTACTTACAAAAGTATCTTCTTGAAAACAATCAAAGGAGGAATGTTGATCAGAAGGTTAACAAGAACTCTCCTTCAAATATTTTATGAAATTTTGCTTTATTCACAAGTTATTTTCAAAGGTATGAAACTAGCAGACGATACCTTCTAGAGAAATTCTGAGTGTCAATGGGTTAATGATTTTTATCAAGATTTTTGAATGGGAATTGCTTGTTGGATCTATAAATATTTCGCCTTTAAATATGTTTCTAAACATGTGCTTGAGATAAAAGATATAACCCTTGCAGTCAGAACTTTGTTGTTGCAAGTTCCGCTATCCCGTGTACGGCTCCGGCTACGGCTAAGGATAGTGCCACGTCACGCAAAGTGATGCATCGTCATCACTTTGCGTGTAGCCTGGCGCGGAGCCGATCTCGTGAACCGGCTGAGTCACGCTGTAGGCCGTAAGTCCAAAACGGCGCAGCTATTTGAATAAATGTGGAATATTAAATTGATAATCCACAAAAACATTGATTGCAACATTGAGTTAAATATGTTAACTCAACATTGACCAAGCGGTTTTAAAAAATTCGCCGGTTTTGATATAGAAATTTCAAATATAAAAATAGGCTCCGTTTGTCAGAGATGATCGCCACTTGATTTCTTTAATCAGCTACGGCGTAGCCGTAGTCCCGTCGTAGCGGAATTATATTTGTACCCACCCGCCTCCGCCTACGGCTCCGAACAAGCTTAGCCGTTCGCGGAGGCGTTTACGACATAGCGGAATCTCTCTAATGACAAAGCAGGTCTTCGTCGGATAGTCAATCAACTCATATCTGGCTCCTACGACTGCTATATCAAACACTAGTATGATCTTAGATGAATAAAAAAGAGTGGTTGTGAAACCAGCCGATCATTTTTTCCTAAACAATGAGGCTGCGACGAATAGTCCAAAATTAAGTTACCGGTACCTGCTGCGTCACCAATGTCACTGTTGGTGCGCATTTTTCTGTAATGTAAAGGTTACGAGTGCCCTCATTCGTCTTTTTATCCTAAGGTATGATGTTATCTAAAACAACTCATGCTTAAGAGTTTCTTTAAGAAAGTATCGTCTGGATCTAATATACTTTTGACAAAAACTTATGAATTGAAAATGATTTTACAAAATATCTGAAGGAGGGTTGTTGCTAATGTCCTGATTAACATTTCTTCGTCAAATGTTTTCCTTATTATGCTTTTGCCTGCAAGATTTGATCACAATTGTCAGGCTTCTTTTGGCCACTGTGAGCATTAATTGGTTAATGATAAAGAAATACTGTGAGAAACATGTGTCGTTCCTACATGGCTTAGCATTCCCTCTTCAAATATTTCCCTAAACTGATTTTGATTGATAAGTTTTGTTCAGGTTTGTTTAATATGAGTGCACTCAAATTGTGATTGAAATATCTCATGCTGATGCTTATTGTAAAGTCCCTGATTGTCTTGGAGATTTTTTTTAAATGATTCTTAATCAAGATCTTTGAAGGGAAATTGCCTTTTGGGTCTATTAAGAGTTCCCTTTTTGATACTAGTATTTTCTAAACAAGTCTTTGAAATAAAAAAGATCACCCTTACAGCAGGGATTTTGTTCTTTCACATCGTGAAAGTGTATATACTCCCACGCGTGGATGTGGTAGGGTCGTTGCCCTAGTATTACTCTATGTATTGAGTTATGTATAAAGTTATCACACCATGTGCGTTCTCCAGGTGTAAGTAGGTTGATGAGGTTTACTTTATTCAGCACAATGTTCAATTCTAATTAACTTCTGTTTGAGCAGGATATTGCAATGTATACCTAATTACTTTTTTAGTATTAGCTTATATACTACAGCTCATACTGCTCTTCCTCATTCGGGGGGCTGCCCTGATAGCCAAGTGGTCTAATGCGTTTTCGGCGACTGCACGCTAGCACATGCTGCTTCTATTCATTCGGGGGGCTGCCCTGATAGCCTAGTGGTCTAGTGCATTATCGGCGACTGCCCGCTAGCGCATGCTGCTTCTATTCATTCAGGGGGCTGCCCTGATAGCCTAGTGGTCTAGTGTGTTGTCGGCGACTGTCTGCTAGCGCATGCTGCTTCTATTCATTCGGGGGGCCGTCCTGATAGCCTAGTGGTCTAATGCGTTGTCGGCGACTGTCCGCTAGCGCATGCTGCTTCTATTCATTCGGAGGGCTGCCCTGATAGCCTAGTGGTATAGTGTGTTGTCGGCGACTGTCCGCTATCTTATCACTGCAAAGGTCCGAATGCGTCTCAAGGTATGTGAGAAAGTTGCCAGTGACGCGGGGTTGTTTGACGATTACAACGGGATCGTCTGATTCCTCTACATGCATGACAATATGTAGTCGCAATAGGACTGAAATGATATTATAAAACGAAATTCCGAATCTGAATCACATACTTATTAACTTTTGTTTGATTAGAAAAAATGTAATCTATACCTGTATGGTTCTTTTGTTGGCCGTATACATGCCGTACTAGGCTAGGCTCCTAGTCCACAAAGAGTTGACATTCCCTTCTGTGTTGACCAAGCATTGCGGTGTAGTACCAGGTATGGTATATAGATGGCGCCACCTGATCCGCCTATCTCTAGAGGTTTTAGGTCCTTTAGTCCTTTACTCCCCCCTGGTAAGATAAGTGGTGACTAAATTGACCAATATGGCCACATAGACTATTTGGTACCTGGTAACAGAAAAAACATGACAAAGAAATACACATGACAGCAGTACTGAATAAACACACTCTGTGGCTGCCCTGAGATTGACTCCGACTGTTTCGTCACAGTAGACCATATCTATTACGGAATAGTTAAACCTGGCTTTTCCTGTATGTGTTCTTTTTCTTCTGGTCAATATGGCTAGGAATCACAAACAAATAAGCCATTGAAAATATCTCATTGCGGCCGCCTGGTGAGCTAGCGTAGAACTAAATCAGCGAAGACAGCGAGTATGATTTCATTCGTGGTTTCTCATTAAACTGTGGTCTGGATCTATGATACTTTTAGCAATAACCTGGGAACGTTCACTAGTTATTAGATTGAGAGTTATAAGTAGTGTTCTGATTAATATTTTCACGACTTTTCCCGTATGCGATTTCGCCAAAGGTATCAAGCTGCTATTGGTCGCTGCGATCATCATAATGGTTTAATACGGTAGTATATTCATGCTTTATATAAAAAGTAGGAAAACAACTTGCAACTGATTTCATTAATTAGCAATTGGAAAAATAAGCTTTCCTTATACAAGTGGACAATTCATGTATGCTAATGAAAAACGTGACAGAGTCATTATCAGTTGATGACTCTGCTACAAAGTTTAATTTTTTCAAACACCTCTTTTATACAAGTGCTATATAAGAGTCTTTAGAAATAAGAGCAGTATCATGAATACAAAGGGGAGTAGATTTTTTTGAGGGGGGTTGGGGGGGTTGGGCCCCACTCTGGTGTGAAATGGGACCTAATAGGTCAAAAGTCCCTTGCAGGCGGGCGGTCAAATCAGAAAAACACACTTTAGATGGGTTTTTTCATTACAAGTCTTCTCAAGTGACAATTCAACTCTCAATAAGATGTGCCACGTAGGTTGGATATCACATCTGATTTTGCTGATTGAAGCAGATTGGGGTATTCTATACATAAGGATCATCATAAATGCGTGAATAAAAAACTTGATGCAGGATATTGCACACGACAAAAAAATCAAAAGTATTTAAAATGCTTGGCCTAAAGCAATGCTACTGCCTTAACCCATTCACACCCAGAGAGGCCAAGCCAGGCCTGACAATTTTAATAATATTTTTTCTAACAAAAGCATTTTGTGGAAGATATTTGAAGGAGAAATATTTACCAGGAGCCGAGCAACAACTCTTCTTCAAATGTTTTGTGAACTTCTGCTTTATTCCCAATTTATTTTCAAAAGTAGCAGACGATGGTCTCTAGAGGAACTCTTGAGTATTGTATTGTATTGTATTGTATTTATTGGCTTGTTCATCAAAACAAAAATATACATACATATAATAATCAAATAAATCATATAGTGTTAATGGGTTAATGGCAGCAGGCACGCATTGAAAGGGGGGTGTGGGTGTCGTGACCTGGTCAGAGCGTGACCTACTGACTCGTGGGCTAGGGTGACCGGAGTGACCGGACACTCAGACAGACACGGGGACAGCTGTGACACGGACGACTGGCGAGGTCACCACCATGCCACGCGCGTGCCTGGAGCTCTCCGAGTCACTGCTCGCCTTGTGTCGTCTGCAACTATGACACTTTTGACAATAACTTGGCAATAAAGCACGCATTTAACAAAATCGTAAGTAGGGTTATCCATTTGTACCATATCAACATTTCCTCTTCAAATATCTTTGAAAATGTGCTTAGTTCGAAAAGGTATCACTAAATAATACCTAGTCAAGCTGCACCACCATGCCACGCACGTGCCTAGAGCTCTCCTTGCTCGCCTTGTGTCGTCTGGAGCTATGACACTTTTGAATATAACAGAGCAATAAAGCACGCATTTGACAAAATCTGAAGAAGAGTGATCCATTTGGACCCTATTAATATTTCTTCTTCAAATATCTCACAAAATATGCTGAGTTCGAAAAGGTATCACTAGACAATGCCTGGCTCTCCATGATGCTGTTTTCTTGTATAATATGGTGGCTAGCGAGGTCAGTTTCGTCAAAATTTAGATAGCTTCAATGGCTACCCATTAGGAAAAGGTTCATATCCAAGATTTGGCGTCTGATATTTATGAGGATTAAAACACAAGCACTCTTCGACCCAAATGATAAGAACCCATTAAAAATAACACGCACTTATCTGAACAGAGTTGGTGAGAGCCAGCTCTTCTGAAATAAGCTGTCAGACATCAAGAAGGCTTGGGATATACATGTATGCAAAAATTTCAACAAATATATGACATGAGTTTAACTAATCACATCTACCTATTCTACTGTGCATTGCGTTTACCACTACTACTACTACTACTACTACTACTACTACTACTACTACTACTACTACTACTACTACTACTACTACTTTTCTACTACAATGTACTACTACTACTACTACTACTACTACTACTACTACTACTACTACTACTACTACTACTACTACTACTACTACTACTACTACTACTACTACTTACCTGACTAAGAACACATTCTAGAATTAACACTCGAATGTTGTAAACCAATCTGTAGTGAAACATACTTTTGCTATTCCTAACAATGTTTTGTTGGCATGAGAATTAGGTGTTTGGCACTCATTCAGCTGTTTGCTTACATCAGGAAGACGAGTGTGTATTATGTGAAACCCTACACGTCTTTATCTTGTTATGGGATTACTCCGTGCTATCCATTATGTTCTAACCTTGGATGAAGAAAAGAATGGATATGTAGCGAGAGAACAATTACTATGTGCCCTATAGTTAAGTGCTGGACTCATGCTAGGAGTACCAGATAAGGCATCAGAGCGAGGTCACGTGTGAACAAGGACCAATCAGGGCTCTCGCATCGATAACATTACTGAGAAACCTTATCTCCACACCAGCTGGGGGGGGGGGGGGGGGGCAGAGCACCAATTTTGGCCTATAAGCGGCTATTAGTTGACACCGGTTGAGGCTAGCATGTTCAGGTTGACCGGCTGGTTTCGAATCCACTTGTGTTTGGTCATCTAAGGTTCTAACACAAAAGTAAACAATTCTAAGAAGTGCATATGCCAAAAAGTTATCCATCAAGAGTTGTGTGTGTATTGTCAAATAATGTGTTTAACTGTATATCATTATATCTTTATGAGACAATGAAAAGATTCTCCACAATAAAATTTAAATCTGACTGACAGATTTTTCATCATTGAACTTATTTGTATCCTATAACACTGTTAGCCTCCACGTATATGGCGATAAGGAACGGTCAAACTTATTTGGTCTTCGGGTATGTGTATGCATATTTTATTGTTACTTTTTTGTCGTAAAAGGTATTCGTACCTCAAACCTTCTACAGTAGGAGACAATTATTTTCCTCTATGCCCAACACATTACACCGCTAGGCTATGGTGGTAGGCCCTGCGAGTGATGAGTGATGAAACACGACGAGCAGTTCCTCTTTTACTTATCATTCAAAGTTATTCATCATAAAACAACATATGGCACATTTCCAGGATCAATAATGCAGGCGGTCGTTGACACTTTCAGACGGGGGTGGGGTTATCTAGTCCCTATACTTGCTCAAACAGGCAATATGTATGTATGTATGTATGTAAGTTTATATGTGTGTATGTATGTATGTATGTATGTATGTATGTATGTATGTATGTATGTATGTAAGTGTATGTATGTATGTATGTATGTATGTATGTATGCATGCAAGCATGTATGTATGTATGTGCGTACATATGTATGTATATATGTATGTATGTATGTATGTATGTATGTGTGTGTGCGTGCCTGCGTGCGTATGAATGTATGTATGTATGTATGTATGTATGTGACCCAAAGTCACTGGTAACTTTATTTTCATGACCTGAGCTAGATTCAGCGTTAAATCGTGACTAGCCAGGTGTAGGTGGTAGAGCAACCTGGTCGCTTCAAAGAAAAGCACCTATCAAGCCAGGTCACTGTAAACTTTTTCACATGACTCGAGCCATATTTCCTGTGAAACAGGTAATCTTCAACTGCAGAGAGCGAGGTGTGAACTTCAATACACTTCTATAAACCGGTAGAGTCCACGCCCCAGGTGGACCAGATAAACTTTACTGGTGACGGGCTATTTTTTCTGTCATCCTTACAGATTGTAGCCTAATGGGGTCGTTTCTTCTACCAGACGGCTTTCAAAAACGTTCTTACATAATCTGAAACCTCAACCACAGGAAGACCCTATCTTATTTCTAGGTTATCAAAAGCCATACACATTCTACCTAATACACAAAATCCGAAATTTTCCGGAGCCGTTAATTGATTCGCCGGTGACATACACATGGATTGAGGTCTGCCCAGCAGTTAATAGAAAAGGCGACTTACGTACGGAAATTACACCTTTTGTTCAAAACTCTAATTGCAATTCAACCACCAGTAACCGCAGAAGCCATATTTCCTGCCAAACAGGAAACTTTCAACTGCTAAAATGCACGGGATAGAGAGGGAGGGCATGGTCTTCAATACGAGTCTATACGACCGGTCCTACGATGGTGCAGGTGTGAACGGCAGAGTTTTTTTTCTGCCGTTCACACCTGCACCAACGTAGAGTCCACACCCCGTGTGGACCATATAAACGTTAATGACGACGGGCTATTTCTCTGGTCAACCTTACAGGTGGGAGCCTAATGGGACTTTTCTTCTACCAGATGGCTTCCAAAAAAGTTCTTGCAGTGACATTTGTAAATGTGGTAGATAGCGAGTATTAGATCATAAAAAGTTTTCAGCGTTTGCATTTTAAAAAGGCACCCGAGTGAAAGTTGTTATATTTGCATATTACTCATTTTGACAAATTTAGCATTTTGGGTTTAAATGCAAAAAGGTGACGTTGCCCGAGACACTTATAATTGAAGGAATCTAGCATGGCCACAAAAAGACCTGACCATATTCATATTGGAAATACATCTCAGACAAATGTCTGTCGGGAAATATCTACATGAAAAATATCCATATGCACGCGACCTAACAACTCTCATTCAAATAATATGCGAATTCAAGAAATATCAATCAAAGTATCTTAGGGCTATTGCATTTGAATATACATGGGGGGTGGAACGCTCACCTATTGAAAAAACCATGGGGGGGGGGAGGGGGTCAAGATGAAAAAATTGGGGGTTTACATGAAAAAAAAATCATTTGGGGGGGGTCTGAAATTGTGGGCGTTCCACCCCCCCCCCCCCCCCCCCCCCCCTCCCCCCCATGTATTTTTAAATGGAATAGCCCTTAGATAAAGACAAGACCTCTCCAGATGGACTCTCGGTACGGATGTGTTAACCGATTAATGCTGGCAGTGCCGGTGGCCAAAAACCAGCCTTGCAACTTAGATCAAATATTTCAGGCTAAGGCACACTTCGTAAAATATATGGGAAAATGTTCATCGGATTGTTACAGACATTTCTCCTGAAAACATTTATAAAAAACATTTTTATTTATTTAGTTATTGTCAAAGGTATGGAAGATCCAGACTACATTTTCAGACTGGGGAACTCTTACCAGTGAGAATCAACGGGTTAACCCATTAATGCTTAAGGATTCCTCAAGAAAGAGTCGTCTGGATCTCTGATACTTTCGACTATAGTTTTGGAATAAAAAATAATTTCACAAAATATTTCAATGAGAGTTGTTAGCAATGTCCTGATAAATATTTCTCCATCAAATATTTTCTTGAATATGCTTTTGACTACAAAATTTCATCAAAATTGTCAGGCTGGTTTTGGCCACTGCGAGCATTAATGGGTTAAGATCAGGTAGCCCGACTTCTGTGGTCACTGAACTACCGTCTACATGTTAGGTGTTCGTGATAAGTAAAGTCATAGTTGGGACATGGTGATTTATCACAGAAACTATATTGATAAAAAGCTCCATCTATTATAAAACTGTGAAGAAAACACTGGTGACACTTGTCTTCAACTTCGAGCGGCATACGGGAGAAGCGCTGCACTCTGATTGGCCGATCTGTCCACAGCTGTCCAAATACGAGCAGGCACTCTGAATTGTTTAGCTACTGAGGGGTGTTTTAAATGCCAGCTACGCGGGACGTTCGTGCCTTAAAACTATGGCATACATCTCAAGTCATTTAAGTACCGTCCCTCGATAATGTAGTTCTGTGATCATGTGAGTTATGAATATTTCTCCAATCAACCAAAATAATCATCGAGTTGAACAGGATGAAACACCTATGACTAACAATGACTCATAACCTGACGCCCCTTCGCGCAACTTGGACTCTCCCGAAATTGATTGTCGGCGTGTGGCCAGCGCGTGCCAGTATATTTAGTCTATTGTTCCCGGCTTGTTCCCGTAGTGTGCCTATCGTCAGCTGTTCAACTTGTAGGTATCGTCCAGGAAAAAGAGGTCGGGATACGATGTCTGCGATGAAACAACACACTTCTAAGGACAAAAAACGGACTTTAATTTAACCGAAAAATATGCGACCATGTCTGGGGCTGACGGCGAACTCAGGTAAGTTTTTTGGCGATTGTCGGATCGGCGTTTTTTTATGTATTTCCTGGGTGGTCGGCATACATCACGGAATGGATGCATTGTGGCTTGGTTGTTGGTTGTACTCTGTTTGACATCATTCAGACATTTGTTTAGTTCATGTTAAGTTCTAGTGCTTGGTCGATATTTTCTTGATGTACCTGACACACCACAAACTTATAGAAAATACCCCCATTTCGAGTGTGTTCCATTGATCCACACAGAACTTTGATTATAAGGTAAATATTTCA
>OZ012692.1:11504260-11529260 GCA_963942565.1 Maea johnstoni | reverse complement strand
TTTTGATATACTGCGTAGGGATGAGGTGACTGACTCTCTCATGTTTTTTAGAATATGGAAATAGTGCATGTCCATGACGTCCATCACTCGCCCCTATGAGACTTTATCTCACGATGTGTAGTAGTAGTAGTAGTAGTAGTAGTAGTAGTAGTAGTAGTAGTAGTAGTAGTAGTAGTAGTAGTAGTAGTGATACTGCTACTACCAATCCCGTCCAGCCTTTCTTTTGGACAGGTACTGTACTGAAATCTCCTTTTTGGACAGGCAAATATTTGATGAGGAATTTTCAATTTTCTAACAAACTATCTTGTAAGTCATGATTGAAGTATAAATTGCCCTTTTTGGCACAGTTGGCTATTGGATGTGGTTCATATACGGATTCAAATAATCTAAGTACCTAAATGTAGACGGGCAGAATCTTCGTTTAATGCTGTCTCGAACAGGCCTTTTAAAATTCCTGGCGATGACCCTAAGACACTACTAAGTAGTAAGCGGCCGCTGCTTACTGCTGCTGCTACTACTACCCGGGGGGGGCACTTGGGTATTTAGGGGGGCGCATACGTTCGTTATCAAAATTAAAAAATACCCCTAAAGCACTGATTTCTGGCCAAAAAAGCACCCTTATTTTAATAAAACGCTGATTTTTTTCACTAAATAAACACCCCTTCTTTTATTAAAACACTGACATTGGATGAACGGGAACACGTATTTTGACTTAAGATTTTATAATCCTCTGAGTGTTTAGCGGCAGCAAGTGGCGACATCAGACTCGGAAGCCCAGTCACTTCGGGAGTCACTCGGCGTCAGAGCTGCGTATATTTCGTGGATTGTAAGGGGATTTTGACCCCCATACTTCGTACCTTGGTACAAAAAAGTACCCTTCTTTTACAAAATCGCGGACATGCGGAGGTCTTAAAAAAAGACCCCTTCTTCCGCGAAATACGTAACTAAGGTGCGGCCCCCCTCTGTACCTGAGTGCCCCCCCCGGGTACTACTAATGCTACTACTACCACTACTACTACTACTACTACTACTACTACTACTACTACTATAAAGCCTCAGCTACATCCAAGCGGTACTACTACTACTACTACTTCTACTACTACTACTACTACTACTACTACTACTACTACTACTACTACTACTATTACTACTACTACTACTACTACTACTACATCAGCGTGCAACATAACCACTTACAAGTTGCAAGTGAATTCGGCAAAAAAGACGCCAATAGGGCATGCTAAACAAGACCCTCACTTGCCCCACTTGGCAAGTAATGTTTTCGGCAAAGTCCAATTTCACCTTTGTTTAACAGAGTGGCGGGGCAAGTGGAAGTGTCGGCGGGGCAAGTCAACTTTAGGGGCAGCTTGCCCCGCTCAGCGAATAATGTTTTGCGACCTATGTTGCACCCTGTACATCCAAGTGGTAGAGATAGGCGGAAAGGAAGGTCGTATAAATGACGTGTATTCACTTAATTAACACATCTTCCCCTGTTGACGTAGGGGCCAGTGGTGGACGTCATACCCGTGTCGCCACCTTCATTTTCTACAAAAACAAAACTCACACCTAACGAAGAACTGAAAGAAATGCTGACGTCAATGTTTATAATAGGTCATCAGCCATGATTATATATATATATATATATATATATATATATATATATATATATATATATATATATATATATATATATATATATATAAATATATGACAAATAAACTCAGTATATATATATATATATATATATATATACATATATATATATATATATATATATATATATATATATATATATATATATATATATATATATATGTATATATGTATATATATATATATATATATATATATATATATATATATATATATATATATATATATATATATATATATATATATATATATGTATATATATATATTTATATATACAGATGAACCTGGATATGACGGACTCAATTGGACCAGGAAAATTGGTCCGTCATATGCAAAATCCGTCGTATACATGTGACGAATACTAGTACATGTACTTGATGTGCATCGGACTGGGACCAAGCATATCGTCCGTCATATGCAAAAATCCGTCGTCAAGTGGTCCGTCATATCTAAGTTCACCTGTATATATATATATATATATATATATATATATATATATATATATATATATATATATATATATATATATATATATATATATATATATATATATATATATATATATATATATATATATATATATATATATATAAATATATATATATATATATGTATATATATATATGTATATATATATACATGTATATATATATATATATATATATATATATATATATATATATATATATATAGATAGATATAGATATAGATATATATGTATATATATATATATATATATATATATATATATATATATATATATATATATATATATATATATAGATATAAATATATATATATATGACAAATAAACTCAGTATATATATATTTCGTGTAGTGTAGTGTTTCTTCCGAGTAAAGAAGTTTAGAAAATCAGTTCAGAAAGTCAAATACTCATCATCTTTTTCATAGTCGTCGTATACCGACCTAATATTTGCGGTCGTTTTTACATTAGTTATCATCCTTAAAGACTATGTTAGTAACTTTCTCAAAGAAACCATACATCAACGCAACTTCATTTGTCATGTATTTTTGTCCAGCCCCTCTGCTCTGCATTTTGTAGTACATAAAAGGTAAAATGTTTCTATGCATTAATTGACTGCTACGTTTATTATCAATCATATCTTGAACATTTATTTGAAGTTTTTTTTTATTACATATGGTGTTGATCTTGCAAATACAGTCAATAAACATACAATACAAAACAATACTCCGGATGCAGATGGTTAGATGTATTTTGAATAGCTGACCCAACTTTTGCATGCTAAACGCATGTGCCTGTTTATGATGGCAGTCACGTGACAAATTTGCGTCATACGTTAGCCAATCAGATGTCACTGGGAGGTGTCCATCTTCCGAGAGTACGTCACTAATCAAGCCAGTCATCGTTGACGTCGAGCTTGCCAACTAGAATATAAACAAAACAAACGAAAGTGCTATATGACTGTCCTAACAAAACGAAACAATGATAGGTATCCATTCAAAAGCAACTTATCTGGCCATAAAAACATGTTTGTAATGTTTCAATCAATAAGTAGTAGTAGTAGTAGAAGTAGTAGTAGTAGTAGTAGTAGTAGTAGTAGTAGTAGTAGTAGTAGTAGCAGTAGTTGTAGTAGTAGTAGTAGTAGTAGCAGTAGTAGTAGTAGTAGTAGTAGTAGTAGTAGTAGTAGTAGTAGTTGTAGTAGTAGAAGAAGTTGCCCCGTTGTAAGTTGCAAGTGAAGGCGGCAGAAAATGGCAATCGGGTAAGCAGAACAAGACCATAACTTGCCCTGCTCGGCAGTCTTCGCATTGTAACTCGCATTTGTTTAACAAATGCGGGGCGGAGTAGTAGTAGTAGTAGTAGTATTTATCATTTTCAAACTATTTTCTTTCATCCTCATTATCATAATCATCATTGAATATTTACTGCCACCTTATGTCAAGCCGAGAACGACAGGAAAATATACTAATAGCATTGTCTATCTGTCGCGCCGCGCTAAGCTGGCGTGGGCGAGTAGAATATCAGTAGAAGTAGTAGTAGAGACTTCAAACGAACGTGATCAGCAAAATGGAATATCAATGAAGCATTTGGCGCTCCATTTGTGGCGGCCGTCGTCACACGTCTTCGCTCTCGTGGGTGGACGACTTGCGTAGTCTTAGCGCGTGAGTGAGTCTACGCAGTAGGAGCTCCCAACATCCATATTTAGAAGATTGCGTTCGGAAGAGATTCCTTGATAAAGCGGTGGCTTATCTAACTCGCTCTACAGATGCGTTTGGTGCTTATCGTATTCACACACTTTCTACCCACCAATGCCACCATGTCTCTCGACAAGGTAGGTCGTATTTCTTTTGCCATCCGATTTTTCTGCCACTCTCGACCAACAGCAAATATTGAATAATTTCACAAGCCTTTGGGAGTTATTCGCAATCTAAATGGTCGGCAACCAGCATTGATGGGTCAAAGGGAAGTGGTCAAGTTTAAGTTGAAATGGTCATCGTGACATTGGCGAAATGCCAGGAATAGATAGCACCGAAAGCACATCGCCAGGAATTAACCCAAAAAGCATTCAGCCGAGTTGTATAAAACGACACCATGACCAACAGCATTCCATCAGAAAGTTAGCATCACCGAAATCGCATCATTAGGAAATAAATTGCCCCAAAGGCACATCACCAGGAATTAAGTGCCAAGTGTTTAGGCGATATATAAAAGACATCGAAAGGAAGTTCACATCACGGAAAGCGCTGCGCAAGGAAATAAAATGAGACAAAAGGTGTGTCAGTGGGACACGGAATTCTCGATGTGTAAAGATGGATAAGCCTTAGATGACCAGACACAAGCTTAATCTAAAGATAAACCAAGACCATATGAGGTACGGTCCATCACGCATTATGTCTTGTGTTGTATGTTTATTGACAGTACCGATAAGTGTACAAATGCATATTCTCGATACAGTCTTGGATGAAGAAAAGAATGGATATGTAGAGAAAGACCAATTACTATATGCCCTATAGTTACATGCTGGACTCATGCCAGGAGTACCAGATAAGGCATCATCGCTAGGTCACGTGGGAACAAGGACCAATCAGGGCTCTCGCATCGATTACATGGCAGAGAATCCTTATCTCCACCACCAGCTGGGGGTGCCAAGAGCACCGATTTTGGCCTATTAGCGGCTATTAGTTGACACTGGTTGAGGCTAGCATGTTCAGGTTGACCGGCTGGTTTCGAATCCACTTGTGTTTGGTCATCTAAGATACAGTGAAGCTACATGTAGTCTAACGATCCTTAACCCAATCATGCTCATAGTGGCCAAAAGCAGCATGACAAGCTTATGAAATAGTGTAGACTAAGCATAGTTGGGAAAATATCTGAGGGAGAAATGTTATTCAAAACATTACCGACAATATTCCAGCGAATATTATGTACAATCGTTCATATTTCCAAAGTTATTATCAAAATCATGAAAGATCCAGACGACCTTTTTCTAGAGAAACTCTTTAAGCATGAATGAGTTAAGATCACAGCTCCATTATCCAAGGGCCTGCCCTGATGGCCGTGTGGAATACGGCTGTGTCACTGGCTGCTAGCCGTCATTCGCCACTATTATTATTATTATTATCATTTTTTTGGGGGGGGGGGCGAATACCACCTGGGGCATGTAAGGAAGTTGCCAGTGATTTGGGGTTAGGCGGTGGTTTTCGTACCCGAATTTCTTCCACCTGGTTCAACTGGTTTGTCACGACTTTACCCCAACATGGCAGGAAAAAGCCGAAAATGAAATTCCAAATTCCCATCACCAATAAGGGCATCATATTGGGAATACAGCAGGATTGCAAAAGCGTTTGAGGCAAAGATAACTTCTTCACGACAACGGCGAATCTCGTTTGCAAGGTATTCATTCATTCAGGCCAACTGCCTGTAGGCATCGCCTAGCGTTTTTAGATTATCAACTTTTCAACCCTCTTTTTCAAAAGTATTTGGGAGCGGTCACTTACCCACTATCAAAGATGATAAGTTATAGCATAAACCGAAATTGACTGTACATTGAGTTATATAACAAGCTGGGCAGTCCGAATTTAAGTTTGATGTGCAAACCTCAGGCCTCCTTTCCTGCTGCTACTACTACTACTACTACTACTGCTACTGCTACTACAACTGTTGCTGCTGCTGCTGCTACTACTACTACTACTGCTGCTGCTGCTACTACTGCTGCTGCTGCTGCTACTACTACTGCTGCTGCTCCTACTACTACTACTACTACTACTACTACTACTACTACTACTACTGCTGCTGCTACTACTACTACCTCTACTACTACTACCTCTACTACTACTACTACTACTACTACTTTTCTTCCGCCACTAAAAGCGTAATGGTGTGTAATGGTACTCTTATTACAGACATTACTCTAAACAAGTGATACATCGAAAAAACATGATAACAAATTAGCCTCTCTCACACGCGCGCACATGCATACGCTCGCGCACATGCATACAGATTATCCAGTATGCGTCAGATTATTCCGTATGCGTCAGCAGAAGACGTTTCTGATATTAACCTTAATTAACAAATCACCTCAGAACGCAGCTGCTGCACGAGTTCATACTCAGTTCACACAGTGTCGCGCAAACTTAACCTATTCCTACCTGAGACGTCCCAAAACGACATGGTTGATTTGGTTTTATCTATTCAGCAAAAGAATGGTATGGAAACAATATGGATGAGAAATATTAATTAACTCTTACACTGCTGCATGGTGACTAATTTGGCCAATACAAAATGATGCCGAAAACTTGAAAATAATTGAAACCCTGGGACATGGGTACTCATGTGAGAGTACTCAGCGAGAGCTCTTCAATGAGGGTTTAAATTGTTTTCAAAAATCTTTGCGTTCTTGTGCTTTGGAGAAAGTAGCCTCAGCATTGGAAGGGTTAAGAACCAATGGACAAATCTCCATCATATAGTTTGCGATATCGTGCTTTAGTCCGAAGATATTTCCATAAGTATCATATTTGCAGACGACACTTGTCAAAGGATAACTCCAGACACATACTTACTTTCATAGGTTCTGTTCACACAGTGTCTTGCAAACTTAACCTATTCTTACCTGCTACGCCCAGAAGAACATGGTTGATTTTGGTTTTATCTATTCAGCAAAAGAATCCTATGGAAGCAATATGGATGAGTAATATTAATTAAGAACCAATGGACAAATCTCCATCAAATAGTTGGCGGTATTTTGCTTTAGTCCGAAGATACCATAAGTATCATATATGCATATTATGCACGCCCCAGAAGGACATGGTTGATTTTGGTTTTATCTATTCAGCAAAAGAATCGCATGGAAACAATATGGATGAGAAATATTAATTAAGAAACAATGGACAAATCTCCATCAAATAGTTGGCGATATCTTGCTTTAGTCCGAAGATATTTCCATAAGTATCATACTTGCAGACGACACTTGTCAAAGGATAACTCCAGGCACATACTATAGTACTTGATTTCATAGGTTATTGAGGCAGCAATCCTAAGAATCCTTACCTTTGAGGAGGGCTGCCCACGTGGCCCAGTGGTCTGATGTATTGCGTATCGACTGCTGGCTACGGCTCACCACTGCGCAGGTTCTAAGCTTCTGGACTCTCTCGGCGTACGGAGTAAACCGGACGGAGGAAACCCCTGGTCTTAGCCAGGATTTAGAGACTGGGGCTCAAAATTGGCTGTTGTAAAATTTTGGGGCGTCCAAATTCTTAAGGTGGACCACAATATACTCAGATTTTATACACAAACATGTATAAATGTATCAAAATAAGGCATGATATCCTTGTACAATGTCACGGGAATTATATGGATATGAAAAGATTCAATTATTTGCTTGAGATTGACATTTTAAGAAATTCCTCAAAAAAGTTTGAACTATATATCAAAGACACCCGTTCACTCGTATGCATAGGACATTTTAGGATGAAATGTGTTTCGTCCTCTACCTAGTTGCTGTGGCACGTATGGGATTTCCAGTTCCTTATTGTCGTTATGATTGGATATTCTTAGGGAGCAGCTTTTGAAGGAATTTACTCTATTTAATCCTTCCAATGCTGTGACTACTTTCGTCCAAACACAAGGGCGCAACGATTTTTAAAAACTATCTAAACCCTGTCATGTTGGTATTGATTATATAGCTGTCGCTGAGTAGCCTTTAGATGAGTACCCATGTGCCAGGGTTTCACTAATTTAACAGTGTTTTTGCATCATTTTGTATTTACCACATTAGTCACCAGCAGCATAAAAGTCAATGCTCTATCCCCACTCACCCAGTTGTGAGATACATGTTGCACTTTAGGCAATAGCTATATGTTGGACATGCCATATATCGATAATATGATATAATTCGATAATCCTATCAAATGTTTTAGCATAATTATCATCAGTTTGGAATATGAAACTCGCTTAATCAGAGCAAATTATTTGCACCACTATTCTCATCATTTCTGGATTTAATATTCGTTTTATCATATATCAGATAGTTGTACTATGATTACGATAATATTTTTGTTTGTGGAAAGTTGATTGCTATAAATTTCGTGTATGCGTATCCAGATGTAGGAGCCATAACTGTAAGGATGTGGTCACGGTGACATGTATACCGTTTACGGTAGCATGGTGTCCTGAGGTCCCCTGTCAGAAGAAACGATCTCGTTCTAGGCCGGCTCGCGGTACTCGATACAACTAGAATCATCATAACAATAAAACGCATAATAGGACTCAGCATTTTTATCAACCGTAAACATGTTGTTCGGCTGAAAACGGGGTTAACTAACAAACATGAGTGGTGACATCTGCGCACTCTGTGATTAGACCCACTACTATACTACTACTTGTTGATTGAGTACTGGCTAGGACAGCACTGGAACAAGGATGCGCTGGCTGTCTGCGTATTTGCAAAAGGACCAGTAACATATAAAAAACGTAGTTCCGTGGAGCGCATACACATCGAACATGGTTGCCTGCATCTTATTGGATGCCCGAAGACGCTATAACCATATTCGGCACACTGGTCAAAACGGACTCCTTGAATAGAGCTCTCGTCCTGAACGTTCATAACTCTGCATAAGTAGGATTTTCCAGTCCCTGGTAGCCTACTATCTGTGGTGGTGATGATCATGTTCTGCTCACGGGTACTGCAGTGATACCCGGGCCCGTGGGAGGTGGTTATATTGGTCACGGGCCGGCTGTCACACAGACAGACATGAATATGCTATTTTGCATCGCGCCCCGAAAACTTAATAACAACTTTACTCTAAATCAGATTTAATGAATAACAAGTCATCGCGAAAAAAAACATCCGACGAAATAGTACGGGCCGCATATCCTTCTAGGATCACCGACTGACTGGTTTGTGCCTGTAGTACGCTGTGTATGACTTTTTGAAAAGCATCAAAGTAAAGGGAACACGCAGGTCTAACACTACAATCCGGATCAACCCATAGGGATGCCGGCACTAAATGTGCAAGACAAGAGAACTCCGATCGATGGATCTCCAAGCGAAACTGTTTTTAAATCGTAAGTTTTCGTTTTGCATTGGTAGTATTTTAGCTGAATTTCGGGGCCTGTGTATCTTCATTTTCCGGCCACTCTTGTTTAAATCGTGACTATCCGGTAGTTTTTTTTAAAATAATGTATTGCTCCATATTAAAACAAGGCGTGAAAAATACAGGTGCAAATATTAATTGCATTCAGTCTTAGTGCAATAAAGTAGAATAGTGCAGACCGCTTTTATATTTTGTCAGATTTTTAGATTAACAATCTTTTAGGGAATCTGGCGTATATCGAGCCTTTTATAACTATCTGCAAGTTCCTTAGATCATTATGTATGGTAGACCATTTTCTTAGAGCCTTGTCTAGCCTATTGATAAGTGTTCCCAAGTAAATTTCTATGTTCATATGATTTTTATGATTCTTTTTATTGAGTCCAGATCCTATCTGTTTCGTTTCGACTTATTCTTAAAGATATCGTGTTTAACTATAATCACTACAGTAGCCAGTGGTTAGTGATAAAAGAAAGAAAGGACCAGCAAATAGTCCCATGTCAGTGGTGTTGTTCTCAGACGTGAATGAAGTGGGATAATAGATTGCATGAGGGTTTAAGGCCCATCGGCACACAAAGGCCATTAAGTACCATAGCATTTTACCAAAAAGTGGTCCTTTGTCTTTGTTAAAGAACAATGACAAAGCTTGAAGTACTCTAGGGAGAGAGAAGAAAAAGAGAGAAAGTAAGAGCAGAGTCTTTAGATCGATAGAGGATCAAGGGATCCTTTAGATGAATAGTATCCACCGACAGATCCACAAACCCCCTTCTTTTATTTAGCGAGGAGGGTGCCACAGCAGTTCAGGGTTCCCCGGAAGGTGCAAACTCCCATTGCGCACCGAGAGGGTGTACCCCTTGCGGGGGGTTGAGGGGGAATGAAGCGGGGTTCGAGCCCTGGATCTTGCACATAGGAAGGACAAGTAACGACACATAGTCAAAATGCAATATTTAGACCACTTAGCCATTGTATCAGCCACTGAACAACTCACTAGGACACCCAAATAGTATGGTCGTGATATTCTAAAAATGTAATTTTTTCAACAAGTACCGGTATTTGAAACTTAATACTTGAAAGGTAGTGCTCTGACGACTGGTGGAAAATGACCTGTAACTAATTATAATCTCCCTTCTCTAGCAAGTGAGAAGGTTGCCAGTGACTTGTTGGTTTTCGCCGAGTTCTCCGGTTTCCTCCACCAGTTACAACTGGCCAGTCAGGACTTGGCTGCAATATGGCAGAAAAAAGTGACGAAAAACGAAATTCCAAATTCATAAACTTTTCACCTCTGCGAGAGAGTTCCAGTGGAGATAGGGCAGTTCGACCCTGCACTAGTGAAGACATCTTACGGGAATATTTTAAAGAAGCCATAGCATGCAGCGCCTAAGTGGGTGACCCGCTTTGATGCCCGGGGAGGCAGACAGCCCAAGAGAAGTGCTTGGCGCATGCGTCCTCGCCCAGCAGTGCCCGTAGTGGCAGAAATGTTTTTTGCCAATATTGCCGATGGTATCTTTCTGATTACATCATTTTGGGAGAAATATAATTTGACATTTTTTAAAAATGAACTACGATGGAAATGGAGCGTCTACGAAAACGGTGACTATGAATATGATATGTGAGCATCAACTTGTTGAATTCGAAGGGCGGGCGGGGGTCGTAAAATAGAAGAATGCATTCAGACTGGTGTGTAGGGGGGGGGGGGTCATGGCTATTCATATTTGGGGGTAGAGGTCTTGGGTATTCAGAAGTAGGGAAGGTAGGGGGCAAGACGTTATTGGCCAAACATCCTAACGCAGACGGTGGAGATAGCAACAAAAAAATGATAACTTACTTGCGTATCGTTACAGGTGGAAATTTCTATATGTGTTCTCCATGATTTAGCCTCACTTTGCCCACATATACTCTGAGCGCACACCTGTCCCATCTGTGCACCTGTCCACAATTACATCTACAGTAAAACCTGTTGAGCCACTTGCCCGTATGTGGCCCTGGATCTCACTTTATGCAGGTGATATGGGGCTGTGGACTGGTTGTCTAATGTATAGTACAGTATATATATATATATATATATATATATATATATATATATATATATATATATATATATATATATATATATATATATATATATAGATATAGATTTATATAGATACATAGATATATACACTTATATATGGTGCTTAACGCCTACGGTGTTAGTTGTCTACGCAACTACTAGTACATAATATCCCGACTATAATATTACTTTTGTAAGCCCACCGCTTCATTGTTTTATTATTTTCTATGGAAAGGACGGAAGTTTTAACTGAAACAGGTTATAACAACTAACCCAACGATTCTAATGCGGATATGCCGACAGCCTTCGATTGCTTTTTTTTAATATGCAGCACAAACAATTGTTCTATTGTTTCAATGCCCGCTTGTCATTGAGTTTAGGGATGTTTATCTATACATGTACTCTATTATCATCTAAGATCCTTGACGTCATCACATATCCAATGACGCACCTCTTACGAGAGAGAGAAAGGCGGATATCGTGACTTGTCCGTGATTTTATTCATCGATATTGATTGATTAGACTCAGGTCACATTGTATGCGAGTAAGGAAAATAGGGGCGTGTGCGCGCACTCACACACGCTGACATACATACATACATTTAAAAATTACATACATACATACATACATTTCATCAAGTCACATCACTGAAATGTACAAGAAAGCTATAATTGGTAGATGAAAAACGAATAATATCTATGACACAAAGCTAAGTTTAAGTTTTTTCAGTGATATAATAAATCGTAAATTTATGTAATGAATATCAGTTTAGATACTAATTCTGTTAGTTACAGGTAATAACCTATGTCGATTAATATGTACAAACGTTTTGTTTGACATTTAAATGTTTTGATCCTTTTCTCTGTGTATATATGTTTACGTGAAAATATTTGTATTATGTATGATTTTGCGCGAAAGTGCAGTCAATAAAGCATACTATACTATACATACATACATACATCAAAACTGTTGCAAACAGTTTTGATTCATGAGTGGCTCAGTGGGTAACATGTATTCAATGTAGAAGATTTGGTCGTCTTGTCAAGATTTTCGCGTCTCTTTCTCTGGATTGGAAACAGTCGTGTTTGCACATTTCAGATATTGGATAGCATTTACTTGGCATAATCAGTGTGTCCACTTTTTCACTTCTGAATCAGCGCATCGTGTGCCACCTAATTAACGATATTTTGATCATAAGCCACTGACTGCTAGCTGTGTCTCGGCACTCTCCGGGTTCGAATCCCACCCGGGGCGTGTGAGAAGGTTGCCAGTGACTTGGGGTTAGGCTGTGTTTTTTCTCCGATTTCCTCCACCAGTTATAACTGGCTAATCACGGTTTAGCCTTAACCCTTATGCTGCTGGTGGCTAATTTGACCAATACAAAATGATACAAAAAAAACTGAAGAATGACTGAAACCCTGTCATATGGATACTCATCTGAGAGTACTCAGAGAGAGAGCTATCTAATGTATACCAAAATGGCAGGGTATAAATGTTTTTTTAATTGCATCCTTGTCCTTTCGATGAAAGAAGCCTCAGCATTGGAAGGGCTAATATGGCAGAAAGAATTACGCTGCGTGTGTTTTTGCACAGTTTTCCTCGATGTTCGCATGAGGACGACTAGAACGTATTGGGTCATAAGACGACTTGTATGCTCATTCTGTCACAGGGCATAGTACTGTCAGCGGCTGGCGCGGCCATAAAACTCCAATCAAAACTATTTTTCTTGGACAATACGGTTAGAGATAAGATAGAATAAACAGATTAATTATGTTTTCATGCCGTCATGAAGTAATATTATTATATGGCTAAACTGGCTGGTCGTCAAGGCCAAAAAGGCGCTAGAACCAGCGATGTTTATTCTCAAATTAAAGGGCGAAGAATACACCATCAGAATGATTAAGGTTGAAAATGAGCTAATAAATGTCACCTTTCATATACGAAAAGGTTCGGTCAAATATTTCTTAATATATTACTTAAAAATATCACCGTGCCAATATCCAAGTACACTGCAGACAGGTTTGATACTAGTAAGCCCAGGTACATCTGAGCATCTTATTGTTATGTGAGCAGTAAGAGGATCAGACAGATTACCCTGAGATGTCCCAGAGCAGTCTGTAACGCTCAGGGTAAAACAGTGGAAGACACATAATACCAGATGGCATTCACATGTAATTGGTCGCAAGCTCGTGTCTGGTTAAAGGGCTTCTTTATTGCTGTACCCATTGTATTGTAGGTCAATTATTTCAGGAAAATTACACTTAATTCGACATACTTGACTGTTGCAGCTTAACCTACAGTGTTTGACAATTGATGTTACTACTGCCACTACTACTGCTGCTGCTACTACTACCACTACTATACTACTGCTGCTGCTGCTGCTACTACTACTACTACTACTACTACTACTACTACTACTACTGCCACTACTAGTGCTGCTGCTGCTGCTACTACTACTACTACTAGTACTACTATACTACTGCTGATGCTGCTACTACTACTACTACTACTACTACTACTACTACTACTACTACTGCTACTACTACTACTACTGCCACTACTACTGCCACTACTACTGCTGCTGCTGCTACTACTACTACTACTACTACTACTACTACTATTACTACTACTACTATTATTACTACTACTACTACTACTACTACTACTACTACTACTACTACTACTACTACTACTACTACTACTACTACTACTACTACTTAATTGCAAATGCCAGTTTATCTGTTTTTCTGCACTACTGCTAATGATAAACATCAACGTTTTAATTGTCAGTGTGAAGTATGTACAGTATATTGTGCCTTTTTCAATTAGGTGTCATTAGAATGACGTATTTTGATATGCTTTAGTCGACCTTTCTCTTACGGTCGTTCGTTGACCTGTCCAATGATACCACTTCTAATTGGTCGAGAGGACGGGTGAGCCTGGTCGCTATGTGAACGTGCGGCATTAGTATTAAACAGGTAGACACTATTTTTTGTTTGGAAAATAACTTTTTTTATTTTTGATATATTTCGGACTTTATCCAGCACATCATATAAGCATGATAATACAACATATTGAATATATTAGAAAGCAATTTTCATTGCTTTGAAGTGGTTGTTTTGTAAATGCATGTAATACTCAGTATCCAAAAACAGGTTTTGGGATGAAGTCAAGCTTTTTTCTAAACCTTATTCTAAATTGCTCATCTTCCTCATTTGTTGTTTTACATACATACATACTTAAATGCATATATACTTAAATACATACATACATATATACATACGGACAAATATAAATACACGCATACATAAATACAGACATACATACATACGCATACACACGCATAAATTAAACTACACGGCTGAAGAGTAAAAACTAATAAGCTTTACGTGTCTCGTTGGTGGTAATGTATTAGCCTAGAATACTAGGCTGTCATATGTACTTTTGCCGTCATGTATTTTTGTTACCAGGCACCAAATAGTCTAGGTGGCCATAGTGGCTAATTTAGTTTACACTTGTCTCACCAGGATTCAGTTTGAATAAGACCAAACCTATAGAGATCTGAGGGTCAGGTGGTGCCATCTATCTACCTTACCTGGTACTACACCACGGTGCTTGGTCAACACAAGGGAATGTGAACTTTTTAGGGACTAGGAGCCTAGGTTAGCTACGTATTAACTTGTTGATATCTTGTATCTTGCAGACAGCCAAAAGATGGCAGCAGCATCGCGGCGGCCTCCAGGCAGTGTGAGAGCTGCGTCAAGGCCAAGCACATCAACACATTCCAGTGTAAACAATGCTGGTGAGTAGCACCATTACCATACATTACAACTAGCTAGTCACGAAATAGCCGCAATATGGCAGAAAAGTGACAAAAATCGAAAATTCCCAATTCATTTCCAAATGTAATGTATTGTAATGTATATTGACCATCGGGCAAATGATGATAAAACTTGGTTTCTACATTGTTTGAATGGGCACGACAGATGACATTATAAAAAAGTTAAATTAAATTATGATCATTGTGGTGAAAAAACGGCATATATAATGATGGTACTGTAGATAATTGAATAATTAAAACATTATTATTGATATGTTTATTAGGCCTAAACAAATGTTCGTTTCCTATTACCCTTACAACCCTAATTGTTTGCCCCTACCCTAATATTTCTATTGTCCAAACAATATATATTTTTAAAAAGCATAGTAAAAATTTGTAACTGTTTTATATTCCATGCATAGCATACAAAATAAATTGAAAAAGTAAAGAAGAAAACATCAACTATCAGCATATAATACTAGTTCAGTGATAATGATGTTTCTTTTTTAATATATCTTAATATATTTTGATATATCTAAATATATCTAAATAACCCACTACTTTAGATGCTGCTATTTTGCTTTACATTTACATCTAATGCAGCATGGAGGATAGAAAAAAAATATGGAAAGATAAAATAAATACCCTACCTACCTACCCTATTTTTTCTAGCATGTAATAGTGAACGAACATATTTTTTGTTTATGCCTTAGTTGTAGTAGTAGTAGTAGTAGTAGTAGTAGTAGTAGTAGTAGTAGTAGTAATAGTAGTATTGATACTAAAACAACAACAATAATAATGATAATAATAATAATGATAAACAAGTATATAGATAATAAAATGTAATAGTAATAATAATAATAATAACAATAACAATAATGATGATGATAATACTTATAATAGTAATAATTATAATGATAATACTAATGATAATGATAATAATGATAGTAATAATAATAAAGATAATGATAATAATAATAATAATAATAATAATAAAAATAATAATAATAATAATAATAATAAAATATAATAATGATAATAATAAAAAGTAGTAAGAGTATTAGTTCTCAAAGCAGTCGGTATATGAATAATTAAGAATATAAAGATAATGATGGCAACCAAATATGGGATTAGGAAATGCTTCCTTGCATTTCTAAGGACGAGCAATTTAGACATATTCAGTCACTGCCTGTGGTTACCATAGTGTCTATGGCGCCTGTGAGCCTGGCACTTCTGCCAGCCTGGAATTTACCTCATCGAAACCCAAGAACCCAAGCTGATTAATACTAATAACATCTGTGTCACAGTGCTAAAATGGGCCGTTTTGAGAAACAGTTGGGGGTGCATATTTTTGGTGTCCTACTCAACCCCCCACCCCCTCACCCAGTAGTATATTGGCAATGGTCTACCATTAAAAAAGTATCCCTCACACTCTTGCATGAGTTTCAATGCAAGGGAGGGATTTTTTTGCTGTTTCAGTTTTTTACCGTATGTTGCTGGAATGTTACTTCAATGGCAGTACTTGCCAGTACGGCATTGACGCAAGGAATACATATTACCAAAAGTTGATAACATAAAAGTGTCCAACTCTAGGGAAATGGCTATCATTCCCTATATCCACAAGCAAATTCTTTTAAGAGATAAATATAGAACACCCCAGCCCGACCGTCCATGACTTTTATTGTCTTTTAACGACATTAGCCACTTGTCTTATCAGTATCGAATATGGGGTGCGATGTAGCCCCGGCACCATTAATGAGAAAAACATCTGATAAGCGGCTAACCATGTCGCATGTGGGTAATAGTGGTTCTATTTATAGATCTTACCGGCCACACACTGGAGGAAAAATTTACTTGTTATCAACTTTTGATATTACCGACTTTCCACAGATCAATAATAACATTCTGCTTGCCTCAAGCGGGAAATCGTGCTACGTCAAAGCGGGCAGTTGGCGTTGAATTATGTAGACTTCTCAGCCATGGGGGCAGTCCCTCAGTTGCGGATCAGGAAACACGGGCTTGGAATTTGAAATCTGAATGCAGCACTCTCGAAGTGATGTTTTATTTTACTGCCAACATCCATACTGTTGCTACAGAATATATATTCGATTGAGGTATTCCTTTACCGCAAACATTCATAACTTTGCTATTGAATGTCTATTCGATTAGATATTCTTAGCCATATGCGTCTTTGCCTGGCCGCTTTACAGACGAACGGCATTATGAAGTGTTGTCTTTGGTCCTTTTATAACTGGAGGATTCCATCGCACACGGTTTACTCGAGAGCCAAGCAGGTCAGCCATGTCGCTATATACATGTGCGGCGTTGTGGATGGCTTTCTATGGTTCTTTTGCAACAAAAAGACCATTCGGAACTATTTGTGAAGAGAGGGGAATTTCTTCCCGGTTCTGGGTTTCTATATTCGTCACTATATGACCTACGCTATTGAAATACATTCCTTCCTTTCCGTCCTTCAATCGATAGCAGTCAGTGGCAACTTTTACATCCAATATTTACATAACAAAAAACATCTCATTCTGGTCAGCCTGACATGGATGGGATGGTGGGAAAATAGAGGGACAGGTTTATAGGACCATCAGACTAGCACCCGGGTAGTCACGTGATCATGGCTTGTAAACACTATCACCTAGACATGCCATTACCGCCAATATTCTCGCTAGTTGGTTTTGCTAACGGCTTTTGGACGAGCCTATCCCATACTAACTTTTTTTAGAAGCCAGGATTCAAATGTTTGGGTATTTCGAATATCTGCAGTCGTATCCATTACTATGCTAGTTATACATAGTGGAGAATACTGAGCTACCAGAATGTTAGGAGGTGTGTTGGAATACTAATACAAGTAGGATTGTTTAATACACCTGGTTAATGATAAACGTATATTCCATATTATAACCACCTCGATATGTGCATTATATCATTAATGTGTACCATATACTGTGACATTCCATAATTACGATGTTGACAGATCGTGTAAAGGATAACGCTGACCAATATACAAATAATGCTCGTCAAATATACTGGCAGCGTGTGACAAATACACACACACACACACATATATATATATATATATATATGTATATATATATATATATATATATATATATATGTATATATATATATATATATATATATATATATATATATATATATATATATATATATATGTATATATATATATACTAGTATATATATATATATATATATATATATATATATATATATATATGTATATATATATATATATATATATATATATATATATATATATATATATATATATATATATATATATACTTATATATATATATACATATATATACTAGTATATATATATATATACTAGTATATGTATATATATATATAATTATATATATTTAATTATATATATATATACATATATATATATATATATATATATATATACATATATATACTAGTATATATATATATATATATATATATATACTAGTATATATATATATATATATATATATATATATATATATATATATATATATATATATATATATATATATATATATATATATATATATATATACATATATATATACTAGTATATATATATATATATATATATATATATATATATACTAGTATATATATATATACATATATATATATATATATATATATATATATATATATATATATATATATATATATATATATATGTGGGGGGGGGGTGTATGTGTGCGTGCCTTTGTAATCATCCTGATCATGGCTAGGATGGTTCTGAGCGGAGGATTCCTATTCTGAAGGACGCCATCACTAGGAAATTGTGTTTCATGTTGCCATGTGGTGTGCATTTCAAGGTTAAGCCAGAGCAAAGCGTGATGATGATGACTCCCTGTCGCCAAAACAATTCTGTTTATGGTCCTTGATTTATAAATAGAGGTTAATCATTGAGACGAGTAGTAGTAGGCAGATTAATAGCTGATTGACATTGTTTGGTATGATATGAAGTGAGTGATTAGTTAACATTGTTGCTCGTGACATTGGTGTGGCGACTGCTCAGGAGCACAGAAACGCAATTAGAGCTAAACAGTGCCATAACTGCTAATTACATTCATGCCTGAGAGTTCCTTGCGAAATTGTCGTCTGGTCCGGGGATATTTTTGAAAATAACTTTTGAATGATATGTGAATTCACAAACATGTTGAAGGAGAGTTGTAGGTTGAGATCTGAAGAATATTTTATCTTCATTTGTAATCCAAAAGATGCTTTTGTCAGGGGAATATACCCCAAATAGGCAAGCGGTATTTGGCATCTATCTATTGGCGTGGATGGGATAATTGCAAATGCCATGCTCGGCCATTAAGGTAGGAGTTTAACTGCCTCCTTCGCCAGATGATTGCATGAACTGTTGGTAGGTCAAGACAGCTCGCGACTCGGCATATGGCACCCGGGCATTAGGGTGCTGTCAGTTTGGGTATATTTCATCGGCTGGGGTTGGTGTTCAGTGTCAAGGGTAATAGTCCGCTAAATTGGAGCTGGGTCGGCACGAGCGGGCGTTCCATCCGACGGGTACGGACAAAGGGGTTCGGCTTCGCAGGCACGTGGCGTGGTCGCGGCATTGTTCGGGTGCTGCAACCCCTTTTACCCGTGCCCGCTCAAGAAGCGTGCCAGGCTGCCGAGAACAGCTGTGCCCGTTTTTACCGATCCAGGGCACCCCTTCTCTTTCTCCCTCACCTGTTCCGTCTGAGGTGCGAGCATTGACTCTACCTGCCCCCAAGGTGTTCTTTGATCCCCCCACGTGGCCTCGCATCTTCAGGAGCCGACAATACACCTAACCCGAGGCTTTAAGTTAACCCTTCCAATGCTAAGGCTACTGTTGTCCAAAGCACAACGACGCATCGATTTTTGAAAACCCTGTCGAATTGGTGTTAATTGGATAGCTCTCGCAGAGCAGCCTCAGATGAGTATCCATATGCCAGGGATTCAACCATTTTCAGATTTTATTGGCCAAATTAGCCACCAGCAGCATAAGGGTTAAGTGCCCATTTGAATATCTATCTTGACTGACCATTTGATAGCTTTTACTGTGTACTCTCAGATGAGTGCCCGGGTTTATGTAATTTTCCAGGTGTTTTACATCATTTTCTATTGGCCAAATTAGCCACCAGCAGCATAGGGTCTAAGACGTTCGACGATTGTTTGGTAGAAGGTGTCGCCGGCCGAGCTGCTGCTGCAGCAGCAGTAGCACCGAAGGGTCCGGCGGAGCAGGTGTACAGAGCACCTTTAATTAAAGCTCGACAAAGGCTGTAGGTGGCACGCCTTCGCACCCGCCCTCGACGACGATCAGCCGGCGAGGCCTCTTTAAGTAGTAGTGCTCGTAGTGGCTGGCAGGCCAGCTGTCAGTGTAGTATGCTGCATTTATAATAAATCCCCCTCGACGAGGGATCAGTCAGTGGGCCAATGCACTTCACAGGGTGAGCACCTAGATGCCTTGGAGCCCCAATATATAAACTGCATATATTCATACACTACAGTACTGTAGTACCACTCAAGCGGTCAGTTTTTTCACCATAACTGCATTTGTGGACCAAATACCACGTGTTGCATCGTCATACAACTAAGTGCAATTTCGTACCGGAGAACTATCTAAACAAGGCAGAGATTTCCTACCGAAATAGGTATAATTGGAACAGGTGTGCAGTGTGCCACCACTTCTCCAAATTGCACTGGTGGATATCTGTGTGCCCGCATCAGGACGTTGCGCAAGATTCATTTGATTTGGATACTATCTCCCCGGGCAGCTAATTACCATCAGGTATCCAGGACCCGTATAGCAGCTCATTAGTCGCCTGTGTGGTGTGTGTGTGAGTACGCTGGTAGGCTTAGAGCCAGGCCTGTGGGGAGGTCGACTTAGCACTGGATGCGGCGTGGCGTGCGTAGTACGTAGATGTACGTAGTACTGGTGATGCTGTTAATATAGGTAGCTGTCGTGGCTGCGAGCATCCAGTCAGGGCCAGCGAGTGGCGGAGTGCACTACTCACGTACTGTAGTAGTATGCCGATAAGTCGTTGCCCAGCGCCTGTCCTATACTATATCACTCACACAGAAACGCGTGCCCGGCCAAGCTGACTTGCAGTGTAGTACTAATACTACTACTGGTGCATTCCCGGATCAATCGTCCCTCGCCACTCTCCAGAGATGCACGGCTACACATGGAGCGAGTCTACTCCCCCTACTACGACAACTGCTGCTGCTGCTGAGGCAATGTCCTCGGCTTCTACCTCTGGTAACGAAACACCTTACTATTGCAGGCACCGCTGTCACAAACGCGGAAACTCCAGCGCCTCACAGCGAACGTCCAAGTCCACGCGATGGGTCAAGTCACATTTCAACGGCAAAGGTAGGACATCGTTCGTTATTTTGTCTTATAATGGTTATTTTCATGAATGCAGAGGTTCTTCGAAAATGTTGACACTTTCATTGCTTTGCCTAGAATTTTGAAAGTTCACAACCTGGTTGAAATTATATGATGTATAGATGATACTAGTTAGGATACAATTGTACCAATGCACACACTGCACCAATCGCATTAGTATATATATATATATATATATATATATATATATATATATATATATATATATATATATATATATATATATATATATATATATATTATATATATATATATATATATATATATATAATATATATATATATATATATATATATATATATATATATATATATATATATATATGTGTATGTATGTTTGTATATATATATGTATATATATATATATATATATATATATATATATATATATATATATATATATATATATATATATATATATATATATATATATATATATATATATATATATATATATACATATATATATATATATATTAATTGTGTGTATGTATGTATGTATGTATATATATATATATATATATATATATATATATATATATATATATATATATATATATATATATATATATATATATATATATATATATATATATATATATATATATATGTGTGTGTGTGTGTGTATTGATATACAATCAGTAGATCTTTGTGGGTTGTGGTTTTGGTGTATGGGAAATTTCCCCTTTCTCCTCCAATGTGTATCAATGCGTGCATACGCTTTATGCATGTATGCAAAGATGGACAGATAGTAGGAATCCAGGGGTGGGGTCAGCAGACATGGAATGCATGATATGTCTCCGTGCTAATTCTCTCTGCATGTGAGGTCTCACAAGTGCATACGATATAATTGTTAACGAACTACGAGTTTATCTATGCATTGATTCTTTTATGTCTGGAGGTCCACGCACATACGCACACACACACACACATATATATATATATATATATATATATATATATATATATATATATATATATATATATATGTATATGTATATATATATATATATATATATATATATATATATATATATTATATATATATATATATATATATATATATATATATATATATGTATATATATATATATATGTGTGTGTGTATGTGTTTATATATATATATAAATGTATATGTATATATATATATATATATATATATATATATATATATATATATATATATATATATATATATATATATATATATATATATATATATATATATATATATATTATGGTACTTTTGAGAAAAAGTGGTAATAACTTTATAAGCTAATGGAATAGTAATTCATTGAATATTGGTGAGTTATACTAGTATTCCAAAATATTCTTGCACGTGAAAGATTAAAACATGCTTACTGGGACCACTTCAGCCATGCATGGTTGAAGCATCTCCTATTTTATAGATGAACAACTAGACATTTTTGTACCTAGATGGATCCTGTTCTAGATTGGGAAAATGTGAATACTAATGTCAAACTGTTTGCTGTTCATTTGCATAGTTTGTGCCTTGCTATAGTATTCGTTCCATGTACAGTGCAACGACCTTTTTGTATCGCGGGTAATACCAGCTGGTGTTACTGCTGCTGCTGCCCTTACTGCTACTAAATAATCTTCTTTTTCTACTTCTGCTGCTGCTGCTGTGGCTACTACTACTACTACTACTGCTACTGCTACTACTACAACTACAACCACTACTGATGCTGCTGCTGCTACTTCTACTACTGCTACAACTACTACTACTACTACTACTACTACTACTACTACTACTACTACTACTACTACTGCTGCTGCTGCTACTACTACTAGTACCACATCTATCGCTATAACTACTACTACTACTAATACTGCTGCTACTACTACTAGTACCACTTCTATCACTATAATTACTACTACTACTACTAATACTGATACTACTACTACTAGTACCACTTCTATCACCATAACTACTACTACTACTACTACTACTACTACTACTACTACTACTACTACTACTACTACTACTACTACTACTACTACTACTACTACTGCTAGAGTAATAAGTGCATGTGAGGAAAAAGGTACTCTATGAGGGTTGCTGACCCAGGTCTAACCCTCTAGGATAGGACATGGTTTACTGAGGATGCTATTCGATGAGGTAGCAGCTGCCAAGGGTCAAGGTCAGATGGCGGCTGGGATGACGGGGAATAGGATGCTTTAATAATGCACGGAGATCAGTCTGTCTGCTTCTTAACCCGTTCACGCCTAAAGCGGCAAATAATTGTCTGGCTTTTTTTCTCGATAACATTCTTCAGAAAGCACTTTTTGGGAAATATTTGAAGGAGAAATGTTAATGAGAATTAGGCCTCAACTCCCCTCTTGTTATTTGGAGGTAGTAAGCTTCGTTGTTAAGATATTGTCAGAAATGTTAAAGATCCAGACGACAGTTATCAGTTTAGGGAACCCTAAGCATGGCGCAACCCGTTGAATCCCAGATCGGCCGTCACCATGATAGGCAAAAGCATAACTATTTCGAAAAGTATGTTAGATTCTAAGTATCAATCTAATATAAATTGTGATCCATCTTCAAAGAAACAACCCTCTTTTATATATGGTGAAACCAGCTTGATTGAACACCTCTGTACATTGAGCACCTCCGTACAATGAGTACGTTTTTTACATTGCACGGATCTCTCCAATAGCATTATGCAGGAACACAACATTTGAATATTGACCACTTGCAGTTACTTGGCACTCTTGCGTGCTCTGTTAGCACTCAATGTGAGCACTCATCAATGTGAGCACTCATCAATGTGAGCAGGATGTGTTTTGGGGGATTGTCTCATATTTGAGAGAGAGAGAGAGAGAGAGAGAGAGAGAGAGAGAGAGAGAGAGAGAGAGAGGGGGGGGGGGGAGAGAGAGAGAGAGAGAATCCCTAGACGCACTCGACTGAACCCAGCCAGCATTTATACTAAACAGCGCAGACAGCCTGTAGATAACGTACATATTATGTGCATACTTAAAATAATCAGTTATATTTTAAGATACCTTTGCTATTCGAATTTGAAAATTTTGAAAAACAATTCATAATTGCTCTCTGAGGAACAGAACAAATGGTCCAACCAGTCGTTGTCTGCAGTTGCCCAACTAGGCTAGGCTATTTAGGTTATATACCTTTCCAGTGGATGCATCCTTGAAAACAGGGAGAAAGGTGCATCAGAGGAAAGATAATACATGTAACTTTCATCTAAACGCATTTTATTTATGCGTTAAGTTTAAATCATTCTTATAAATAGCAGATTGTTGTGTAGTTTTCGAAATCTGAGCATGTGTCAGTTATTAAAGCAACACGACCCACGTGCACTACAACAGTTAGTTTGTACGTGCTGCTATGGTGACTAGACGACCTTCTTCTGGGGTCATGATAAGTACAGTACATATCATGACATACCCTCATTGTAGAGATATTGAACATTGTTAAATATGCGTATATA
>OZ012692.1:11491469-11498969 GCA_963942565.1 Maea johnstoni | reverse complement strand
ACGCTCAGGGTAAAACAGTGGAAGACACATGATACCAGATGGCATTCACATGTAATTGGTCGCAGGCTCGTGTCTGGTTAAAGGGCTTCTTTATTGCTGTACCCATTGTATTGTAGGTCAATTATTTCAGGAAAATTACACTTAATTCGACATACTTGACTGTTGCAGCTCAACCTACAGTGTTTGACAATTGATGTTACTACTGCCACTACTACTGCTGCTGCTGCTGCTGCTACTACTACTACTACTACTACTACTACTATACTACTACTGCTGCTGCTACTACTACTACTATACTACTACTGCTGCTGCTACTACGACTACTACTACTGCTACTACTACTACTACTACTACTACTACTACTACTACTAATACTACTACTACTACTACTACTACTACTACTTAAGCTATTGCAAATGCCAGTTTATCTGTTTTGCTGCACTACTGCTAATGATAAACATCAACGTTTTAATTGTCAGTGTGAATTATGTATATCGTGCATTTCAATTAGGTGTCATTAGAATGACGTATTTTGATATGCTGTAGTCGACCTTTGTCGTACGGTCGTTCGTTGACTTGTCCAATGATACCACATTACCACTTCTAATTGGTCGAGAGGACGGGGTGAGCCTGGTCGCTATGTGAACGTGCGGCATTAGTATTAAACAGGTAGACACTATTTTTTGTTTGGAAAATAACTTTTTTTTTTTTTTTTGAAATATTTCGGACTTTATCCAGCACATCATATAAGCATGATAACACAACATATTGAATATATTAGAACGCAATTTTCATTGCTTTGAAGTGGTTGTTTTGTAAATGCATGTTATACTCTGTATCCAAAAACAGGTTATGGGATGAAGTCAAGCTTTTTTCTAAACCTTATTCTAAATTGCTCATCTTACTCATTTGTTGTTATACATACATACATACTTAAATACATATATACTTTAGTACATATATACATACAGACAAATATAAATACACGCATAAATAAATACATACATACATACATACGCATACGCACGCATAAATTAAACTACACTGCTGAAGAGTACGGCCTAAAAAAGTTGTTTGTTTCCTGTAACCCTACCCTAACAAGTTTTTATTCAAAAAAATCCCTACCCTAACAAGTTTTTATTCAAAAAAATCCCTACCCTAAAGTTTTTTACGCCCTCCCAACGACCAATCAAGGTAAATCATGCATAAAACACACATTTTTGACCAAAAAAATAAAGCAAAAAAATAATATTTTACCAACCTACCTACCCTATTTTTTCCGGACCGTTACAGGAAACAAACAATTTCTTTTTTAGGCCTAATAGCTAATAAGCTTTACATGTCTCGTTGGTGGTAATGTATTAGCCTAGAAAACTAGGCTGTCATATGTACTTTTGCTGTCATGTATTTCTGTTACCAGGCACCAAATAGTCTAGGTGGCCATAGTGGCTAATTTAGTTTACATTTGTCTCACCAGGATTCAGTTTGAATAAGACAAAATCTATAGAGATCTGAGGGTCAGGTGGTGCCATCTATCTACCATACCTGGTACTAAACCACGGTGCTTGGTCAACACAAGGGAATGTGAACTCTTTAGGGACTAGGAGCCTACAGTGCCGACATTTAATACCTGCACTAAATGCGTGGCAGTCCGGGCATACTACACGACCGCACGCCCGATCAACACCCAGTTTCATGGACATGGATGCATGGATTACCTCCAAATTAAACGTAGATTCTATCAGCAAGCTACGTTAAGGACATTGATGTGCTTGGATCATTTTTGACATGTTATGCAAGGGGTTTTGTACAACCAGGCACTGGCAGACGTCCGGTGGACTGGTGCAGGAACTAAATGTCTGTACTGTAGGTTAGTTATGTATTAACTTGTTGATCTCTTGTATCTTGCAGACAGCCAAAAGATGGCAGCAGCATCGCGGCGGCCTCCAGGCAGTGTGAGAGCTGCGTCAAGGCTAAGCACATCAACACATTCCAGTGTAAACAATGCTGGTGAGTAGCACCATTACCATACATTACATGTACAACTAGCTAGTCACGAAATAGCCGCAATATGGCAGAAAAGTGACAAAAATCGAAAATTCCCAATTCATTTCCAAATGACCATCGGGCAAATGATGATAACACTTGGTTTCTACATTGTCTAAATGGGCACGACAGATGACATTATAAAAAAGTTAAATTAAATTATGATCATTGTGGTGATAAAACGGCATAGATAATGATGGCACTGTAGATGATTGAATAATTAAAACATTAGTATTGATATTTTTATTAGGCCTAAGAAAATGTTCGTTTCCTATTACCCTACCTACCCTAATTGTTTGCCCCTACCCTAATATTTTTATTGTCCAAAAAATATATATTTTTAAAAAACATGGTAAAAATTTGTAACTGTTTTATATTCCATGCATAGCATACAGAAGAAATTGATAAAGTAAAGAAGAAAACATCAAATATCAGCATATAATACTAGTTCAGTCATAATGATGTTTCTTTTTTAATAAATCTTAATATAGTTTGATATATCTAAATATATCTAAATACCCCACTACTTTAGATGCTGCTATTTTGCTTCACACTATTTTTTCTAGCATGTAATAGGAAACGAACATATTTTTTGTTTAGTCCGTAGTAGTAGTAGTAGTAGTAGTAGTAGTAGTAGTAGTAGTAGTAGTATTGATACTAAAACAACAACAATAATAATGATAATAATAATTATGATAAACAAGTATATAGATAATAAAATGTAATAATAATAATAATAATAATAACAATAATGATAATAATAATAATAGTAATAATTATAATGATAATAATAATGATAATAATAATAATAACAATAATGATAATAATAATAATAGTAATAATTAAAATAATAATAATAATAATAATAATGATAATGATAATAATAATAGTAATAATGATAATGATGATAATAATAATAATAATAATAATAATAATGATGATAATAAAATATAATGATGATAATAATAAAAAGTAGGAAGAGTATTAGTTCTCAAAGCAGTCGGTATATGAATAATTAAGAATATAAAGATAATGATGGCAACCAAATATGGGATTAGTTATTGCTTCCTTGCATTTCTAAGGACGAGCATTTTTGACATATTCAGTCACTGCCTGTGGTTACCATAGTGTCTATGGCGCCTGTGAGCCTGGCACTTCTGCCAGCCTGGAATTTACCTCATCGAAACCCAAGAACCCAAGCTGATTAATAACTACTGTGTCACAGTGCTAAAATGGGCTGTTTTGAGAAACAGTTGGGGTGCATATTTTTGGTGTCCTACTCAACCCCCCCCCCCCTCACCCAGTAGGATATTGGCAATGGTCTACCATTAAAAAAGTATCCTTCACACTCTTGCATGAGTTTCAATGTAAGGGAGGGATTTTTTGCTGTTTCACCTTTTACCGTATGTTGATGGAATGTTACTTCAATGGCAGTACTTGCCAGTACGACATTGATGCAAAGAAAACATATTACCGACTTTCCACAGATCAATAATAACATTCTGCCTGCCTCAAGCGGGAAATCGTGCTACGTCAAAGCGGGCAGTTGGCGTTGAATTAGGTAGACTTCTCAGCAATTGGGGCAGTCCCTCAGTTGCGGATCAGGAAACACGGGTTTGGAATTTGAAATCTGAATGCAGCACTCTCGAAGTGATGTTTTATTTTACTGCCAACATCCATAATGTTGCTACGGAATATCTATTCGATTGAGGTATTCCTTTACCGCAAACATTCATAGATTTGCTATTGAATGTCTATTCGATTAGATATTCTTAACCATAAGCGTCTTTGCCTGGCCGCTTTACAGACGAACGGCATTATGAAGTGTTGCCTTTGGTTCTTTTATAACTGGAGGATTCCATCGCACACGGTTTACTCGAGAGCCAAGCGGGTCAGCCATGTCGCTATATACATGTGCGGCGTTGTGGATGACTTTCTATGGTTCTTTTGCAACAAAAAGACCATTCGGAACTATTTGTGAAGAGAGGGGAATTTCTTCCCGGTTCTGGGTTTCTATCTGCGTCACTATATGACCTACGCTATTGAACGCGACTTAAAATACATTCCTTCCTTTCCGTCCTTCAATCGATAGCAGTCAGTGGCAACGCCTCAGACCACTCGGCCATTGGGCAAGCCCTTTGAATGATAATATGGAATTTGTCGAACTGTTACACCCAATATTTACCTAACAAAAAACATCTCATTCTAGTCCGCCTGACATGAATGAGATGGTGAGAAAATAGAGGGACAGGTTTATAGGACCATCAGACTAGTACCCGGGTAGTCACGTGATCATGGCTTGTAAACACTATCACCTAGAAATGCCATTACCGCCAATATTCTCGCTAGTTGGTTTCGCAAACAGCTTTTTGGCGAGCTTATCCCATACTAACTTTTTTTCGAAGCCAGGATTCTAATGTTTGGGTATTTCGAATATCTTCAGTCGTATCCATTACTATGCTAGTTATTGTATTGTATATTTATTGACTGTTGAGGATACAACAAAATCCTAGTGGAGAATACTGGGGTACCAGGATGTTAGGAGGTGTGTTGGAATACTACTACAAGTAAGATTGTTTAATACACCTGGTTAATGATAAACGTATATTCCATATTATAACCACCTCGATATGTACATTATATCATTAATGTGTACCATATACTGTGACATTCCATAATTATGATGTTGACAGATCGTGTAAAGGATAACGCTGACCAATATACAAATAATGCTCGTCAAATATACTGGCAAATGTGAAATATACAAATGTGACAAATATATATACACACACACACACACACATATATATATATATATATATATATATATATATATATATATATATATATATATATATATATATATATATATACATATACATATATATATATATATATATATATATATATATATATATATATATGAGTGTGTATACATATATATATATATATATATATATATATATATATATATATATATATACATATACATATATATATATATATATATATATATATATATGAGTGTGTATACATATATATATATATATATATATATATATATATATATATATATATATATATATATGTATATATATACATGTATATATATATATATATATATATATATATATATATATATATATATATATATATATATATATATATATATATATATATATATATGTGTGTGTGTGTGTGTGTGTGTGTGTGTGGAGAATTATGTATGTGTGCGTGCTTATGTAATCATCCGGATCATGGCTAGGATGGTTCTGAGCGGAGGATTCTTAGTCTGAAGGACGCCATCACTAGGAAATTGTGTTTCATGTTGCCATGGGGTGTGCATTTCAAGGTTAAGCCAGAGCAAAGCGTGATGATGATGACTCCCTGTCGCCAAAACAATTCTGTTTATGGTCCTTGATTTATAAATAGAGGTTAATCATTGAGACGAGTAGTAGTAGGCAGATTAATAGCTGATTGACATTGTTTGGTATGACATGAAGTGAGTGATTAGTTAACATTGTTGCTCGTGACATTGGTGTGGCGACTGCTCAGGAGCACAGAAACGCAATTAGAGCTAAACAGTGCCATAACTGCTAATTACATTCATGCCTGAGAGTTCCTTGCGAAATTGTCGTCTGGTCCGGGGATATTTTTGAAAATAACTTTTGAATGATATGTGAATTTACAAACATTTTGAAGGAGAGTTGTAGGTAGAGTTCTGAAGAATATTTCATCTTCAGTTGTATTCCAAAAGATGCTTTTGTCTGCGGAATATACCCAAAATAGGCAAGCGGTGTTTGGCAGCTCAATAAGGCATGGATGGGATAATTGCAAATGCCATGCTCGGTCATTAAGGTAGCAGTTTAACTGCCTCCTCCGCCAGATGATTGCATGAACTGTTGGTAGGTCAAGACAGCTCGCGACTCGGCATATGGCACCCGGGCATTAGGGTGCTGTCAGTTTGGGTATATTTCATCGGCTGGGGTTGGTGTTCAGTGTCAAGGGTAATAGTCCGCTAAATTGGAGCTGGGTCGGCACGAGCGGCTGTTCCATGCGACGGGTACGGACAAAAGGGTTCGGCTTCGCAGCCACGTGGCGGGGTTGCGGCATTGTTCGGGTGCTGCAACCCCTTTTACCCGTGCCCGCTCAAGAAGCGTGCCAGGCTGCCGAGAACAGCTGTGCCCGTTTTTACCGATCCAGGGCACCCCTTCTCTTTCTCCCTCACCTGTTCCGTCTGAGGTGCGAGCATTAACTCTACCTGGCCCCAAGGTGTTTTCTGATCCCCCACGTGGCCTCGCATCTTCAAGAGCTGACAATAAACCTAACCCGAGGCTTTAATTTAACCCTTCCAATGCTAAGGCTAGTACTTTTGTCCAAAGCACAACGACGGATCGATTTTTGAAAACCATCTTAACCCTGTCATATTGGTGTTAATTGGATAGCTCTCGCAGAGCAGCCTCAGATGAGTATCCATATGCCAGGGATTCAACCATTTTCAGATTGTATTGGCCAAATTAGCCACCAGCAGCATAAGGGTTAAGTGCACATTTGAATATCTATCTTGACTGACCATTTGATAGCTTTTACTGTGTACTCTCAGATGAGTGCCCCGGTTTACGTAATTTTCCAGGTGTTTTGCATCATTTTCTATTGGCCAAATTAGCCACCACCAGCATAAGGGTTAAGACGTTCGACGATTGTTTGGTAGAAGGTGTCGCCGGCCGAGCTGCAGCAGGAGCACCGAAGGGTCCGGCGGAGCGAGCAGGTGTACAGAGCACCTTTAATTAAAGCTCGACAAAGGCTGTAGGTGGCACGCCTTCGCACCCGCCCTCGACGACGATCAGCCGGCGAGGCCTCTTTAAGTAGTAGTGCTCGTAGTGGCTGGCAGGCCAGCTGTCAGTGTAGTATGCTGCATTTAAAATAAATCCCCCTCGACGAGAGATCAGTCAGAGGGCCAATGCACTTCACAGGGTGAGCACCTAGATGCCTTGGAGCCCCAATATATAAACTGCATATATACATACACTACAGTACTGTAGTACCACGCAAGCGGTCAGTTTGTTCACCATAACTGCATTTGTGGACCAAATACCACGTGTTGCATCGTCATACAACTAAGTGCAATTTCATACCGGAGAACTATCTAAACAAGGCAGAGATTTCCTACCAAAACAGGTATAATTGGAACAGGTGTGCAGTGTGCCACCACTTCTCCAAATTGCACTGGTGGATATCTGTGTGCCCGCATCAGGACGTTGCGCAAGATTCATTTGATTTGGATACTATCTCCCCGGGCAGCTAATTACCATCAGGTATCCAGGACCCGTATAGCAGCTCATTAGTCGCCTGTGTGGTGTGTGTGTGAGTACGCTGGTAGGCTTAGAGCCAGGCCTGTGGGGAGGTCGACTTAGCACTGGATGCGGCGTGGCGTGCGTCGTACGTAGATGTACG
>OZ012692.1:11483969-11488969 GCA_963942565.1 Maea johnstoni | reverse complement strand
TTTTTGTCGATATCATTCTTCAGAAAGCACTTTTTGGGAAATATTTGAAGGAGAAATGTTAATGAGAATTAGGCCTCAACTCCCCTCTTGTTATTTGGAGTTAGTAAGCTTCGTTTTTAAGATATTGTCAGAAATGTTAAAGAGCCAGACGACAATTATCAGTTTAGGGAACCCTAAGCATGGCGTAACCCGTTGAATCCCACATCGGCCGTCACCATGATAGGCAAAGGCATAACTATTTCGAAAAGTATGTTAGATTCTAAATATCAATCTAATATAAATTGTGATCCATCTTCAAAGAAACAACCCTATTTTATATGTGGTGAAACCAGCTTGATTGAACACCTCTGTACATTGAGCACCTCCGTATAATGAGCACGTTTTTTACATTGCACGGATCTCGCCAATAGCATTATTCAGGAACACAACATTTGAATATTGACCACTTGCAGTTACTTGGCACTCTTGCGTGCCCTGTGAGCACTCAATGTGAGCACTCATCAATGTGAGCAGGATGTGTTTTGTGGGATTGTCTCATATTTGAGAGAGAGAGAGAGAGAGAGAGAGAGAGAGAGAGAGAGAGAGAGAGAGAATCCCTAGACGCACTCGACTGAACCCATCCAACATTTATACTAAACAGCGCAGACAGCCTGTAGATAACGTACATATTATGTGCATACTTAAAATAATCAGTGATATTTTAAGATACCTTTGCTATTCGAATTTGAAAATTTTGAAAAACAATTCATAATTGCTCTCTGAGGAACAGAACAAATGGTCCAACCAGTCGTTACTGCAGTTGCCCAAATAGGCTAGGCTATTTAGGTTATACCTTTCCAGTGGATGCATCCTTGAAAACAGGGAGAAAGGTCCATCAGAGGAAAGATAATACACGTAACTTTCATCTAAACGCATTTTTATTTATGCGTTAAGTTTAAATCATTCTTTTAAATAGCAGATTGTTGTGTAGTTTTCGAAATCTGAGCATTTGTCAGTTATTAAAGCAACACGACCCACGTGCACTACATTGTCTACAACAGTAAGTTTGTACGTGCTGCTATGGTGACTAGACGACCTTCTTTTGGGGTCATGATGAGTACAGTACATATCATGACATACCCTCATTGTAGAGATATTGAACATTGTTCAATATGCGTATATAAATGCATATAGGTTAAAGTTGAGTATAAACTATTGGGAATATAATTCAAGATTGTCGAAGAATAAGCTTGACGAGTGCAAGCACGGGTTAATATGCATATGTTATGGGTATCGCGGGTATATCATGGGTACTCCTTGGTACAGGGTTTGGTCGGGTACTGATGTGAGCCTGCATTTTGTCATTAGGGCACGCACGCCATACCGCTCAGGGTCGTCTGCTGAGTGCCCTGGATGCCCTCTGCGAGATGCCGCTCTCGGCGCGGACGCCCTTTGTATGACGGAGAGTCGTCTGCTGGCAATCACGTCACATCGACTGCAGACGACTTTGTGCTTTGCATTCCTCGCCGAGCAGAAGACAAAGAACATGATCGGCACCCGCGGCTAAACATGGCAGCTAATTTGTGAAAGGAATTATTCAAATGAAGATGCCATTGTTTCGTCTGATTGGCTGAGAAATTGAACCATTTTCGGCGTGTTGAAACGGCTTGTTATCCCTATATTAGCCGCCCTTTGTTCTAGTTTTGGGGTAAGCCCCAGGGTGGAATTGTCTCCAGGAACCCCCACCCTCCCACAAGTGCTCAGGTGCCTGGGATTCATCGTATCCGTAATGGATAACAATGATTTCGATTAAGGCCAAAAAGGTGTCCTATTTCGTAACACCTGCAATAGCATATTCATTGTACATAAGTACACTTACTCCATAAGTGTGTTCGTGCATGTTATATATATATATATATATATATGAGTGTGTGCGTATATTTCTCTCTCTCTCTCTCTCTCTCTCTCTCTCTCTCTCTCTCTCTCTATATATATATATATATATATATATATATATATATATATATATATATATATATATATATATATATATATATATATATATATATTTATATATATATATATATATACTTACTTACATACATTCTTAATTGGGGCGTATAGTGTAGAAAAGCTCTAAACGATAAGTGACCTGGTCGCGCTCACCCGCCCCCATAGACAAAGTGGACATCATCGGGTATTCCAGACGGCAAACGACACGTACACTGTCTCGAGCCGAGACCAAGTGCCATTATTGCTGGCGGGTAACCAGACTCAGACATCACTCAGCTTTGCTCCTAGTAGAATTGCTCATTTGCAGAAGTAGGCTGCCTTGGACTGGGAACCCTGAGACGAGCATATCCATAGAATGTTTATTCATAGAGGCTCTTGTGAAACTGTCGCTGTTGCATTCATTGTGCATCCTTCGGGATGGTGTGGGGGTGGGTGGGTGCTCGGCCATTTTCTAGCTAGTAGGTTCTACAGCCACTGATCAATCAGTCGATCCATTACAATGCTGCCCAAGGCTACTTTCTTCCAATGGACAAGGACGCATTTAAAAAAAACACGCATCTAAACCCTATCATGTTGGTATTCATTGGACAGGTCTCATTGAGCGTTCTCAGACGAGTACACACGAGCCAGGGTTTCAGTCGTTTTTGTAGTTTTTTTGCGTCATTTTGTATTGGCCAAATTAGCCAGCAGCAGCATAAGGGTTAGGTTTAGGACCTGGTGTCCAACAGCTAATGTTGGTCTGGAACCTAAATGAATTAAGGGGTAATTGGGGGACTAGGGGTAGAAGGCTTATGGAGAGGAGAATGGGGGTACATGTAAGCTTACCCTTATCCCAGACTGCAGATGTCTAGGTGCTAACAATAGGTATTATCTTGCCAAGGAGAACAGGTGCGTTCTTCTAGTACGCGTAAACCCATTATCGCTCACAGGAGCCAAAAGCAGCCTGATAATTTGTTAATTTTGATGAAACCTTGCAGTCTAAAGCCGAGGTAGAAGAATACTTCAAGGAGAAATGTTAACCAGGACATTACCTACAACTCTACCTCAAATATTTTTAAAAAACATTCCTTATTTCCGAGTTATTGTCAAAAGTATCAAAGATCCAGACGACAATTCCTAATGGAACTCTTAAGCATGGATGGGTTCGATGGTAAATCCACTAAGTGCAAAGAACGGCTGCTTGCACAAGGGGAATTATATGTTTGCCTAAATGTGCAAAGGTAACATTAGCGGAGAAGTACTTACCTCTTTGGATTATTGTCAAGTTTTCTATGGCAATAACGGGTACAAACAAATACTCTGTCTTGGCGTAAACAACATTCAGCTGGATGAACTGATTTGTAAATAAACGGTGCGGTAGTTCATTTTCATTCCTTTCCGTTTTGTTTGTTTTCGTGTGTTTTTTTGGTTTTGTTATTTTTTTATTTTCCTTTTGCTCCTGTCAACCCCCTGAATATGAGTGCAACTTTTAAATTTCTCACTTGTCACGTCCGGGTTTCGAACCCGGGCAGTGGTGAGAGACATCTAGCAGTCGGTGGCAACGCCTTAGACCACACGACCATCGGGGCAGGCCCTGTGCCTGCAGATACTGCTGCATGTACGAGTCGAGATGGGCATAAGAAAAGTTCAAGTTAGGTTAGGTATCGATCCATATTCTAGTAGATAAAACGTATGCAAGCAACCTCTGGGCTCCTGAGGACATATGAAAGTTTCATATCAAAATGCTGGTCCACGTGGTGCTACCTATGAATAATCGATTATAAGTCACGTATTGAGGAACTGGAATATGGTACACTGTAACTCTGTATTGAGTTGGTAAACTATTCAAGTACTATATGAAAGAAGAAATATGTTTGGAAAAGGTGAGAAGGTTAGGCTATCACCTCCCCTCCCCCGCGTCAAGCTATAGAGATGTCAACCATTTGTCTCACAGATGGTTCCCCCAAAACCGATTAGTGCAGGGCTTAATGGGATAATTCGTATTTCTTCTCCGCAATAAAAACACATGCCTCAAAGCAGCATTACTACATCCAGGGTGCCTTGTACTATCAGGGTTGCACCGGGCACGTGCCGTCATAGCTCATTTGCATAGGGCATATACCGAATGCTCCCAAAATGGAAATTCGTGCTTGCCTGATATGCATGACAATGAGTGCGCATGCACGCATACATGTCATGCACTGCAGTGTCGCTCTCTCGTTATATATTGGCAGTCCATTGTGCGAGTTGGGACACATCCAGCATTTCTTATTCAGCCAGTTCTCGCCGGGTACACCTCGCTACAGTAAGGCTCTCGGCTTGGGATCCTGCCTTGTTTTCATTTCACACCATACCGGAAAGGCTGCTATGTATATATACTGTGTATACCAGGCGTCTGGCCCTAGATGATTACTTGAGCGGGGGTACATGCGAAGATCTCCCAGTGCTCGTCCCAGGTACAACAGTGTACGATAACAGGGCCCAGTTTCGATAACTAACCCGCAGTAGTAGATGCACTCATGTTTAGGATTTCTCGGCAAAGACATGGTTAGGAAAAGGAATACGGGTCGGAGATACCACGCCAAGTTCAAAGGTAAATGTACACACATACATACATGCACACGTATATACACACACACACATATATATATATATATATATATATATATATATATATATATATATATATATATATATATATATATATATATATATATATATATTATATATATATATATATATGTGTTTACATTAACTGTTCCCTGGTGAATGGTTTGAAATGCGCTGTACTGTTGAGCATATGAATTTGTTACAATAGAGAGGATGCAAGAACATGGGTATATACTGCCACTTCTACTGCTACTACTACTTCTATTGCAGCTACTCTTGCTATTTCTGTTACTACAATTTCTGCAGTTGCCGCTCTTTTTGTTACTACTACTACTACTACTACAACTGAAGCTGCTGCTGCTATTTCTGTTACTACTACTACTACTACTACTACTATTACTACTACTACTGCTACTACT